>JAHHUM010002632.1:627500-667835 GCA_036173005.1 Crenichthys baileyi
AGCTTAATTCTTGTTGCAGTTATTTAGGTGAAAGTTCTGAAAAAAGAATAACAGGGCAAAGTCACAAAATTATTTGCTGACATGACACTCCTTTTTTTTATTCTGTCATGTTAGCCAAAACTTTTCCCTGCAGGAGAGTAATAGTTTTTAGATAGTTGATTTGCTTAAAAGGCTAAAAAGAAATGAAAGAAAATATAAAGTCCTCCTGGCTAACACAGCTTCCAGTTGCCTTCTAGTTCTAGCTGTTTTAGAGCAACATTACCATGAAATTTGAAGGCAATCCTTTGGGAAAGTCTGTGTCGCTCAGGGAGGAAATGAATCCTTCCATCCTTCTTAATTAAAACATGATTTACGCTTCGTCCCAGCTACGAAGTTGCCTTTGATGGTTCTTTTGTCAATTAAAAGTAAGTCCAACAGAAGATTACAAAGCACTCATTACAAGCAGGTTATTCTCAAGGATGTGCTAACTCTGGCTTTCAAGCTGTGAGCTTCTGGGTGGGTTAGAGCAAGGACACAGAAAAGGAAGCTCATGAAATAAAAAAAGATTTCATCCTTCCACAGTATGTAACTCTCCTATTGAGGGCTCATCTCTCACCTCGCTTTTTCCTTCCCTTCTCCTGTCCCTGTTCACCTCCCCCGCCTTCTAATAACCCTGTGTTTCATGCTCTCATCAACACAAACAAAAGTAGACATTTTATTGCTGTTCTCGGACTTGCAAACCAGTGTTTCTCCTTCATGTAACGGACACGGCTGTAATCAGCTGGGAGGTGCACCAGCTGAAAACCGCACGCTCCATTTACGGCCTGCCATCAAAATGCCAATAACAGCACTTAAGCACTTCAGGATGAAAAAAAATGTTAACCTTTCTAAAAGAGAAGGGGAGCATCAATATTTAAAAGAAAATCCATTTTTAAATACATAAAGGCAAAAATATATGTGCCAAGCTAGTCTCAGGATTCTTACACATTTTTCATAAACACATTCCATAATTTTCCTGACTGAAATTAGCAGCCTTATCAGGCCATTTATGTCCCCTTTTGATCCATAATAGTATTATGGATGGATGGATGGATAAACCTATGAATGGACAGATGGAAAAATCCATGGATGGATGGATAAATAAAACTGTTGATGGATGTTTAGAAGGATGGATAAAACCATGGATGGATAAAACCATTGAGGGACTGATGGATGGATGAACAGTTGGTTAAATGGTTGGATAAACCCATTGATGGATAGAGAAATAAAACTGTTGATGGATGTTTAGATAGATGGATAAACCCATGGATGGATGGATGGAAGCACGATGGACAGATGGATGAATAACAGATGGTTAAATGGTTGGACAAAACCATGGATGGATAGATGATGGATAGACAGATGAAGAAGAAGAAGAAAAATGATGGATGGATGGACATATGGTTGATTGATGAATGACGCATGGACGTGTGCATGGACAATGGGAAAGACAAAGGTGGGCAGAAGGATGGATGGCCTGAGCGATTGCTAAATGGATGAAGCAATAGATGATGAATGATGGATCATGTAGATAGATGAATAGATGATCCAATGTATGGATTCACTTAGAACACTTAGACTATAGGACAGGAAAAAATCTCTGGAAAAACAAATTGTTGTCCAGATATCATTATCTTTTTCAGTCCTTATTCACAACTAGGAAAGGTTCACATCATATTTTTGAAATATGCGAACTCCAGACTGTGTAGGATCTCAATAGTTTAAACAAATCTGTCAGAAAATAAATATTCAGCTCCATTCATCTCACCGCAAAAAACACATTCAGCACCATTCACATCCATTGGGCTTGACGGTATAACTGGTACATTACATAGAGAGTACCACTGTAAATATTGTTACCCTTAAAGGGGACCTATTATGCAAAATTAGCTTTTTGATCGTTTTTATACTTCCATTTGGGTCTCTAATGCTTCTACAAAGAGTCCAAATGCTAAAACAAAACATTCAACAATTTTTTGGCTATAAATGAATGTTTAATTTTTTTCTAGAAAACGAACGGTTTCAAAAGCTGTGTAATTATGATGTCACAATTACACTGGCACCTAGCAATGTTACCTGAGTCCCGCCCCTGATTAGCAACTGAAACGGAGCCCCACCCTCTTGATTTATTTGTTTTATTGGTCTTCAAGGCTCAACAATGCAGACGCCACTGTCGGTAGCCCATAACATTGAAATTACCTTCCGAACAAACATGGGTGCCATTTGATGTATGAGCCTCCTTCAGTTCCTGCACTTTCTTGTCCTCAAAACGATGGATTGTTGTGGTCTTAAAATAATTTTTAGCAGCAAGACTGCCAAAACAGCGACGGGTCCTGTCATTTTTGATGTCACAGTTACTTCACAGAGGTGCAAGTCGATGATGTAACCCCTACTGTCCCAATCTTGCACGCTTGTTACCTGCACACTTCAGCCCCTACATGAATTTTTTCAAAGTGCACACTTCATAGAGGGGAATAGGGTGTAGAGTGGGTTTTGGAACAGGGCCTTAATTTTATCTTCTTATATTCAAATGAGGGGGCGGAGTTTTCTCTGTTGGGCTGGTCTGATTAGAGTGCAGCGACCTGAGAGTCAGCAAACTGCAGCGTATATAGTACCCTTTGTAAGTTTCGTTTTCACATGTATGAAGTGCTGGGTGTGGTCAGATACAGCTAGTTTGCATAAAAGTGACAGAGCCCTAAAACAGCTCCTTCTGAAAGGAGCTTTAAAAAGGGAGGAGGTGGAGTCTCATTATCTGATAATATTGAAAAAATATAATGAACACGTTTTAGCCCATAGACCTATCCCAAATGTGTTAAAGGGAAGTATAATAGGTCACCTTTAAAACTCCGGAACAGAAGATCACAGAAATGATAAGTTTTCTCTAGTGTGACAGAACTTTACTGTAATTACTCACATCCTTACATTAGTCATGCTGTTAACAGAAAAAGTGAAACCAATGTATTCCTGTTTTTGTAGTCCTTTCTGTTTCAGCTTTTATTGCCCTGCCAAAGGTGCTATCGGATTAAACGAGCTATACTCCAGGAGCTGTTCAATATTTAATATTGCTAATTCCCCTCTTGGCCGAAAGAAAACAATGAGCTATGATTTAAAATGGCAGCTCAACAGGACAGTGTATATTCGAATGCGATATAAAATATAAGACCTCCTATCTTCTGACATCGGTCATCTTGGACCCATACAATCTATGACAGTGTAGCTTCACCACTTTCTGAGGCTTTCCTGGGCAGGACTACCACCTGCCCTGCCTCCACCCTCTGACGGCTTGTAGATTGAAATGGAAATCGACAAGATCAAATGGGATCAATTACTAAATCTGCTGTTTGACACAGGAGGCAGCCAGGCTGCCTGGGCAGAGATGGAGAATGGAAAAGATGAGAGATTTCCCTGAGTGGGAAAAACATCTTTCATGGCTGAGAGGAAAAGAAAAACCAAAAGATTTGTGCACTCGGGTGACTGAAAACAACAAGCAAGGCGGTGGCACGATTGACAGTTTATTTAAGAGGCCATTAACTTTACATACGCAACTTTGAAAAGATACACAAGATCCTTAGGCTTTTGATTTTTCAAGAATCCACTGAGTTGAAAACATACCATATTAAAGCAAACACATCTCTAGCATGGTGTTGGTGCTTACTTTCCAAATCATTTGCCTAATAGAAGCAGGAAAAATGGGAGGAAAGTGACAGCATGCCCTTTTGAATTGTATGTTAGTCTTATAAAGCTTTATCCTATTTTAAATCATCAAAATTGTATATGCATCATGTTGTGTGTACTGTGTGCCATGAAACATGAGCATTGAAGGTTTGGAAAAGCCAGAGGTCTTCGAATTGGTGTTAGATATAACAACTGACCTTTACCACTCAGTGAGTTTTGCTATTTCTCTCTTAGAGTTTTACCTTTGTCATTTGACCTTGGCTTTAAAAAGGAACTGTGCTTATGCCCATGTTATCATTCAATCTTACCTTCCATCCATCCATCTATTGTCTCTACCTACTTGTTCTTGCAGGGTAATGGAGGGGCAGGTGCCTATCTCCAAGGACCATTGGGTGATAGGTTTTGGCATCCCTTAAACAGGTTGCCAGTCCTTCACATGGTAACACAGAGAAAGACAGGAAAAAAAAATATGCAAAAATGCACTCATACATAAAGGCAGTTAGGAGAGACCAAGTAGTTTAACGGTTACGTTTTTAGACTGTGGCAGGAAGCCATAGTTTAACCTGACCAACACATTCTATATTATGTATACTTCTGGAAAGGCTGAGAGGAATATTTGTAAGGTCAGACACGGATGTTGAATGAGAAGACCTGTCTCATAGTCTCGGCATTGATTCTTCTCTAAGGTGTTGTGTCAGGTTGAGCTCAGAGCTCTAAATGCCAGACAAGTTCCTGCACACCAGAGTCACTCTTTAATGTTTGAGTGGACATTGGTTTGTGCAGTGGTCCAAAGTTCTGCTGGAGCAGGAGGAGGCCATTCCCAACCCGTTCTTGCAAAGTTGGATGCACGAAATTGTCAAAATTGTCTTTTTTATGCTGAAGAATGAAGAGCTAAATTTACCGGAAATAAGGGGCCAAAGTTACCTTCTAAAAAAGAAATGCCCCAAACCATAGAAAATGTAGACTAGATACATGCAATGAGGCAAGTTTCGCCCTCCTAGCAATTGCTAAACCCAGACTTATTCACTAGATTGGCAGACAAAGAGGTATGATTTGTAAACACATCTCCACTGCTCTAGAGTGCAGTGGTGGCATGCTTTACACCACTGTACCTGATGCTTTGTATTGCACTTGCTGATATAAGGCTTGGGTGCCTAGGAAACCCATTTCATGAAGCTCTCTATGCACTCTTCTTGAGCTAATCTGAAGACCACATTAAGTTCGGAGGTCTGGCCCTCAGCATCTGCTGACCCTGCTCTTGGAGTATACGTGGCCTAACACCTTCTACAAGTAACAGCTGACTGAAGGTGGCATCCTATCATGGAATTTACTGAGCTCCTAAAAGTGACCAATTCTTTCAAAAATGTTTATAGATGCAGTCTGCATACTCAAGCGCTGGATTTTCTACAACAGTGGCTACAGGAGTGGTTGAAGAACTGGAATTCAATCATTTGGAGGGGTGAGCAAATACGTTTGACTATATAGTGTATTTTAAAAGCTGACAATTAAATTATCTTTTACAGTGCAATTTAGGATTTTAAAAAATACTATTGCAAAACAAAAGAGTTGGTAATTTTCTGTAGTTTCTTTAGGTGTTGGAGTTTCAATCTAATTTTAATGCTTCATTTACATTACCTGCGCACGCCTATGTAAACAAACATCATGGGGTCTCCCAGAACAACGGTGGAATTTATAGCAGATTCCTAAACTCTGTCCATCAAAAGTAAAAACCTTATAAGAATGATTAGAGAATGATTATTGTTCTTAGTTATAAGCTGAATAATGATTAATGAAGTGGTTGTTAACAAATCTACTGGATAACATCGGTGTTAGCCATGTGCAGCTTAGAGAACACAACAGGTGTTAATGCTGCTCAATGTTTATTCCGAGGATAACAGAATGGATCGATTACACCTGCAGGTATACTCACAGTATATTTATCTTATATGGATTTGAGACGTATCTCTAAGCCAAAATCAGAATCGCCACCAATAGAGGAGGGGTGTGGCTTTGGCATCAGGAGATGTTACGGATACTTCTTGCTGTGTGAATAGTCTCACTATCGTTTCATATGTTTTCACAAAATTGGAAAACCCTTTTCTATATTTTGCAAAAAGACAAAAAAAGCAAGCAGACCAGAAAAATACGGTGAATGCAAATGAAAAAAAAATCCAAACCTCATGTGCTCATGTGAATGGGCGGAGTTTGGTAAACTTGTTCAACTGATACTGCACATACTTTAGGTTACAAGGTGGTAGAAATAGAACTAAGTGTCTAAAAAGTCTCTTCTGCTGAAGATTTCCACATTTTAACCATCTTGATAAGAGCGTTCCATGTGGACCTTCGATCATTGTCAGAGTCCTCTCTTGGAATCTAATATTACTACCTGATCTCTTTTCTGTATATTTTTGAATGAGACTGGAATTAAGTCAAGGCTTTCCTCGTTTGCTTGTTCCGCCGTATCCTGCTGGGTTGGATAGAGGACAAGGCACTGACTCAGCACATCAAGGCGGCTGGATGGAGGAGCTGATTTAAACCATGGCCGAACCAGAGCTCAACTTTCATTAACCGTTGTCATTATTCCCCGGCTGCTGTCTGACAGATGGCATTGTGGGAAATCGTATTTTATGGCAGGTCATCTTTCATATCCAATTTCTCTTCCCATTTGATGAGAAGTTCTCGCTCCAGTCAGATTCATTTTGCAGTTTGAATATTGATCGGACTATTCACTCTTTCTCTTCTCCAGCCCTGGCTCTATTGCCTTTTTTTATACCAACATGTACTTCAAGACTCATAGGACTTAATGTTCTCTCGCTCTTGGCACTCAAAAAAAAAGTTGTAAATCTTAAACCCAATTAACTCCTCTGCAGTTATTACTTCACAATTTTCAAGTTTGCATAAATACAATCATTGGCAGTAATTACTGCAGGGCCTAATTATCAGAGTGCATTTAATTTAGAGAGACTAAGTCATGCAGTACAAACATGTCTAATGAGATATGCGAGTACAGCTGGGCTACAGCACTTTTTTAACTATTATCCTTTATGAACAAATACATTGAGGGCTGTTGCAATTAGCATCCGTCTACTAGTGCTTTCACACCTTTGGGATGCTTTTTACCATGCCAGAGTCAATTCATTTCAGTTAATTTATATAGTGCCAATTCACACACAAAGTTGGTTCTGTCAAGTCATTGACTTGCAGCAGTCACTCATCCTGGATGAGGATGTCGCAACAGTGGACTATTGCTTGTATTGGGTCATTGACTTTGCAGCAATCCCTCATACCAAGCATGCACGTAGTGACAGTGTAAAGGAAATTTCCTCTTTAACAGGAATAAACCTCCAGCAGAACCAGGGTGAGCATAAGCAGCCATCTGCCATGACTGACTGGGGGTTTGAGAGGACAGAGCATACACACAAAAATAACACAGAAGCACTGATCCAGGAAAACATTTCCAATGTGAAGAAAAGTAAAATGTTAAAGGCAGTAGGAGAGAAACACAGCTAAGCAGATAAACTCTGAACCAATTTTCAAGTCTAGAATATGAAAGAGAGCACATACAGTTAGTCACAGTAAAAGCTCAGCCAATAGCTATGTCTAGGAAAGATCTAGGGTTAAAGACTCAAAGGCAGGGCAAAGTGTACCATCTGTAGAATGAGAGCATTAAGTTGTTGGCAGCAGCAACTCAGCTAATGCCCTCCTCCAGGAAGGTGTCACAGGTAACCACAGAGCCAAGCCAGATGTAGCTTCTATGAAGAGAAAATCAGAGAGAGAACATAAAGCTGAAAGTTAAAATAACAGCAAATAACACAAAATTGTAGAGTAGTAGGAAAATGTAACAGTCTAAACGTATAGCAGCATTGCTACAAAGATAGCTCAGGATAACCTAAGCCAGTCTAACTTTATGCTTTACCCAAAAGGAAAGTTTTAAGCCTAATCTTGAAGAAGACAGGGTGTCTGCTTCACAAACTAAAACTGGTAGTTGGTTCCACAGGAGAGGAGCCCGATACCTGAAAAATCTGCCTCCCATTCTACCTTTACAATCTGTAGAGACCACCAGTAAACCTGCAGTCTGAGAGCAAAGTGCTCTGTTAGGAACTTTTGGAGCAATCTTATGTATGGTGGAGCTTGACTATTAAGGGAGAATTTTTGATTCTATTCTGGATTTAACAAGGAGCTAATGAAGAGCTGCTAAAATAGGAGAGATATAGGAAGAAAAACATAGCAAGAGCACAAATCTGAAGATAAAAGTGCTTTTTGGTGCTACAAGAAGTAGAAGAGAAGAAGTGTAGGCACATAACTCTATTTGAACAACTGAAACCCCAGTGAGACGGACTCATGCTTCATGCTTTTTTTCTTCTCGATCAGCGCAATAATGGAGCAATACTGCCACTGAAACAATCCCTTGCAACTGCATGACGTTTCTTCCGGTCTAAAAATCTCTGGGTGATAAAGCAAACCTCACCAACTGCTGGGCCCCTAAATCACCATTCATGTTCAATCCATAAGGACAACATACAAGGCTTTGCAAAGGTGTTCAACCACTTAAACCTTTCACATTTTGTCAGATTGTAGCTGCAAGTGTTTTGGGCTATGTCTCTCCAATTTTTCCTTTCAGTGTTATGTTACCCATCCCATGCATGACACAATTATAGAACTGGACAGCTCCTTCAGTAATAGTCTGCTGCATCCTAAATACACAAAGGAGTGTTCTCGTTCTAGACTCCATAACCATCACTGCTCCCAACAAACACAATGAGCCATTTTTACATCCCTGCTCAGGTTTTTTCATATTTTTATAGTCTGCTTTCACACAAATAAACAAAGTAAACTTTGTACAGTTTTTTACATTGTCTTACTCTTGTATATTTTGTATAGGCTGCATCTACTACTTTCATAACTTGATAGTCTTTCTTGCGTTATATATTTGAAATTAAAATACCTCTAAAGTCTCTATTTAATCTAAAAGGATCTATACTCCTAGCAGATTTAGGTTTCAAATAATATAAAAGTAATATTAGTGCTTGGAGTGGCCCAGCCAGTTTCTTGACTGAATGAGAATCTGTGGAGGGAGCCAAAGATTAGGGTGATGGTAAGGAGGCCTTCCAACCTCAAAGAAAATCAGTCTTCCAAGTAACAGTGCAAATAAACAAGAACCAAGTCAGCAATTATAAGAAGGGTTTTATTGCTGTAATGCAAAAAATTATTGTGCCCCAAGGCACAATATCCCCAAGGCATGATGCCGCCACCATTTTTCACCACTGTGGTAGTGTTTTTAGGGTGAGCTGCATTGCTAAATATCAATTGGACTTCTTGAGGCTTTATTTGAACAACAGCGTTCTTCTTGCGACTCTTCCATAAAGACCAGATTTGTGGAGTGCACAACTGATAACATTTGACAGATTCTCCCACCTGAGCTGTAGATCTCTGAAGCTCCCCCAGACTTAACATAGGCCTCTTGGCTGCTTCTGTGATTAATGCTCTCCTGTCAGTTCAGGTAAACAGCCATGTCTTGGTGGCTTTGCAGTTCTCCCATGATCTTTCTGTTTTCAGATGATGGATTGAACAGTGTCCCATAAGATGCAAAATGTTTGGGATATTATTTTATAACCTAACCTTGCAATAATCTTCTTCACAACTTTATCACTTTATGATGTTTTGCAGTCATTGTTGCTCGGTTGTTTTTAAGAAGAGCTGTATTTATACTGAGATCAAATTACACACGTGGGGCCCTACTTACTATTTAGCTTTTTGGTTGCATTGGATTTTATGAAGGGTCATTATAAATTGTGTTGATCTGTCACACTGATCTTTGCAAATACATTATTTTCAATAAAATGTTCAAACTGTGAAAACATTTTGCTGAAGTTGCTGTTGCTGTGATAGAACACCTGCCACAAAATGAAAGACCATAATGAGGCATTAAAAATTCAGTATTAGTGGTCATGAGATTATCTTGTTCTACAAGTAGTGACTTGGATCTGAGGAGCTTTGTATTGAGACGCCGATGCAGCATAAACAGTGTTCTAACCCATTCTAGCTGATAAAGTGTTTGAAGGAAACTGTGGCTTTAAGTCGAGCTGGAGGCTGAGTAGGTCTTTATCAAGCTTCAGTAAGGCTGGGACAAATGGGGCCTTTGGTCAGAATGAGCCTCATGTCAAATTAGTATAAGCAATGGCTCATGTTTGAATAACACAATTTACTAAAACAACCCGTAAAATGACTCTTTTTGGTCAGGCCCCGAGTAGAAAGATCAGTACTAAAAGCCTGTCGGGCATGACGGGGAAAATTTGTCTTCACGAAATATCACAATTTGAGGGGTGATCAAGCATGAGATAATGGAAATCTCAATGTGAAAATGCTCATTTCTGAAACCTTTACTGCTTTGCTGGGCTATAAGGGAAACTGTAAACCGTTTTGAGAGAGCGACACTTGTTTTCTTTTGTGCTCCCATGATTTCAGTTTCCAAAAAATATCCAAAGATGGCACCTTGAACTAACTCTCAACAGGATTTCTTTGAATAGCAAATGTGTGATCTTTGTTTTCTGCTCTTGACCTTTCTGTTGGGTGTTATTAATTTGCATTGGCAATCATTACCCTGCATATGTTGCTTAAAAAGGATCAGTTGGTTCAGACAGACATTTCCCAGGTGTTCAGATATTTGTGAACCTGCAGGATTATCCATTTATACACAAAACTGGCAGGGGTCAGTTATAAAGAGCCCTTAGCCAGCCTAACAATGTATGAAATACAGAAGTTTCCTTGGTCGACCGGTCTTCCCTGGGGCTAAAGTAGGGGGTGAACATCACACATAGGAAGAAGTATGTGTGTGTGTGGTGCAAGAGGGTAGGGTTTTGTCTGTCTGCAGCACAGGAAAAGCTCAGTTACCAGGAAGACCCTAACACCCTTCCTGAGCTTTGGAGCGAGACATCACAAAGTATGTAACAAAGTAGAAATGAGCCACAGTGGACCAGGCAACAACTCTCCAGCATTGTATCACAGGGTGGCAGCACAGCTGGATGCCACGCACTGTCATCCAAGGATGAGTTCCTCTGGTTCTTAAAAGATATGAGCAAATAAAAGGCTTTGATTTTTCCATTGTATGCTTCTGTTCAATTCAAATATGCATTAATAGCAGGGGCTAGACAGTGGCTGTTATTGTTGTTATATGTGGAAAAAAAATACCACAGTTTCTTTACATCTATACAAAAAAATCCAATAAAGTATATTTGCTTCCACTTTAAACATAAAAGTACCCTTCTAACTGCTAACTTCTAACTAAATTCTAACTGCTGCTAAAATATAAACTATTGTTACAGGTATAACTGTCTTCAGTTACTGTATACTATGTTTCTACTTTTATTTTATTATTATTATAAGTCCTATTTTATCAATAGCATGATAAAATGGCATCGTCCTGGATGATGCTATTAATTCGAGTCAGTGACATTGGATGCCAGTTTTGCTTGTCTCCTCATTGTTGATTCAAGAAACCTTACCTTATTTGAGGGAAGTGCTTTAGATGTTGTCCCGGGGTTGTTTTGTTACCTCCTGGATGAGTCCTTGAAGCATTTTTGAATCGGTGAATAACTCCTTGGAAGGTTCACCACAAATTTTGAGTCCGAAAGCCTTAGAAATTAATGTCAATGACTTTGTTTCTCATCTGTTTATCTTCATCGGGTGTGATGTGTGGCTTTTTGGGATCTTTTAGAATACTTCATGTTGTCAGACAGGTTCTACTCAAGTGATTTCTTTATTTCACAGATCTGACGGTAGACAGGCCTGGGTGTGGTGACTGAAAATCAGCTCTATTTTCCAAAGAAAGTAGTTTAAAAACAATTAATTTATAATTTAACAATACTCTATTTTAAATTTATCTGCAACATTTAAGTGTGGCAAAGCCAACAGAAATCTATACGGTGGTAATTACTTTTTCCCAGCACTATAAGTCTCTTAAACACAGATGTTGGTGGCCTAATGGTATACTGCTTAATCACAGATAAATGTATGCTGGGTTTTTTGGCATATGGTAGAAGATCTTAAAAAAAACTAGAGAAGCTCTGTGGTGGTTTAGGTACTGTTTCTTCCAGATCAGACAAGATGTTGAGGAAGGGTATTTTGTCTAAAAAGACACTTTTGTTTCACCAACTCGATTTTACCCTTTTTGAAAAAAATGATTAGCAGTGGATAAAAACATTTGATATTTTAAAGGAAAGATAAACCTTTGGGTTGAGCTGATTTTGATCTATATAGACCTTTGATAACAGCTTTCTCTTTTTTGACAGTTTCTATTTGAGAAATAACATTTGTTGCAGTATTCAGATTTACTTTGAGGTAAGCTTAGTAGTTCTTACAAAAATGGACAAATGTTGAACCCCACAGGATATTTTCCCATCTCTTCATTATTTGGTTTCAGTTGATGTTGCTGCGACCTTCAAGAGTATTATTTTTATTTAACTCAGAAGATTAGTGTCTGAAACAGCCTTTAGTTATTTTATGTTTCACATTGCTCTCCTCCTCAGCTCCCTTTACACTGTTAAGAATTCAGAGAGTGAGCCTCCTGAACTTCAGTTCAGCCATCAACACAAACACTTGCTTTTGGGCTGTGAGTCACTGAATTGCAGAGATGCCCATCCGTTTCCATGTGTGGGAAGATCATCTGGCATTTGAACAGAGGAAAATTCAAAGGAGCCGCAGCGAACTTTACAGGAATTTTTCATTTGAAAACTGGCACATCCACTGAGGTGCTTTTAAAAATGACTGCTGGGGCTAAATAATCAGGCAGTGGTAAATATTTAATGATTGAGCAATTTTAAAGTTTTCATAATCTTCCAGAACTATGTAACCGGAGCCAGAAAAAGCAGGATTGCTTTGGGAGTCATAAATAACGATCTCTTAAACTTAAAGAGGAACATTGGATGTTGCAGTGTTATTGTCAGAGTTTATCTGAATATAACAAGCAGAGACACACAAAACATTTATTTATTGTGATATATTATTTATATTACTGTTGCACGCTTGAAAAGACATGTATACCGAACACGAGGAAACAACAGAAATTAATTTAACTAAGGTAACCAGTTTAACACACTGACCCCTAAGGTCAATTCAGTGTGAGGTTACAAAAGAAAACACAAGTACACACATGATGGAGCGTCCAAACTCACAGAGAGGACTGTCTTGAAGTAATGTGACTAGGCTAACCATTGCAACTCTCCGTGTGCATGTAAAACTATATTTATTTATAGACCTTGTTGCCTGCTAATTAGGTATCCAAAATTCCTCTGAAACTTACTTCCACATTAGACATGGTTACCGTAATGTTGGCTGTTTCTTGGGAACATGCACTTCTATATGTTTCATAGACAGATGTCCTCCAGAACGAATGTAAAATTGTTGAAATTATAAAATTTTCACACCAATGTAATCATACCAACTCATTACGAAGTGGAAGATGTGTTTATTCCTGTTTTAATTATTTCCATTACTTTTAGTCTTTGCTTTTTGGTAATTGCTGTAAACTTGAAACCTGACAATGCAAAAGCTATTGCTATGAATTTAAATAGAATTTTGAGTCTAGGAAATTTAAAAACATTTTTATGAGGAATGTGTAGGAACCCTGATTTTCTGATTCATAAATATCAAACACATTTACCTTCCATAAATGTCATGTTCTCTTGTCTTTACCATTTTGAGCAGTGGCTTAGAGTAATATGCCTATGTCATATTTAAAGTCTAAGGTGAAATGAAATGCTAAATAAAATTACTACTACTAACACTCAAAAGTTAAAAGGTTAGACTTAAAATGAAAAAAATGTACTTCACTTACATTTATTCTGTCCATGTTATTCCTAGATCATGCAATAAATTCAATGACAAGGAAATATGTAGCTAAACTGCTAACCAGTTACTTTAAAAATACAGCTAACTACACACCAAAATAAACCACCTAACTTTTATACTAGAAGTTACTAACATAAACAACCCGCCAGCAGCACAGCCAGGAAAGAGATGGATAGAAATTGCTAGAGCTCCCACTAATTGGGGCATCAGTGATTTTGTTGGAAACAGTTCTATCAATCAACTTCTGAGCAAATGTTTACATTTAACTGAGCAATATAGTTTAGGTTTGATTTGGTGTCCAGGCTGAAATATCAATCCATGGCCACGCTTATCAACATGTCATGGAGTGATGAGCTGATTTCTCCCCCCAAACGTCTCTTCTAACAGTCAGAAAGTGAGGTGAAGGTCTCTGATCTCACAGCCTAACATGGGGTTCTGGGTTGGTGGAGGAACTGAAGAGAACCAAGCAGAAGCTGGCAGCATCAGACAGACAGGGAGCAGCACATGAAATGCATATCGCAGTAGGATGTTTTGCAGCTTATATCCAAGGCCCAAACTGGTAGGGTATGGTTCTGCCCAAGCTAACTCACAGGTGTCGTTTCTTAAAATGCACTAAAACTATAGATTAGTTTTTTTCTGATTTCTTAGCGTGGCTTTACTGCAAGACATGATACACTTATTTAGGCCTTTCAAACATCTTTACCAGGGATAATAATACTTGTGGAGGGTGCTGTACGTATTTACATGGTAATAAAACTTCTTTTACCATGATTTGATTATCTAATGTTCAAATATGTTCAGTGGACAGCTAAAGGTGGTGATAACTGTATCCAATTTAACAAAAACTACTGAAAAATATGCAAATTTCAAACGTAGAAATATAGGTACATTTGAATGCACCAAGAGTATCCTAATTGCCTCCATGGCCACTGAGTTTGGCTCAATGGGCAATCACCCAAATCGCTGATTGAATATTCTACCATTCATTACTTTTTTCCTAACAGCTCTGTTAAGAAAAGTGTTTCTATAAAGTTCTACTGATATTTGTAAAACTCAGCCTATCGCAGTACAAATGGTGCGTTTTAGCACATCTCCCTCCTATTGACATATTAGTCATTGTACAATATAGATGAAGGAGGGGGCATGGGTGCAGCACATCTCCAATTACTGTCTAAGATGGTAAAGGCTGGAAGATGATGGACATCTCAACCGTCTGGCAGCAAAGCATCTGAAGCTTGGACTGGGATCTACAGGAGGGAGTTGGGGAAATAGATTTCAGTGCTGAGGCAAGAAGCAGGTGCGGCGAAAACATGAGGAGTAAAGTATCAACAAACATGAATTGTCACAAGTGACAAATCAGTGGTAAACAACACTAAGACTCAGTCCTTCAGGTGCCCATATTACGTGTGGTTTGTGTCACGCCGGTGGTTTGATAATATCAGCGTAGACTGGAACTCCCTCTTAGCTGCTGTTCTTTGGAAGCAAAAAAAAGGACACCACTAAGGACCGTCGTTTCCAGGACATTTTCAACGCAGAGACAGTTGGTGGCTGTTGGCACTTCCATGTAGCGTTGCCCCCTTCCAAAATGTGCTGCGTTGTGAATTTACCCACTTTCAACATCAAACAGAGTTCTTGGACAAGGATCATAGAAATCCAAATATTCACAAAGGATGCGTCTAGATTATGGAATAAGGCCCCCAGAAAAAATTGCATCTAATGTTACTGAACCAACACACGAACCCCAGGATACATCTGGTTTAAAGAGCAGAAGTAGGGACCAAATTGTGATTGAGGTTTTGGTCACCAGTGAGCTGCTGTTTAATCAGATTTTTTTTTTTTAAATACGATAGAATAGCAGCCTAGTTCCTTTAGGAGAAGACTTTAAACTTTTTTGCATGGTGTGTTTGAAAATGATTTGGGCTTCAACCAAAGAGTGGAAATTTTACTAAAAGTTAAAGAATATATTCTGTGTGATACCATGAAACGGTAGGGATAAACATCAAATTACAGAAATCTTCCAAAGAGGGCGATTTATAATAAATGCCATTGCTACAAAAATATGACCTGGCCTTGTGGAAGCTGTATTTTCAGTGCAACTGACGGGCTGTTGTCTGTGCAAGAGAAAAAATGCCAATTTTTGCTGTAAAGGCTTTATGTTATTTTGACAGTGAAAAAGAAATAATTTGTTATACACAGTTGATATGTATGAAGAATCTCACCACTACATTACAGTAATGTACATTTCTGAGATGCAAAGCTGTTGTCCTTGTAAATCATAATTGACAATTTTTATTTCACAATAATTATTTTTCATTCACTTGAATTTTGCTAAAGCAATATTTGAATCTTTTAACCGGTGACACTGTGATGATTTTGAAGAGAGACATTGAGTTAAGTGCTGATTTTCATACTCATAATCTATTTAGCCAAGACAGCTATTAGCAATTTATTTGCTTTTTAATTTCTTTTTTTACTTGTAGCCTGGCGCCAATTGTGAAGGGACTTCATGTTGACTCAAAACTTCAGTCAACATTTTCTTTATAGAAAATCTTATTTTTTAAACAAAGCCTCTAAATGATTTTGCTAAAGTAATAATGTTTTTCTTCTTTACTGAACTTTATTGGAAGAATCATGCTGAAATTGTGCTGTAATAAGACTTAACTGTTAACTGTTTCAAACAGACTTTTTAAATTATTACTTATTTCTAAACAAGTTGTCTAAGTAATTTTTGCTAAAGCGATGGATACTTGCAGTTTTTCTTTTGTTTCCTTTTACAGGAAGCATTCTTCTAATTGGGAAGAAATTTCAACATTTATGCTTAATTTAGAAAATTTGACATAATAAATTATTTTTAAATTGAATTCATTCTATACATTTTGAAAATATCCAATTTAACCCTGCTTTCATTTGTATAAACAAAGTTACTAGGGATTTTTCTTTTTAGTGCCTGCTTAAACATGTTTTCATA
The DNA here is from genome assembly GCA_036173005.1 of Crenichthys baileyi. Taxonomy (NCBI): domain Eukaryota; kingdom Metazoa; phylum Chordata; class Actinopteri; order Cyprinodontiformes; family Goodeidae; genus Crenichthys; species Crenichthys baileyi. The sequence continues at coordinate 644,008 of JAHHUM010002632.1, forward strand.
AACAGAGTGGGTACATTAAAATGCAATACATGTCATCCTTTCCGCCATTAACTACCTATTAAATTTGCACTTTTACCACAGCATAATTTTCTCCTGAATGCCGCCAACACTGCTGCCATAAATACACCTTCCATCATTCCAAGCTCACAGGCTTTAATTATTTGTTTGGGTAATTTATTACGTATGGCCTGTGTCCCACGTGTTATATCAGTTTAACATGCATTTGTTGCTATCCATGGTTTCTCAGATCTCTTGTAGTCAAATTCAGCCGTCGGAAAAGAGCTAGCTAGTAGTTGTGGTGCTTGCACTTGCTGCTGTGTGACATGAATATGAAATGACATTCTAAAACATGTTGTGCAGGCCTGGGAAGCATCCAACACATCGTGTCCATCTTTCTCCGTTGCACATCCCTCCCCAGGAGACTCGATTATCATGGCAAGCCTTTGCGTGAGCGGACAGGAAGCATGTGTGCGTGTGTCTGTGAAGGGATCCGGTGTTCCCCCCGGCGGGGATTCCCGAGGTCAAGGTGTTTGCAGATCCAAGGGAACTGCACAGCTGAGCTTTGTTTCTCCGCTTTGTTTGGCTCAGTGTACACTAAAAAATGGATTTATTTCACCACCTCTGCTGGTTTTCTGCAAATACATAATTCACATGATGCAGCTTTTCATTTCCCCATCCACCTGCTATGAACAAGCCTTTAGGATTAGAGGCCGTTTGGCGCAGCGGTAGCTCAGATTTACTCAGCTCAAGTAAAATATAAATACTTTCAAAGCTGTAATTAGCTTTTTTTAATAAGAAAACCACAGAACTTAAAAGTAGAATAACAGTACTTATAACCCTAATATGAATATAGATGTATTCATACAGGTCTGGAGAAAAGGAGAGCCCCTGGGTTAAAAAAAATGCTTTCCCTACAAACTTTTATTTACTTCAAGAGAACAAAAGAAAGTGTAGTTTTTCCGATTATGGTGACATTTCGAGGTGTATTTGTCTCAAACGGTCTCCCACCACGGCTCGGGTGCCGCATGTGAAATTAAAAACCACGGGTGACGAGCCTGATGCTGCAGCTCAACATGACTTTCAACTGTTAAGCAATAGAGTCATTCATTTGGAGATGCCAGAGCCATTATGCGCATGAATCATCATCAGCGTGCATTTCCATCACATTTACTACTTCAGCTAAAATGTGAGTTTTTCTATTTAAATTTTCCATTACTTCATTTTTTTTTAAGATATTGTTTCTTGTGTGAAAATTATTTCAATTTGCAGGAGAACATGCTTTGTCCAGAAACAGACTATTAAATCTCAGTAGCCATTGTTTGGATACATAAACAAAGTGAAAGAAATATGTTGCTAAAGCTGCTAAAGATGTACTCTATAACAAAACCATTTCATTTTCTGTGCTATTATCCTCAATGTTGCCTTGGAGTTACAGTGAAAATATGGGGCTGGTCATACTGAGTTGACCGTTGCTGGTATGCTCTTTTACAGTGCAATATATGAAAAGTTAGGGGCATTCAGAGAATATTTGCTGCACATCACACAGAAACCTGCAGGATCAGTGTAAAATATAGAAAGATGTACCACAGAATTTCATTCTCTTCCCCCTCACACATTCACACAACTTGCTGGCATACTCAAACGCTCAAGATTCATCCCAGTGGGTGGACAGAATCACTTCCTTATCCACGCTACCTTGCATAATTTCTTTCTGCACTGCATGGGGGCACAGGCTGTGCATCATTAGACACAAAAGGACGCAAGAGGGGCCTCCCTCAGAAACAATCCTCCAGAGGAGGCTGCTCTGCCAATCCCAGAAACCAATCCCAAGCATCTTGAGCTCTCTCAACGTCAGAGCTCAATAATGCTTGGCACAAGCTGTGTTTCCGCTGCCAGCAAGGAGCCGACTTGCGGGTCTTTAGAGTGTGTGAACTCTGTTGGTCTTTGACACTACATGCACTACAAAAAAAGCTTAATCGATAACACCTAGAGGAGAAAAAAGGATGTTTATAAATGGAAAACTGTCTTTTGTCTTTTGCATTGATCAGGGTAATTCTCAGGGCTAGATTTAGGATGATGTGGGCCCCTGGGCTAGAGCCACTTTTGGTGTCTGGTCCATACAAGTTTCTTTTAAGCATATCATGAGTTGAAGCACTTTGTGTCTATTTTGTAGTTGTAGTTTAAATTTAACATTTTCATACCGAGGATAGCATTAGAAGCTCTTTGCCACCTTCTTGTCATCTTAGTTTTTGCCAATTATGCCTAATTTAGCTAATACCAAACTGTATATCTGTTATCATACAGTTAGAACTGAATTGAGGCGGTAAGGGGTTAAAGTCTTAGTAGCTTTTAGCAAAATCATGTTTGTTTGAGAAGGCTTAAAATGCTGTTTTCTGACATGTCTCATAAACAGCTGTCTGCCATGTACACTCAACAGAAAAATATACGCAACACTTTTGTTGTTGCTCCCATTTGAGTTTAACCCAAAGACTTTTTCTATGTATGTAAAATGTCTATTTCTCTCAAATATTGCTCACAAAGCTGTCTAAATCTGTGTTAGTGAGCACTTCTTTGCCGAGATAATCCATCCACCTCACAGGTCAGGCAATTTAAGATGCAGATTAGACAGCATGATAATTGCACAGGTTCGGCTAAGGCTGGCCACAATAAAAGGACACTCTAAAATGTGTGGTTTTATCACACAGCACAATGACACAGATGTCAGTTTTAAGGGAGCTTGCAATTAGCATGCTGACTGCAGGAACGTCCACCAGAGCTGTTGCCTGTGAATTGAATGTTTATTTCTCTACCATAAGTGGTCTCCTAAGGCGTTTCAGAGAATCTGGTAGTCCACCAGTCTCACAACCTCAGACCACATGTAACCACACCAGCCCAGGACCTCCAAATCCAGCATCTTCACCACCAAGATCATCTAAGACCAGCCATCCAGACAGCTGCTGCAACAATCGGTTTGCATAACCAAAGAATGTCTGCAAAAACTTTCAAAAACCATCTCAGGGAAGCTCATCTTCATGCTCATTATCCTCATCACAGTCTCAACATGACTGCAGTTTGTCATTGTAACTGACGAGTGGGCAAATGCTCACATTCAGCGGTGTCTGGCACTTTGGAGAGGGATTCTCTTTATGAATAAATCCCGGTTTTCACTGTACAGGGCAGATGGTAGACAGCATGTATGTTGCCATGTGGGTGAGCGGTTTGCTTTCGTAGACGCTGTGGCTCAGGTGGCCCATGGCAGTGGTGGGGTAATAGTATGGGCAAGTTTATGTTATGGACGACCACAGGTGCATTTTATTGATATAATTTTGAATGCACAGAGATTCCGTGACGAGATTCTGAGGCCCATTGTTGTGCCACCCACTCATGTTGCAGCATGATAATGCACGGCCCCATGTTGCAAGGCTCTGTACACAGTTCCTTGAAGCTGAAAACATCCCATTTCTTGCAGGCACGTCACCAGGCACGTCACCCATAGGGCATGTTTAGGATGTTTTGGGCTACTCTGGATAAGCGTATATGACAGAACATCCCAGTTTCTGCAGTATTCAAAAACTTTGCACAGCCATCAAGAGGAGTTGACCAACATTCCACAGGCCACAATCAACAACCTAATTAACTGTATACAATAAAACTGCAGATTTTAGAGTGGCCTTTTATTGTGGCCAGCCTAAGGCACATCTTTGCAGTACAGGAAGACAAAAAGTATTGAACAATATTTGGGTACAATGAAAATGTCTTACATCTTGGGACTCAACTCATGAAAAATGGAAGCAACAAGAAAAGTGTTGCATTTACATGTTTGTTCAGTATAGATAGAGTCTGAGAGTTGTTATGGAAACTTGGTGACCTTAAGAAGCAAATCCTTACAGTTCTTTAACACCAAACTGCTCACTGTGTGGTGGCACAGATGAACATTGGTCCTCTTCCAGCTTTTGTCACAGTTTAATAATTTTTAATAATTCCAGTAAATGTAGATATGAGCATGTTTAGGCAAGTTTACTAGATCATGCCTTGCTTTTTTCAACTTTACAATTTTGCAAATGTTTTTATGTTTCACTTCATATTTGAACTCCAGGAACAGGAGGGATTCAAAAGGTTGCATTTTTCAATATTTAATATTTTCATTTGCCGGTGCAATAAGGATGAATTTAATGTAAGAGGGTTTCTTTACACATCTTTCTATAGCCACATCATTTGCTTTAGTTGAATGTATTAAATTAGTGTCAACATATTCTCTTTGCTAAACGCTCTTTTTGGCTCTTTGGGAGGCAAAGTGGGAAAAAAGTGGAACATTTGCGAGTTCTGCTGTGGGCAAGCTCAATTAGCTTCGTAACGCTTCCTGCTTTGGTGCATTTTTAGGCAAATTTAATTTACAAAAATGTCACCCAGGAGTAAAAGATAAGAATTAGCTTGTGGAGAAAGATCCCTGAAACAACTGGTCTGATGCTGATTTTCTCTACCAAATTATACACGTCTCTTGATTAGATGTAGTTTTATGCAAAGGGGCTAAACTTTCAAACGCTAAACGAGATTTAGCTGATATACTAACAAAAGTGTGAGGATAAAAACGCTTTTGTTTTCTAATTTTGATGATAATCACAAATTTATATTGCAGACCTAATAAACCAAGAAAAATAATAACCACTACATCATTTAGGCTGATTAGTGCATTAGCCTTGAATTTCAGCTGTAACCTTAGCCAGATTGTATTTTTTTACCTTGAGAGCAAGACGTATGAATTGTGCGGCTAAATATTGAGTTGCCTTTTATGTTTTATGTATCTGATGTACTATATAACATAAAAAAGCTGAGTCTTCATCTTCAAAGGAACTCTTTCAGCCGACAGGCATCATAAAGAAGATTCACAATAATAGCTTTCCATCAAGCTGGCAGTGAATTCTTGTTGTCATATCTACAACTATCCATTAAACACCTGCTCGCAGCAGTATTCTTAACCTCTGCTCAGTTATACAGGCAACAATGCTCCCCCTCCGTCAACATTTAGCACAACAATTCTGCTCTGTCACCTGTGATAGATGCACACGTAAAAAATGCAATCTTGGCATCCAAACAATAGGCAAGGCAGTACAGTTAAGTATTTCTCCTGAGGAGTCTAAAACTATGCTGTCTCTCAAGGACACTGCAGAGCCAGCATTAAAAAAAAAAAGGAAAAAAAACAGAGGCTAAAATGGAAAGGTGAGCGGGAAATTGCAGAGCATCCCGTTTTGCTCCCCAGCTGTTTACACAGTGCCGCAGAGGCTGTAAATTTTAAGGAGCTGAAGTGTATTGGGCATCATCTCCGGCACCTATCATTCTGGAAATGACCTCTCTTTTCCCGGTCTCTGGGGAATAGTGTACAGTTCATTCTGGAGATCCCTTTGGACCGTCACTTTAGTGGTGACACTTAAAAGGCCCTATAAAAAAAAAAAAAATTAAAAACACTCTGCTATTTATAAAACAGACGAGACTGGATTGGATGTTTGCGTCAGCTGAGATATAACATTTGCCTCACATAGACCCTATTGTGCATGATCAGAACCCTTGGGCTTTAATTGTCAGCAGGAAAAATGATTGAACCCCTGAATTTGTGCTCAAGATACCATTTCACTTTTTCAGATAGATAGTAAATGGAGAGATAATAATTCTAAGTGATGTACACTTTGTATGATAACACTTTGGCAAATTGAATTAGCTTTATTTGTTTGTTTTTTTACAATTTATTAGAATTATAAATAAAATCTTAAATTGTTATCTATTTAGGGCTTTTTAATTTAGATTCCCGCGTCTCTTGAATAAACGGTGGATACATTGAGAGAAGTGTTAACCACCAGCCATCAATCAAAGCTGCAAGCTTGCATGCATCTTTCCCTCCATAATTGTTTTTTAATTCAAAATTCTGCAATATCCCTATGCTGTACCAGGTGGCCATGGTTTTGACATTAATCACGTAAAAATAGAAAAAATAAATAAAAAAAGAGAAGATCTTTTGTTTGCTCCTTAATCCATTTTGTACCCAAAAACAAACCATTTTGTACAAATGTAATGAACAGTTGCATACTAATTATGTTTTTTTCTGTCAGTCAAGTATTTTTGAAGAACAGAAACAGTAATAAAACAGCACAAATGTTCAATGATCAATTGTGTATAATAATGTCTGGAAACTTCCTTTAGGTCTGCTTTCAGGTTGAACATACTTGGACTGCCAGACTTGGGCATGTTGGCCCAAGTCTGGTGTTGTAGAAGTTGAAATGAAATATATGTCCAAATATGTTGGGGAAAAACATAGACTGTGGTAGGATGTTGTATTTTTCACAATATATTCAAATATAAACATATAACATATAGTTCGTTAATGCAAGGCAGTTTTTTTCCCCAAACTATGAAATACAAGTTCTTCAGTAAATAACAGGAAAATTGATAAATCTTAGATTTTTCTAAGTGGCTTGAAAATCCAAATAGTAAAAATGTGGCTCACATTTTAAACTAAGTTATAAAAATTATTTTGATAAGACGGCTCGTCTTACCCAGAGCCAATCTGCCATGTTGCTCCGTCAGTATATCTTTTTGATTGTTAATTCTTCACAAGGTCACATAGGAGATCTGGGCCTTCTTCCTAATGGCTAATTATCCTTGCACCATCTTTTATTGAATCTGACACTTTGAAGGGCTTTCTGTTGGACCCGTTCCGGCTTCTTAATAGTATTGGTTTTTTCACCGATCATATCGGGGCCTTGCATTTAAAAGAAAGAAAAAAAAACCCTGATGTTGCCAGCTTTTTATTCCATCGTCTTCCCATCAACCTCACGCGCCCTCCTCTTTTATTCTTGTCCAAAGCATTTCTGGGGCTGGCAGGTTGGTAACTGTAAACACATATCTTCTGGCTCGGCAATTATGAAAGGGGGCAGAGTGGGAGAAGAATTGATCCACCGGCTCGCAGTACAGTAAACAAAGCTTCTTTGTCCCATGTGTGCGGAGCAATTATGGCGTGCTAGAAGTAGCAGGTTTTTCATGAGCTATAAAAAGACAAAACAGTTGGAGCAGAAAGGTGTCAAAATCTTAACTTTATTGATGTGCTGCAGTTATTTTTAATGTTTTAATTTTGCTTTTAATCTTTTGCACATCCTTGGTTTTGTCACAGAAGTGGGTCAGTCATGTCTGTTTTCAGGGATAATATCATCCACAGGTGTCGAGCGAATAGCTTTTCAAAGAAAACTAAACGTTTTTGCCAATTCCCTCTTCGCCCTCCGTTTTTCCATGAGCTTATTTGTCACATTTGTCTCCCAGATCCACCATCTATGTCATTGCATTGTCTTTTGCCCCTCTGCTGAAGCTATTTATGCAATATATGATTTAGATTGCGATACCCGATGTCCCTGGGCACCCAGCAGAGATGGATATATAAATAGCATTTAGGAAAATAAATTGATCTTTGATGCTTGTCCTTCAGGGGGAGATTATGTGACATTGGTTACTGTCAACAGTCTGGTCTATTTCTATTTTAGCTGAACGCCATGGGTGAAAGCACTCATGAGGTCCGTTAGAATCGAAACGAAATGGGCCATTACCCTTCAATATGATTTTTCTGAGGCGATGGAAATGAAAAGAGGTCTCTCATTTGTGCTGCACTGATCTGGTTATAGCTCTGATGCACATAGTCAGAGAGAACCTGTGAGGTTAACATTTATCAATTGTTAAATATGTTTTGAAATAAAGTGGTGAAAATGAGAGCCAAGGAAAAAAAAAACTTTATAATTTATTAATGAAGATAATCCCGTAGTTGGGAGAAATAAGGAAAGAGGAAATTAGTGTTGGAAAAAAGAAAAAAATGGACTTCCAGACTTTTATCTCTATCCTAATGTCTAAATGTTGTATACTTCTTTCTGTCCTTCCTTTTTTAATATCTCCCTTCTTCTCTGTATTCTCCTAGTCTTCCTTTGAACATTTCCTGGATTCTTCTTTGTGTTTTTCTTGTCCATATCTGCCCTTGTAGCTCTTTTGTGTCCCACTTTTCTTTTCTGTCCTCCTTTCTTTGACTCTATTACAATTCTTTTGTGCAAGTCTTTTGCAAGTCTTTTGTGCTTCCTTGTGCATTTGTGTTCATCCTTCCCTTCTCAGTTCCTTATGTCCTTCCTTCCTTGTTCGTAGTTTTTCTTCTTTCATTCCCTTCTTGTTTCCCATCTTTCCCCCCTCTCTCATTTTCTCCCTTCCTTTCATTTATTAAGCTTTCTTCCCTTCCTTATATTTTTCTCCTCCATTCTATCTTTTCAGTCTTTGTTGTGTTCGACTTCCATTCCTTCCTTCCGTGTGTCCTCCGTCTTTTTTCTGCCCTTGTGCCCTTTCTTTCATTGTTTCCTTTCCTGTTTCCTACCCACCCACCATCCTTTTTTCTTAGTTGTCCTTCCTTTCTTTTCTTCCATTTACTCCTTACCTTTATGCTTTCTTCCTTGAATCATCTTTCCTAACTGTTTTGTCCTAACTCCTTTGTTCTTGTCTTCCTGTATTGCTTCATTTCTGTCTGTCCTATCTTCCTTACCTTTTCCCACTCTTTTTTTAGTGGCCTAACTTTCTTCCTGCTTTCTTTCCTGTTTCTGTTAATTTCAGGTTCCATAATTAGTGTCGGCCCATTTTAGACCTGTCAACCATAAATTTATGGTAAACCTGATTATTTTATATTCTAAGACGGATGTAAATGACTGAGAATTCTATAAGTTGTGTTTGAACAAGTCTGGATATGTAGAAACCCTGTATAATGCGCTGTCAAAATTCCCGGTACAGTTTTCACATTTACAGGATGATGCAATTCGAACTCCTCGCAGAATCTTGACATATGAATGCATAAGAAGAAATCTCTATTTAAGCCCTATCTGATCCCTACCTCCTCTCTGCTTCCCAGCTACACATGAGTAATAGAGATCATCTCCCCAGAAGATCACCGTCAGCAGAAAGGCGTCACAAGGAGCGCAGAAATTTCAATTATCAATATGCCATTTAATACATCGCCACCAGGCCAAACAGCCTGGCGTCTTGACAGGCCGAGATGGAGAATGTTATTTCTCAAACGCATCAGCAGGATAGCTGCAATTTGGCTTTGTAGTTCGGTGGGGTTCTAACCAGCCTCCATCCATCACGATGTTCTTTAAACCTTTTCTTTCGCATGGCTAGTCGAGCTGGAGCACTCGAAGGGTGATTACAAATGCTCAGTGCCCCTCTGAGAGCTGTGTTTGATTCCTGTGATCAAGAAGTAAGAAGCACTTTCTTGGAAATGACAGCATGAATGCCTTTGATTTCTCGTCAGGATATGGACGTCAGGGCACTGTTATGATTCTGCTTGGACTGTACCTTGGCTTTGAAAGAAACACTAATCCACAATTTGATGCGTTGTTTAATCTTCACTTACCAGGTATTGATTCTTAGCTGAACCAAGAAAACCGGTACTTTTTAAGTGGCCTTTTCATCTCCTTCTGCCATTTTTGTGCTGCAGCTTTCAAAGTTCCCTACCACATGGGGGAACAACAACTCTCAATCAATTGGCAGAAGATGACAAATATTGATATGTTTTTAGATCTTGTAGGTAAATCAGGCTTGCTCGGTTATATTATTTTCTAATGGGTAGGTTCCTGCATCTTGCAACTTAATACCCTGTCATACAATTGCAAGAGTTTCTTCAAGGTCTTAAGATCTCTTGAAAATTATTAAGGTAAATAATCCCAGTTTTAGGCCTATTTTGTAACAAAATCACTGCTGATCAAAAAGAACATCTCACATTTGCCTAAAAACATTCTGATGACCCCTTGAAAGTTTAGTGAAAGTAACTTTTATTAATGAGAAATGTGCTGGCAAATATTTTCGCAATTTGTATTAGGATTTTAACTTTTATGCTGTACCAGAACTATACACCCCATGATGCATGGAAGCAAAAAGCAAGTCGAACAGTTGATGAGCACCATACTGAAAGCTGTCAGCAGTGGTTTTCACCTCGGAACTCTCCCATGGATGCCATTTTTGCACAGTCTCTCTTGGTTATTCTTGAATCATGAACCTTAACTGAGATAAGTGAGTGCTTTAGATGTTCTGGAGGTTTTGTGACCTCCTGGATGAATCGTTTATGTGCTCTTGGATTAATTATGCTAGGCCTGACACTCCTTTGAAGGTTTACCACTGTTTTCTTGTTATTTCCATCAGTGGAACATATCTCTCACTCTGGTTTGCTGGAGTCCCAAAGTCAGAAATGGCTTTGGTAACACTCTCCAGACTGATTGAAGTCAGAAATTTCTATGTCATCTGTTCATCATCTTAAATTTCCCTACGTTGGGGGCATGATGTGTTGGTTTTCTGTTTAGGTAACTTGATTGATTGTACAGGCCTGAGAGTAATCGCGCCCTGGTATGATTTAACAAGAGGAGCAATTAATTTTTCACATAGGGCCAGGTTGTTTTCACTGAAAATTTAAATCATAACATAAAAAAGCGATTTTTTTTTTTGTATTTCCTAAGGTCATCTTTGTTGAATACTAACCTTGTTTAACGATATTAAATGTTTAAGTGTGATAAAAGTGCACAAATGAATGAGATGTCTGTTTTTCACACCTTTGTATGTAACAGCACTACATTTTCGAATCTTGTGTGCTTATTTCTTCACATTTAGAACCATTTTTCATTGCAAAAAAGCACAAACTTAGATTGGATGAAGAGCATCTGTAAAACAATTTTCGACTGGGCCATTTCTAAACATAAATAACATTGGCATTGTAGCTCTGCATGTTTCGGGTCGTTCTCCTGCTGCAAGGTGAACTTCCACCCCAGTCTCAAGTCTTTTTCAGCCTGTAACAAGCTTCCTTCCAGGATTGTTGTGTATTTTGCTGCATCTATTCTTGCATCAACTCTGACCAGCTTCTCTGTCCCTGCCAAAGAAAAGCCGGCCCACAGCATGACGGTGCCACCGCTTGGGGAATTTAGAGTGGCCAATTAACCTTGGCATGTGTGATATTAGACTGTGGGAGGAAGCCAGAATACCTGGCAGAGATATTTAGTACAGCAAAGCAGGTTTACGAAATGCAAATGCTCCATTAATACTGCAATTCGAACATATAAAAACAACAACAGCTAGCATGTTTTAGAGCCTGGCTGCTGCTGCAGACGTTATGGTGATGAGTGAAACAGCAAGCAGTTGCACTCAATAAAACATATAAATACTTTAGGCTGAAAAGTGCCTCAAAAAACTTAATGTGGTGGTGCTGCATCTGTAGAACCCTGAAAGGACCTCCCTCTTAACATCTTGATTAGCATAAGGTATCCTTTAAGAATAAGGATGGAGAAAAACACCATAGCTGCCAAGGGAAGAAACGGTGTAGAGGAAAAGAGGGGCTTTGTGTGCACATCTGAGTGTGTGTATGTGTTGACAGGCAGATGGACAGGTGCCTGTATTCATGTGTCTGAACCTGTCTGTCAGCTGTCTGCTATTCTGGTTGGAGTGTGTAGCTTTGTGTGTGTGTCTGTTAGTGTAGACTGTCACCACATAGTGATCATGGTTCCATCTTGAGACTTAAGCCGCCACCATTTTGTAGGCAGAGGATTCAAGCAACCAGCGTTCCAGTGGAAACTTTACATATTGCATGATTGTGTAACAAAACCACACAGTTTGTACCTCTTGAATCTGTAATTCATTGCTGTGACTTGCTGTGACAGTTAAACTACAACTGAAAAAATGACAGATCTATAAAAAACTGGTGATGACTAATAATATAAATATTCATGATGGGAATGAGGGGAATTTCTGTGCCCAGTCTTATGGTGATTCACCACCCACTTTGGATACATTTATCTGTAGGTTAAAATTTTAAAACATGCTGCTGTTTGTCACGAAGTCAGAGAATCTCAGCTGTAAGCATTCACAATCTAGGAAATATGGATGCATGTGGGTTGTACCATTTAAGACTTTCTAAGTCTATTTTTATGGGGCTAAAAGGCCTGAGAAAAGGTCTATTTTTTATTACAACTTTTAAAAATCATTTCTCACTGGTCAGTGCACCACATGCCTCATAGCTTCATTGCTATGAAGCTATGAGGCATGTGAAATTCCAATGCATAGCTGCCTATGCATTGGAATTTCATCTTTTCCAACTTCTATTTTGTACCTGTAAACAAACTATTTTGTGCTTATCTACTTAAACCATGGGTTTATTTTTGTTAGGTATTATCTTGAATATGTTGAAATAAAAATACACAACTCTCATGTTCATGCAATTGTATATTATTGTCTAAACACTGTTTTTCTTATCTAATTGTGAACATACTCCTAAACCTTGTGGAAGGTGTTTACGGAATAGTTAGCTGCATTCATCAACAAATTGACCTAAGAATAAGATGTAATCAACGTTAATGTACATGTAAAAGTAGACAGGACAGACAAATCCTTTTGGCATTATAGTGTATATATATATATATATATATATATATATATATATATATATACTGTATGTATGTGTGCATGTATTTATGTGTGCGCATGTCTGTATAATATTGTGTGGATCAATCCTTGATGGGTCACCAACATCTTGTAGACATTCGCCCTTTTGTAGACATTTTGCCTGGTCCACACAGGGGGAAATGGGTTATGTGAGTTAATGGTTAGGTTTAGTACTAAGGTAGGTATGTAGTGATACTGTATGTATGTATGTATCCTAACATAAAAGGTTACAAATAAGCCGTGCATGCTCTTAGTTCCAACTCATTGCCTCTCCAATTATCACCTATTTTATTTCCATACAACTTGTTTTGGTCGTCACTTCTAACTGGGCTTACCTCTAAGCCTTGGATGCAGCAGTGTACCAAATTTGTCCCGAAGGCTAATCATCTCCCCTGCCTGTTCATACAATTACCCAAGTCACTACAATATTCAGTCACTTATCCCTTGATCCAATATTTATGAATATCTGGCACACCAGAGGTTCTTAAATTAACGGACTCATAAAAATAGAATGAGATGTGGTTACCATTTTATAACATCTTTTGGCATTGATCTTTCACTGGAGAGAAAAGGGAATGCATACATGCATTTTTAATGAAGTCTTGTGATGTGACTGTAGCAAGAACGAGGGATAATAGTCTCTAAACAATTTTAGATCAAAAACAATTATGAAGGTTAAAATTCTCTACTGCTAAACTAAAGTTTTTGAGGTTGGACACATTGAGCATTACATGAAGCAGAACTGGTCTAGATTTTGATTTATTCCAGCCTAAGTTGGGGCTTGTAAATTAATTATGTCCAGAACCCAAATTCGTGCAATGAAAGAAGCTAAATTTTATTACTTCCTGTACTGGGCGTTCAGGGTTATGAGGGGATGTAACGGGTAAAAAACAGGTTTTGTGTTTATGAACTTGCCGAGGAAAGCAGAGCACCCATAGACAACCTAACCACCGGAGTCACCACACAGCCTTGATCTGTGTGATGAAATCCATTTTTTCAGACTCTAAATGATGAATTGACTCTTTTTTTAATCATTTTTATCCCTTCTGCCAAAAAGAGAAGACCTTTTTCTGGCTATAATTTTAACAAAATTTAGAAATTAGAAGCAAAATAACAACTTTGACCATATGTTTTGAAAGGGCAAACGGAAAACAAAATTGAATGTATGAAACATAAATAAGTTACAACAGGTTCAGTTTGTTTTTTGAAGCAGATAAGTAATCCTAAAAATCACTTTTTGCACTCAGGAATATGCTTACTAGCCACGTCCCCTGAAAATGAACCTATATAGATGATGACATTGTTAATGTAACAGCAGCGCTTGAGTGCCAGATGGATTTTCTCTTTTTTTCACAAGAAACAGTCTCTGTAAACAGCACTTTATGCCCTAAGTGTATGAAACAACTGGTATCTTGGCTTCAAGATTCCAGTTCCATTTAAGGGGCAAACACGTGGTTTTGTGGAAATTAACTTTATACAGACTTAGAGCTTGATATGTTTTGACACCTGCATTTCAATGTACAGTGCAGGCAAAATCTTTTGCGTGAAACACAGACTGATTTTGTGCTGAAAAGTGAGACTTTTAGCTGCTTCTGTTCATTGCTGCAGTGTTTTACACAACTGGTGCATGACTCCCTAAGATTAAGTGTTCTTGTAACACCACTGTTTGTAGAAAATGTAGTGCTAAGACTTGTACTCATCACAGTATCAAGTCTGTTTACAACCAGAGTAAAATTTATATTACTATATACTTGGCTATAGCACTTAATGAGCAGACGGTTATGAAATTGCATAGATATAAAGGCAGGCAGATAAATAAATAGCAAAACATCCCATATTTAAGAACAATGTCACTTAATTGTAAAGAAAACCTTTCAAAAACTGTCAAATTCCACAGACAGTCCAGAAAGCTGCAATAACCAATACAGTCTCTCTGTCACTGTTCTGAACGTTATGGTAATGATTGGAAACACCTTTGAGTTGAGGGAATACCCTTATTTATAAGACTGCACCAAGATTAAAAAAAATAAATCCACAATACTCCAATTTTATTGTTGATTTCTTAGAACTGAAATTAAACCCAAACCTCAAACTGGATTAATTGCACAACCCAAGCTCTTAACCCTTATTTTTAACATAACCACTGAACTGGCTTGTAACTGACTCTAAGTCATATTCAAGTGGAACTGAACCAGGCCCCTTTTGTATTTGTGAAGAACATGGGTGTAAAGGTAACTGAATGAAGTTCAGAGGAAAGTGCTGTGTTTTATAATTTAATAGGCACATAGAAAGGCCACAGTGAACAAGTTCTTCGAAATTACATGGAATGGTTTTTAGAGTTACCTGATGTTCCAAAAATGTAAACTCTCTACCTTTATAATCCGTCTCATGATCACCTGCATGTGGTTGCAGCAGACACTGTTCCTTCTTTAGCAGTTCCAGCTTGACTGATTTAAAAGTGTTTTCTCCTGTTGAAATTAACATTTTTAATGACGACCTCAGATAAAGCAACTTTAGCTGCCGTCTTGTGCCATAACAGTGAGCGTTGCCCCCTCTGTTTCAGCTCCCTCCAACATGCATAAAGTACTTCAGTTTACTCTGCCAAAAACTGACCGAGTGTGGGTAGATGGAAGCAGAACCCAGCTTGTAATCTTCTTTTTCATCAAAAAGTTCTTTTTAGACTAGAGTGACCAATATGAAAGCTCTTCATTGGCAATGAATCAGGCATCTAAAGCTGTTATGATGTGTTATTTTTGCCAACATCTGCTATAAAGACTCAAGGTTGAATTTGCCTCTAGGGGAGCCGTAATTGCTGTGCATATGTTGTTTATGTGTTGTGCTGAAGCAAAAAAAAAAAAAAGAGCTTGTCTGGAAAATAACTTCAGTCAAGCATTTGTAGTTGTGTGGACTAGTAAATGGTTAATTAGTAAGACTAATTGGCTTTATGTGTATTCATGAGGAATGTTGGTATTGAGCTGACTAAACACAATCAGGATGAGATTTCTATTTATACTTTCGATATTTTATTATTTTTTTGCCTTGCATGTGTATTCTTGTCCCATTTTGACACGTTACAACCACAGATGTCGGTCTCAGTCTATTTTATTATTTTATGAAATGGAACTCAAAGTAGTGAAAACTTGTGTGGATGGAAAGGGATTCATGGTTTTAGGTTTTATTTTGTTTTTTTTACAAATTTAGCTCTAAAAACATATGTTGAGTCATATGCCATATGTTGAGTGCATATTGACATCTAGAGAACCACATTTTTCTGTGATTACAGCTATAGCTTTTTAGGGTGCGTCTGCCAGCTTTGCACAGCCACAGACTAAATCTTTGGTCTCTAAAGTTTTCTTTTGCAGCTTCTGGTTTGCCCTGTTTTAGCACTATCCATCCTCCCATCAACTTTACCCAGCTGCTTTGTCCATGCAAAAAAAAGGATCGCCAAAGCATGATGCTGCCACCACCATGTTTCTCAGTGGGAATAAGCATTTATGTTTCATGTGCCCTTTTTAGATCTCTCCAACCTGTTTCTTTATCTTTCTCTAATGTGCAGAACAGTTGGATTTATACTGATATTAGGTTACACACAGAAGGATTCTATTTGCTATTAGGGTGACAGAAAATTGGTTCCACTGGATTTCATACAAGGTTATCAGAATTGTCAGATGTTTATTTGTCAAAGAATTTCAAAACTCTGTCTTTTCCTTCCACTTCACAATCATTACTTTGTGTTTGTGTATGAGAAAGCCTCAATAACAGGCATCAACATTTGTGCCTGTAACTTTTAGTTTACGGGGTGTAAATACTTCTGCATTTCTTAAGCTCTCTACTGATTTTAGGTCGGATCTCTTCTGTGGATGGCTTCTGCCCAGGCTTTTCCTTACAATTGAATCATGAACACTGATTTTAACTGATCATCTAGAAACTGTTGTAAACGAGAATACTACAAAATCTACAGAAAAGCAGATGGGGGAGTGGGGGGTAAGGGAGAACATGAATGAAGACAGAAGGTGATAGAATATAGTAATGATCATGTGTTGAAAATTTAAATATTAATTGTTTTCTACGAGTTAAAGAAAATCATGGGTGAAGGCCCATCTCATCTTTATTATGTCCCGGGGCACAGGAAAGGCTGTCAGCTGGCCTGGTTCCCTTCAAAGCAGAGCACAAATCCTATCAGAGAGCTTGTGTGCAGCATCTGACTTCTCACTTGTCAGATAACTAAAAACGGTCTGTCCTCAGGGATGGCTACCATCATTCTAATTAATGCTGATTTGACTTTCTGTTCCTCTGCCAAGGACAGAATACCACCTGCTGGAGGATCCGATTTTATGTGCATGTTTATGGGCATCTCGACTCCAGGGGCTCAGCTCATGCGAAGTCTAGCTGCTCCGCAAGGAGAAACCTGCCCTACCCACTGCCACACCTCTCTGCTCATTTATCATAGTGACAAGGGAGAGAGGGGAACGTCTTCCATATCCTCACATCCTCTCTTCTCGCAGCGAGGCAACATCATGTCACTGACAGATGGAGAAAATTAAACACTGCAAAAAAAACAGAATGACCAGAGTTTTGGTAAAACTGACAGTTGCTGATATTTTGTTTTACTCCCACTTCCTAATATTACCCCTAACTCTGCCCATAGCTTTTCAGGGTCCCTTTGACCCTAAACTAAGAGTCGTAAGGGTCTAAATTTAAAATATTCTGCTACAAAAATGGGGATTTTCTTAAAGAAGCCACAACGCAATCAGTTGTAACTAAGAATGGTTTGTGAAAGAATTCGCAGCCCTTGAACCTTTAAACATTTTTTGTAACAACCACAAACCACAATGCATTTTTATTTTTTATTTAATGTTTGGATGTAATACTTTGTCCTCCTGTGACTTACACAAAGTAGATCATCCTCCTTCCCACATCAACACAGACCAGCATCGCTGTCCGAGCTGAAGAAATGCATCCCCATAGCATGATGCTGCCACCACCTTGTCTCACAGTGGATCATTAGTTTTACACCATGCATAGTGTTTTCCATATAAACCAAGGTTCAGATTTGGTCTCATCTGTCCAGCTCTCATCTGACCAAAATTTTGCTTTGTGTCGCCTCTGTGGCTTGTGGCAAATGACAAGCCGGATTTCATAGAGCTTCCTTTAAAAAATGGCTTCCTTCTTGCTACTCTTTCTTAAAGGCCAGATTTGCAGAATGCAAGATTCTCCTGCCTGAACTGTGGATCTCTGCAGCTCCTCTTGGGTTACCTCTTGGCCGTTCTCTGATTAATACTCTTTTTGGGACCCACAGCCATGGATTACAACATGAAAGTCCGGTACAAACTTTACTGGAACTTTCAAAATAAATCGCATTAACCCACTTCCAGCACAGCCAGGAAAAGGGGGCTAGCGGACTTCCCGTGATGCCACTGTCCGTATAAAAACACCCACCTTTCCAACGAATCGACCTCTTCCACACCGGTGATGACCGAGACAGGAGGGACACAGCACGCTAATTTATCTTTGCTGGCAAACAGACATAACTCTTCAAACTGGATCCAAGAGTGTCATAAGATCACGCGGTCATATGCACTAAGTTAAGTATGAATGAATTACTGTTTGTGTATCCGGTATTCATTCATGAACAGGGTAATTAAGGTACAAGCGTGGCTTGACTTTTCTCTCTGAGGTCTACAGATCAAACTGTGGAGTAGAGAGTTCCCAGCAGAGACCTTGTCTCTACAACGCCAAGTGAAGCAGTTTTCCCGGTCTGAAGGAAAGACAACGGGACGCATCACCGTGGTTTCGGCAGTAACTGTGCAGTTTGGCCGGCCAACCGAACGAGCCGCCCTCTCCACAGCTACGGAGGTTAGCTGGCTAACCCTTTTGTTCACAGAGCTTTCTTCAAACTTCGCCTTCGCCCAGACAACTTTTCTTCAGCACGGTTCACATGAGAGGTTAGGTGGTTTGGGTAGAGAGAGATAGAAGTAATTTAGGATGAAATAATCTAAACGTTTTTTCGTTTTATGAAGTTTGGTTTTGTTTGTGTGAAACTCGGCCATCTTAGTGCTAGCACGCTATCTGCTCAGCACGTGCTCAGTTTTGTGTTCTGTGTTTGTGTTTGTTTTAAAGTTAAGACAAACTTTATTTGGAGGGTGATTTTAAACACAGAAGATCGATCATAACGCATCGTCCGCGCTTATGCATTTTAACCCTTTGTGTGTTTGATTCTGATGATAAGCTACAAGCTTCTTTTGTTAGCTTTAACTGCTAGCAGCTAAGAACACTTGTGCTTGTCTACTAAGATCATTTACCCTAAAAGGTTGCTAGTTTTCAATCCAGTAAAATATTTCCATAAACATTGTTTTGCTAAACTTGATAACTAAGTAAACACCATTAAGCCCCATTTCTCCAGAAAGATTTGTTTTTTTTTTCAAAACATTTCCTTAAATATTTTACCATTTCCTAAATAATATTTCTTTAAATATTATTTTAATAAATAAAGGCAGCTAATAAGACACCGTTGAGAATTGGTCATCCAGAAGGTTGGTTTTATTCAGCAGATCATTCTTAAAACATTATTTTATTAAAATAATATTTTATCTTGCATTGTGAATGGTTGTCTAAAGGTGTACCAATTATTGCCTAAGTAAGTTCCAAGACTAACTTAACTTCACTTCCAGATTCTTCAAGATAATCCTTGGTTCTCAAACATAAACATTGCATGGTAATGTTGCATCACTCCTTCAGTCATGGTTTTCAACAATCTTTAATCAACTTGTTTATATTGTACATAGCCCATTAGTCTTCCCTATTCTTTAATTTTGCTTGGTAGTTTAGTTGGATTGTTTTGGCATGTAAAGAGTTTGTTGATTGAAATATGTTTGACTTTGAGTTGACTTATTTTTGTTAAATTCTTGTATTTTAAGAATTGTGTGAATTCGTTCCATGTGTGTTCAGAGTTTATGCTGTTCAATAATGTCAGAGCTTGGCTCATTCCTTTTGACTTTGTCCTAATACCACCGCCTTATTGGGCTGGTATTCACAGGACAACCTTTAACAGACCAAAATATTATTTGATAAAATATTAATATTAGCGATGGTTTAGTGATGGTTTGAAAAGTCTTCATGATGTTGTTTGTTCTCTAATGTTCTCAGACCAAACCTCTGAGGCCTTCACAGAACATCTGTATCTACAAATTAGGTGGACTTTTATGGTTTTAAGTGGATTTAGTTTAAGCGTGTCAGAGTTAAAGGAGATAAATCCAAATGCATTATTTTTATTTATAAAACTGTGATAACCATGTGTCCTTTCTCTTCAATTATGCACTGCTTTGCATTAGCTTTTCACAAAAAATTCCAATAAAATGTTTTTTTATTTAATAATATAATTGTCATGTTTTATTGTCCAACATACACCGGGAACAGGTCCGACTTAGTGCCGGCAATGCGAACCAAACTCCTGCTCCGCTTGTACAGAGACCGGATGGCCCCTAATACAGGGCCCCCGACTCCATACTCCTGGAGCAATCCCCACAGGACATCACAAGGGACACAGTCAAATGCTTTCTCCAGGTCCACAAAACACATGTAGACCGGTTGGGCAAACTCCCATGAACCCTCGAGTACCCTGTAGAGGGTATAGAGCTGGTCCAGTGTTCCACGGCCGGGATGAAAACCACACTGCTCCTCCTGAAGCCGAGGTTCGACTATCGGCCGGACTCTCCTCTCCAATACCCTGGCGTAGGCCTTACCAGGGAGGCTGAGGAGTGTGATCCCCCTGTAGTTGGAACACACCCTCCGGTTACCCTTCTTATGAAGGGGGACCACCACCCCAGTCTGCCAGTCCAGAGGTACTGTCCACGACCGCCACGCAATGTTGAAGAGGCGTGTCAACCATGACAGCCCCACATCCAGAGACTTGAGGTACTCACGTCCTACCGGGAGGAGGGCCAGGGGACGGCCCAGGACACGCTGGAGGGACTATGTCTCTCAGCTGGCCTGGGAACGCCTTGGGCTCCCCCGGAGGAGCTGGAGGAGGTGTCTGGGGAGAGGGACGTCTGGTTGTCTCTGCTGAGTCTGCTGCCCCCGCGACCCGGTCCCGCATAAGCGGAAGACAACAACGACGACGATGTTTTATTGTCATGCTTATAAGGTCTATCTGAATATGCTGGAATGTATAAAAAGTTTTCCATTAACCAAGAACGAAACAAATATGAAATTGTGACCAAATACATCTAACACTCTAGTGATTTACCCAAACTTCTGAACTGGTGTGCTCAACATAATATGACCAAACGCACTCATATACCTTTTTTGTCCATAGCTACATGTAATGTGGTCGGAGAGTAGGTTAGAATTGCCTCAATGTCTAAAACCTAATTTTCAAAACTGCTTTTATACACGTTCTTTCGTTCGTGCCTGAACACCCGAGATTTAAACTCACTTTGTGGCAGGGCTTCTGCAGAGTGAAACCAGAACCAGACATCAGGGGTCACAAATGACCAGATCCAAGGTTGAGGGGATGTATTGTGACTTTTTTGCTGCATTGTAGAACTAGCTTTTCTCCCAAAAGCCAATTCGATAGTCAAACCATACATCGACTCATTCATCTCCAGAATGATCTGTGCCCTCTTCATGCACATTCTTTATAAAAACAGCCTCCATTATTTAAACACCTTGTGCACCACAACGCTTACAAGGTATTTTTCTGCTTGTTAAGGAATATTGCCTTAATACCAAATGTGACCAGTTAAAAATTATAAGACAAGACATTAAAATGCTTTTCTTAGCATAGCTGGCGTGAAGTTTACTCATTTTGAGAATCTTTAAAAGCAAAACAAATCAGTCAAATTTTGTTTATTTTGCTTCAAAATGTCAGTTGTTGGAGATCCACAACTACAGACTGGCAAGCAGATTGCTAATATTCTGTATAAATTGGCAATAATGTGGAAGGGTTACATCACCCTTTTATTCTCCTTCAAGTCTTCATTTAATGCACTTCATTTAAGACAACAACCGTCCAATAACCCACCTCCACACTTTCTAAGATTACATTACGAAGGTGGGCTGACTGCACCATTTACACACTCTCAATGGCTTCCCTTTCCTCAATACTTCTCTCATCGTTTGAAATTCAATTATGCTAATCAGGGCTAAGGTCGGGGACATACAGGCTCTCTTCAGCTCTGCTTCATCTGCGTCCCTTTGAGAATAATTATTCTTAAAAGCATATCATTTAGCTCTCTTTAGGTAGAAGGGGTAATCTGTGCACTTTAGAGTGCAGAGAAACCTGATGCGCCTACCCTTGAAAAAAATGTTGACTGGCTGCAGACACTTTAAAGACAGTGAGAGGTATTTTGTTCTAATATTCAGTTTTTAGTTATACAGTAATTTGACCTGCTTCCCTGTCCTTGCTAAAATAAAGCTTCCCAAAAGCATGATACTGCCACCACAAGTCTTTACACTGGGAGTGTTCAGGATGATGTGCAGTATCAGTTTTCCTCCACACATTTCACAGGAAATCCTCCTCCTCACCATTTAAATCTTCTCTTCACAAAATCAAATTAGAGCTGGGCACCTTGCTATGAATACTTTTGTCTCGGGTGGCCATTGCATTATGCATGCTTACCATTCTTAATAGTATGGTAAATTTCAGTAAAGTTCTTTTTCAATCAAGACATTTTTTGAATTACAAAAACCACGGAAACAATGTTAACGTTATGCATTATTGTGGGCTTTTAATATAAACGGGATTTATAAAACAAAAACTGTTTTAAATGGAGAGCTGAATAAAACATACTGCAATGCCCGTTCTGCAGTTACATAGCTTGAAGAAACACTTGGCATCATTTTCTCTCTGATAAATAACTGTATAAATCTAGTCTTTAGTTTTAACATTAGGTTGTCAGCTTAAAGTGGTCTGCCAGCCTGAAATGCCACCGGTCTGCAGCTCTATTTATTTCAGGATAAACATATATAATATATATTCTGTAATATTATTATATTAGCTGCCACCGCATCTCGGCTTCATAATCATAATTCTGCAACCCCACAGCTGCTTCCAGACTGTGCACTGCTGCCAACTGGCATTTCTTTTCCTCATTTCTAGGTAATGTGTTGAATATATTTGTTTAGATGTCTGGACTGCATTCAGATCCTATGACAACCTAAACTGCCACTTGGAAATACATTTCCCTGTGAAGAATGTGAAAAGATAATGAAAGAAAAAAACCGCATCTTAAATTTTTTTTATCTGGACTTTATTTCTAATCTCATCAAAAATAAGCTGCAATGAAAGTCTCCAGGCTTTTCACAACGCAGTAGCTGGTTACTGATGGCTGAAGAGCCATCAGATTAATATTACCATCTGTCCCCATCAGTGTGTTGCTATTGAAGTCTCTGAAACCAGAGGCAGACGGTGAACTCTACTTCTGCTTTTTAAGAGCTTGCCTATGTTCTGTGTTCCAGCATCTCTTATTATGTGGTGGGGGGGGGGGGGGATCTGGAGGGCGGTGTGGAGATGTTGCAGCATGTGGGGTGGAGGGGTTGTGTCCTCTTTTTGGATGTGGGGTTACCGGCAAATCTGCTGAGCGGTGATAGTGGAGCTGAGCTGGTTGGTGTTTCTCCATGGGCTGTCGTTGCAGTGGCGGTGATGCGGTGTGTTCGTGTGGTTGTGGGGGCATGGTGGGGGCTGCCGGTGCTGGGTGCCTCCTCTGCCCTTCTCTAGGGGGGTTGTGATAGTCCCTCCGGTGTTTCCTGTGCTCTGGGGGGGTCTTTCAATGTCTGTGGCTCAGATCTCCTCTGTGTTTGTCTCAGGTCCAGGGGAGCAGGTCTGTGGCTCCTCACACTTGTTATTGCATATTTTAATGGAGAAACCTTATTTACACAAGCGCCCTCACTTTTACTCCCACGGGTGTTTATATTCAGGTGTTAACAGATACAAATACGTTATATATTGAACCGCAGTTACCACTAAATATATCTTGCATTCATCAGTACCATGTACTTTGTGGAAACAATGCTCTTCTTATATATGTTTCTGCAGGTGCAGAAGCACTCTTATAGGGTTTTATCTTATATTCTCTTCATCCTTCTTTCTCTCCATTCTTTTCTCTTCTCTCACTTTTTCCTTTTTTCCCCACCTCTCTCTTTCTTGCTTCTTTTTTTTCCGTCTCCTTGTCAATCGCAATCGAAATAATTACAAAGCAGTTTCTTATGAAGTTTCATGTATAAATATCAAGCAGAGCATTATAGCATTAGCCGTAATGCTTCACCTGTAAAAGTAAATCTGTTGGGCTTCTTCTTGGCACTCAGACAACAATTCTGAGTGCTACTCTGCCGGACGGGACATG
>JAHHUM010002633.1:0-274009 GCA_036173005.1 Crenichthys baileyi
TTTTTTAAGATGTTTAAGTGGGGCTGCACGGGGGCCATTGGTACAGGGGCCTTGCAACAAAAAGGTCCTGGGGTTCGTTTTGGGGGTCTTTCTGGATTTTGCATTTTTCCCCCCCGGGCATGCGGGGGGTTTCCCCGGGGTACTCCGGCTTCCTCCCACAGTCCAAAGACATCCCTGTTAGGTTTAATTTGGGTCACTCTAAATTGCCCTAGGTGTATGAATGAGGGGTTTTCATGTTGTTGGGGTTTTCCCCTGCGATGGACTGGCGACCTGTCCAGGGTGTACCCCGCCTCTCGCCCATAGACTGCTGGAGATAGGCACCAGCTTTCCCGTGACCCACTATGGAATAAGCGATAGAAAATGACTGACTGATTAATGTACAGTTTGGAAGTAGTCTGTAATCTGTCAATCAACCAATCTATTAAACAGTCAATAAGTAATGTCACTGAACTAATTGGGGTATGTATTAATGACGGCGACTTCTGATATAATTTTGCCTCCTAAAATACTACCTCTTTAAGATGTAATACACACTGAATGCTGGCTTTTTCATTTCTCTTTGTGTATTTATTAATTAGGGAAAACAATTCCTCAAAACGCCAAGATCCAGAGATGGAAAACATCAAGAAGGACAATATGTGAGTGTATCATTTTTATTTACTGTACTTAATATTTATTTTCTATCCAATAGTATTTTAGTCTTTCTCAGGATATTTGGATAGTTCATAGATGTACTATAAGATGATGAGTCTAACATATCGGTCTGTTTTGGTGAACCAATTTGTCTTCTCAAGTCATTTTTTTTATCAGTTAGTGGAGCAGCCAGAAAAAAATGTAAAATAAGGCTGTGACAAATTGTTGTTTTCTACTTCCAGATGAGGTTTATAGGCTTTGTAGTGGCATAAGAAAGAAAAAGCACATACACAAAAGAATTGTTATGTGCCTTCTGCCACAACCATATGGGTGTTGGTTGTTAACAGTTGCCTGTTTCTTGTTCTGCTGGAGGTTTCTTTCTGTTGAAGGGGAGTTTTCCTCTCCACTGTCACTACATGCATGCTCAGTTTGAGGGATTGCTGTAAAGTAAACAACACTAGTTCAAGTAACTCTCCAATGTCACTACATTATCATCCAGGACAAGTGAATTCTGCCAAGCCACTAACGTGATGCAATCAGCTGGGTTTCCTTAGATAGAAGAATTTTTAATCAGTGTCACACTGTAAACCGTCTTGAGATGAAATGTCTCCAATTGGTGCTATATAAATACAATGATTTGATATGATGTGATGTCTTGCATTTTCATTTGACCAATTGTCTTTAGTTTAGTCTGTTCCTTCTGTGAAATTGCAGGAGCGCCACAGACTTGCAACATTTATTGCACCAAATGCAAAGAACAACGTCCATGCTGGAAGAGAGATTGTCCAGCACCGTAAACCCATGGTTAAAAACTGGATTAAGTTCCTTTCAACAGCCACCATGCAATAGCCTAAACTTCATCTGTAGCCCACATCTGCATTATATTCCCCAGACAATGCCAGCTGCACCTTCTCAACGTCATCTGTTCATCAGTCTCCTCATAGTTTTTATGTGCCACGCCCTGTCAGTCTCCCATCAGGGTCGAATTCAACACAGTTACGTCTTCAGAGCAATCCAAGGCAGATTTTTTGAGCAGGCTTCTCCTTATGCTTCCTTTTCACTGCAGTCCACCAGTGAGGAAGAAATGCAGGCCAACCTTGCCAGACTTTTTAGAACCCGTAGTACTCCACTGGCATGGCGAGGGAAGTCAGTGAAACGTAAAAGAGAGGTTCCTTGGATACATACCTTTGTTTGCCTGCCTGAACCTGAGATGCTCTCTGTGCCAATCTTAAGAGGAAAGCAGGTTTTATGAAGCCTGTGGGATAGGGAAAAAATGATAAACTTTGACAACAATATAGGTGATCACACATATATGACCGGGCACTTATACAGCACCTTTCCACCACTGAGGGATGCTGGTGGCTACACTCTGGCAGTGTGACAGAGGAAAGCACTTAATTAAGATCCCTATCCCTCCTTTGGGGTATAGCATCCAGTTCCTAAGGCATGAGATTGACATCAAGAGAGCCCCCCCTCTACATTATTCCATTGCAGCGGGGACTTAAACTAAACACACCAATAGAGGAGGTAGACACAAATATGCCTTAAAAATTTATGTTTTGGTATAAAGACATGTTTTAAGCTTCTCCACCGTTTTGGTTATATCTGTTTTAGGTTTGTCCTGTTATGGAACGCTGTTTGAATTGTGAAAAGGACTTTCCCACTATTTGAACTGGGGGGACATCTTCATCTATGGTAGTGACTGTATATATTTTTATTTTTATATTATTATGTGAGATGGGGCTAGTGAGAAAAAATAATTGTGTGATGCTTAAGAACTTGATATTTTGTGATGTACAGTTTGAAGGACAATGCATTCTGTAAAATCTAAGTGATACATGGTAAGCTGATGTCTTTCTGGGGGTCGTATTGTTATTGCAAAGCCTAACACTCTGTAAACAAAGTTATGATAAAATTAAGCTATTTTTATAACTCTTTTTCAGCAAAAAAAATGAAAAAACATTGTCTGGAGAGGTCACCAGCATGCCTAGAGGGGAAGGGGTATGTTCCTTTTTGGAAACAAAAACACCAACTTTGTTATTTGCAAAATTTTAAAAATACTCTTTTGGCATATAATAATACACCAGTTACCATAACAAAAGCAACACACTGATCTGTATTTTTTTTTCATTGTATGGTTATGAAAAGACATAGTAGTAATGATCAGAGTAATTAAACATATAAAACTTATAGGTTTAACTGTTCTGCACATATCTTGTGTGCACATATGCAAATTTGTCTGTACTGTGTAACTGAAGATATAAATGTTACATGTTACACAACTTATAATAACTGGTCTGTGAATAAGTGTTGGTTAATTGGTTTTTTGAAAATGTATAATGACAAAGCATAACTTGAGTTACATATTTTCTTTTAGAACAAAAATTGGTGACGATGAAGACCCTTGCCACAGCCATAATCTTGTCCCTCCAGGTGGTTTTTTGCAGTTTTAATAAACAAATAAAGCTACGAACTGTGAAAACATGTAAAAATGGTTATGTAGGCAAATGCCATTTTTTAATGTCTTAAATAATTAAAAATAATTTGACAATACGTATTATTTGTCTTCCATATCGTTTGTCAATTCAGGAAAAACTGAAAACCCATCTTGGGGTCAATCAACAGAAGTACAAATAGAGGAGTAAGTGCATTTTTACATTAATTTGAAAAATATAATCTTGCTAAATGCCCCTGAATTATTTTTTTGGGCTAACTGAGTAAAAAATTTAAGTATTTATTGTTTCTTTTTATTCAGTTTTTTTCAAGACTTACTTAATCAGTAGCCTCCACAACAGTTTCAACCCTTTTAAGAAGGGCTTCTCAAAACGGATGTTAAAATTTAAAAGCATGTACTGATCCTATCAAACTGCCCCTTATACTACTCAAAAAAATAGGCATATTTATCTTTCAAGTGATATTTATGGAAAACATAAAAAGTCAAGCTACATTGTTAAATCTTGAAAAAGGGGATTGTCTTATTCCCGGAAATTTTTTTAGGAAAACTGGTGGGTATACTAACACAAGATGTGTAAATGTCTCAGTCAGGGGTGTCCCGATCCAGATTTATGGCTTCCCATCCCCCAAACCGATTTTTTTACGATTAGTCTTGCAGATACCCAAAACTACATTTTCAAACATAGATAAAAAATACAACCAGTATTACTTAACAGTTTTTTTTGCTTTATAACATGTTCAACAATATACTTGGCTTTGTTAGGAAAAACCCCTTTATAAAAGACTCATAGCTGTTTTTTTCCCTTTATATCATTGTGATATAAAGTATAAGTTCTAATGTTTTCCTTTGTTTTCAATAGGATAAGAATGCTCATAGACATACAGTACAAGGATAAATGGCCCCAAGGTTTGTCATAAATGACCTGAAGTGGGGGCACTGGGATAGATAGTGGAGCAGCCCGGTATACTGGGTTGATTAGAAAGCTACAGCACATTAGATTAAGGATGGACCCCCCGCTACTACACAATCTACCAGATAAACCACAATGGTGACACATAGTCTACTGATAATCACTGAGGGAGAGTACATCCATTGCATTTTGGTTGCCAGATATAAAAACTAATGTGACCTTCTATCGAGGCTCTTCGTCATCCCTTTTAAAGGCGGCGACGGGCCCGAGACGGGAAGCCTCAGTGCTGATCTTAATCATTTTTTCCCGGCCTAATTTAGATTAAAGATAAAAATTAGAAAATGGTTGAGAGTCGTTTCATTTAACAGTCAGAGTTAGATAAAGTGTGTGATCACTTCTGGGGACCCCAAGGACCGGAGGAGCTCCGAGGGTCTGACCCCCCCCCCACAGGGGGGGTGGCTCGGACAGCTTTAAAACAAAAAACCCACTCTGAGTGGGGACAAAGGTAGTTTAAAGCGAGCCTTTTTTTTTCAACGAGTCCAGCCTACAGATCTTGCAAATTGCTGTTTGATCATGGTTGTTTTCCAGTAAAAAATATTCCCACAGGAGGACTGTTTAAATACATTGTTTTCAAACCAGGACAATTATTGTTTTATTCACGATCAAACCATGTGATCTTTGCCAATAAGCTTCTTTGTAGACAACAGCATTATGTTGAAAAAGTGTTGAAACATCGCACAGTTGGACGGCTACAATTACAAAATTATTTGTGGGTGGACCCAAACCCCTATCAGCTCCAGGACCTCCTGGATCTTTTCAGTGTATCTTTTGCTGAACCAGGAAGCAACAGGCGCAGAGCACAGAACCAAACAGTCATGTTTTGGAATGACTGGCTTATTGAGGTGGATGGTATGGCTTCACATTGGATGCTTCAATTACTCCCTAGTTTTCCTTCAGGCATTTGATGAGCGTGCTTAATTACAACAAATTTTTGTAAATGACTTTTTATTTTTTAATGAACTGTGTTAGATTTCATGCTCAAAAATTTTTAACCCCCCCCTTCTAAGAAACCTACTAACATGAATAACACTGTAATCTCTACAGGAATTTTCAATTACAATAGATGTACAAACCTTTTTTAAAGGGGCAATAAGCGAAATTTCACCACAAGGTGGTCTGTTGAGCACAGTCTGTGGACCCCAAACATAACAAGCTACACCTCTCTTACCTCCACTCCAGCTGGAGTGGAGGTTTTAAAATGTGTTTTATTGTTTACTCAACATACAGGTATTGCATTGCTCAGAAGATATTTGTAGATTGAGTGCGTTAAAAGATCAGTACTTACATATCAAATTACTTTACTGTAAATGCCATCCCTGTTTTAATGTCCGGCCTTTCTCATGTATGTAGTTATTGTTATGAAACCAGTTAAAGAATCAATTGATAATTAGGACACTTAGAAACCACAGTAAAATGTAAATGTAACATTTTTTACTTTCTGTGTCTTACTTTTTATAGAGGGAATGCGACCAGTGACACTGGAACAAATATTAGTGTTTGTTTCAGGATTGAACTCAATCCCCCCACTTGGGTTTCCCCGACGTCCAACCATTGAGTTTCTTCAGTTTGATGATGGCAGTAGAAAACTGTATCCAGAGGCGAACACCTGCGAGGTCACTCTGCGCCTCCCCATCCACCAGACCTATGACAGCATTGTGCACTACATGGAGTTCGGCCTGATACAGGCTCCAACGTTTGGATTCCTTTAGAATCAAACTTGATTTATTAAATTTTTTTGTTGTTGCTCTAGTGTGTGAGGTTAAAGGTTAGTTTCATAGACATCAGTTTAAGTTTGTATGCAATATAAAATAAAATAATGCACTCGTACTCGTACTCGTACTCGTCGTCTTCAGCTTATCCGGAACCGGGTCGCGGGGGCAGCAGACTCAGCAGAGACACCCAGACGTCCCTCTCCCCAGACACCTCCTCCGGGTGGAGCCCAAGGCGTTCCCAGGCCAGCCGAGAGACATAGTCGCTCCAGCGTGTCCTGGGCCGTGTCCTGGGCCTCCTCCCGGTGGGACGTGCCTGGAACACCTCCCGAGGAAGGCGTCCAGGAGGCATCCGGTATAGATGCCCGTGCCACCTCAACTGGCTCCTCTCGATGTGGAGGAGCAGTGGCTCTACGCCAAGCCCCTCCCGAATGGCCGCGCTCCTCACCCTATCTCATAAGAAGGGGGACCGGAGGGTGTGTTCCAACTACAGGTGGATCACACTCCTCAGCCTTCCTGGTAAGGCCTACGCCAGGGTATTGGAGAGGAGAGTCCGGCCGACAGTCGAACCTCGGCTTCAGGAGGAGCAGTGTGGTTTTCGTCCCGGCCGTGGAACACTGGACCAGCTCTATACCCTCTACAGGGTACTCGAGGGCTCATGGGAGTTTGCCCAACCGGTTCACATGTGTTTTGTGGACCTGGAGAAGGCATTCGACTGTGTCCCTCGTGATGCCTTGTGGAGGGTGCTCCAGGAGTATGGAATAGGAAGCCCTTTATTAGGGGCCATCCGGTCCCTGTACGAGCGGAGCAGGAGTTTGTTCCGCATTACCGTCACTAAGTCGGACCTGTTCCCGGTGCATGTTGGACTCCGGCAGGGCTGCCCTTTGTCACCGGTCCTGTTCATAACTTTTATGGACACGATTTCTAGACACAGCCAAGGGCCGGAGGGGGTCTGATTTGGGGACCAGTGGATTTCGTCTCTTCTTTTTGCAGATGATGTGGTCCTGCTGGCCCCCTCTAGCCAAGACCTACAGCATGCGCTGGGGCAGTTCGCAGCCGAGTGTGAAGCGGCTGGGATGAAGATCAGCTCCTCCAAGTCAGAGGCTATGGTACTCGACCGGAAAAGGGTGGCTTGTCCTCTTCAGGTTGGAGGGGAGTTCCTGCCTCAAGTGGAGGAGTTCAAGTATCTCGGGGTCTTGTTCACGAGTGAGGGAAGAATGGAGTGGGAGATCGACAGAGGGATCGGTGCGGCTGCCGCAGTAATGGGGGCGCTGTGCCGGTCCGTTGTGGTGAAGAGAGAGCTGAGCCGAAAAGCGAAGCTCTCGATTTACCGGTCGGTCTATGTTCCTAACCTCACCTATGGCCATGAACTTTGGGTCATGACCGAAAGAACGTGATCCCGGATACAAGCGGCTGAAATGAGCTTCCTCCGTAGGGTGGCCGGGCACTCCCTAAAATAATGCATTTCAGTTAAAATGAAGAAAAGTTAGTTTCGTAATTATTATGTGTTTGTAATTGTAATTTGTGAGATGAGCAGTTTTGCTTGTGGATTTATTTCATTATTTTAAGGAACATATTCTTGCAAATAAAGCCTATAGTGACTTTCCCCAACTGTTTTTATTTTATTCCAGTGTGGGGTTGCCGAAGTACAGATATGGCGTCACCTCCATGTTGAAGATCTCTGATGTAGAGCATGGATTTTCATTGAAGATTGCTAGACACAATGGGGTTAAAAAATAAAAGTCCTAGAAATACCTAAAGTAGCCTTACTAAATAAAAGTATCAAAAATAAAATACCATTAATTAAATAGAGCAATCTTGAAATAAATTGTAAAATAAATCTTAAAATGCATAAATCTGGAAGTAAGTAAATACCTGACAAACCTAAACAAAGATTATTTCTCTTATATATTTTTTTTCTATTTCTGGGGACATTTATTTATTTGGACGGAGTATTTATGAGTAATTTAAATAGTACTTCTTTTCATTTTGAATGAAACAGCTCTCCATGTAATGACTTCCCCCATCTTTTTTTTATTGGGGGGGGCTAACATAAGCGCCTAACATATACACTAAACTTAAGCGCCTAACATATACAGCTTACATAGACATAAGCGCCTAACATATACAGCTTACATAGACATAAGCGCCTAACATATACAGCTACATAGACATAAGCGCCTAACATATACAGCTACATAGACATAAGCACAGTACAAATACAACTTACATAGACACATAAACATATTTTTGGCACTAATGGAACCCCATAATTTGAAAGCCTGTTGTCTTAAAACTGTCACATTATTACTCTGTAGAATGTTTTTCCCTTCCAGCTTGCAAAAGAGTTTTCCACAACTGTTGCTGCCAATCCTAGAACACGCTGATGTTATTTATGGCCATGCCACAGAAACTAATCTTCATACCCTCAAATTTTAAAATACTCTGTATTTATAAATACTTAATCCAATTTAATTCACAATATGGCCTGAAAAATACTGATCAGTTATCTTTTTGTGTTTTACACCAAGAATTAGGAAAAATTAGACGTTTTGCATTTCAGTTTAAAGCTCCATCGGCTTGGAATACTTTGCCTCACTTACTTAGCTGTATCACTGCTATTCACATTTCTAAGTTGCCTTTACTTACTTTATTGTAAAACATCTTTCTCTTGCTTTCAGTAAGAAAACAGGTTAATTTATTCTGGACTTAATCCTCAGAGAGATATGCACATGAACTCTGCATCTATATATGTTGTCTTATTTTGTGTCTTGATGTTAAGTGTATGTGCCATGCAGTTGCTATGCTGGTGGTTGTGAGAGTGTGTGAGTGCGTGTTTGTGGGATTGTGTGTTTGTGTGGGTGTGTCCTTGAGAATGTTGTGGGCTTTTCTGTGTGATTTTTTCATATTTGTTTGATTCATATTACTGTTGTTTATTTTCATGTTCTGCAAGACCCCCTCAAAAATGAGAAGGTACATTTCAAGGGGTTACCCTTGAAATAATCAGTTGTCAGTGCTGCCAATTATATCTTTTATTTCTTTCCATACATAATATGTGCCGTCCAAGATGTTAATAAGACCTGTCACTACTCGTATGGTGTCATGATAGATAAGGTTAAATAAAGTCAAAATCAGGTCGAAGGACATTGGACAAATGTTTCTGTCTGGCCATGATAAAGCTGCTCTGGTTCCATAACAATTTTCGCGGTATTCATCAGCAAGATTATAATGGCTCTGAATGTTTTATTCTAATCTTGTCAAGGAGTGGGTTTGGGTCGAACTAGCTTGCAGGGAGATACTCGGGAACCTTAAGGTAAGTTTTTGATCCATAATTTATTTAGATGGCTTGAACAGCGCAGGATACTCGGCCAGGAGTTCAGGAAGAGACTTACAAGAACTTACAAGAGAAGAACAGCAACCATGTTGATAGGGATTCTTGGAACAACGCAGGAGCATGACAGGTGAATAGCAGGTATCTAGCAGGACGAGGCGACGGGAAACAAATGAAACCCGTGAGCTTATATACGGGGAAGCTGAATGGTGGAGCAATGGGAAGGAGAGGTGGTTAATCAGATGAATGCTTACAGGTCTGCTGGCCAGGTGAAGGAAACTGAGGTAATGGAGGTTGCTATGGTGACTAATAGAGCAGAACATGGAGACATGAAACTAGAAACTTAAATGAAAGCTGAAGGTACTAAATCTAGAGACAAGGGGAGGTAGAATGAATAAATAATAAGTCTAAACCTAAGCGAACCTAAATAGAATTAAACTCTAGGAGGAACTAACCAGGGGCATGGGGAGAAGCTAAACTAATGTTAAGGAAAACAAACCACTGAGTAAACAATAACTAAAAGGGGATTGAAAGACTAGGGGAGGACAAACCACTAGAACTAAGGGGCAGAAGTACAGACAGAACAGTCACAAAACTAAGAAACACCAGGCAGGAATAAATAAACGTAACAACTAAACTGTCAGAGTCTGAGTCTGTGTGTATGTTAGTGTATGTGCTTGTGTGTGTGTGTGTTTGGTGTACTTCATAATCATTCAGTGTTTCACAGTTGGTGCTGGAGTTCTCAGGTGTGCTGGATGACAGGTGTCTCCTATCTGCTGATTGCTTGGAGGAGTACTTAAGTGGGAGGCTGCCAGCACTCCGTTGCCAGAGTGTTTGCCTTAGTGGTAACAAGCTCAGCCTCTACTGATCTTTTGCTTCGTTTTTGAACTTCAAGTAGCTTTGTATTTTGTTCCCACGCAGGTTTTTACCTGAGGCTTTGTTTACCTTGCTGAGTTCCGACTTCGTTCCAGAGTTTCTCTGAGCATCTGGAGGATCTATCTTCCTGTGGATTTCTCTCACTACCGTCTGTACCTTTCGGACATGGACCAAGCTGACGGCTTCCCATTTCCTCCAACTCCAGGACCCAGGCATCAGCATACCCTGTCCCTTCCTCCATCTCAAACATCGGCACCTGAGCTACATTTGGCTGGCACCAAGATCACAACAAAGAAGACAACTGAACGATCTTCCTTCGCAAGTTAAGACTCTGAATCTCTCTACCCCTGGCGGTTCAAGCTACAACAATTTAGTAAGCCATTTCTCAGATCTAAGTAATCAGTTACTTCATATCATTCGTTTGTTTACCAGTCCATTCTTCTTCCTTCCCGTAACAGTTGGTGTTTCCAGTCCTCATCCCAGATTACTTTGCTGACAATAAAATCCGTAAAACTTTCTCTTCTGAGTGTTCTCTGTATTTGGGTCAGATTTTTGTTTTTGTGTATCTAGACGACATTCTGATTTATTCTAAGGACTTTGAGGAGCATGTTCGCCAAGTACTCCAACGTCTTTTGGAGAACCGTCTTTTTGTGAAGGGTGAAAAATGTGAATTTCACCAAACCTCTGTCACTTTTCTAGGATACATTCTCGAGAGTGGACAAGTACGAACTGACCCCAAGAAGATTAAGGCAGTCCTGTAGTGGCCTGTACCAGACACCCGCAAAGCATTACAGAGATTCCTCGGATTTGCAAACTTTTACAGACGCTTCATAAGAAATTACAGTCAGACATCCGCACCACTTACTGCCTTAATGTCTTCAAAGGTTTCATTTTCATGGCCACCCGAGGCTGAAGAAGCATTCCAGGCACAAAAGAGGAAGTTCTCTCAAGTTCCCATCTTGATTCACCCAGGCTCAAAACAATTTATTTTAGAGGTTGATGCCTCTGATATTGGAGTTAGGGCAGTTTTATCACAGAACTCTGAAGATGGGAGATTACATCCTTGTGCTTTTTTTTTCACACAGACTGAACAATACAGAGAGAAACTATGACGTCGGAGATAGAGAACTACTAGCTATTAAATTAGCTCTTGAGGAATGTCACCACTGGCTTGAGGGCGCGGAACATCCTGTCCAAGTCTGGACGGACCATAAAAACTTGGCTTACTCACAGTCAGCTAAAAGATCGAACCCACGTCAGTCCCGGTGGTCTTTGTTCTTTACACGTTTTGATCTTTGTATTTCTTTCAGACCTGGACCTAAAAAACAAAACCTGATGCACTTTCCAGACAGTTTGCAGTAGATGACTCAGTAAAGGAGCCAGCTCCCATTCTACCGCCCAGCTGGACGGTTGGGGCACTCAGGTGGGAGATAGAAGACATAATCCACAGAGCACAACAACAGGAACCCGACCCTGGCACAGGTCCACCCAATCGTACCTACCTCTTGCTTCAGGTTCGTCATAGACTCATTGATTGGTTGCACACTAATAAGTTTTCTGCTTATCCCGGAGTCAGCAGGACAATAGCTCTCATACAGAGAAGGTTTTGGTGGCCTTCAGTTCACAAAGACGTTAAAGACTTTGTTCAGGCTTGCTCCACGTGTGCCAGAAACAAAACCAGCAATCAACCACCCGCAGGTCTCCTTCAGCCACTTAACATTCCTAGCCGTCCCTGGTCGCATATCGCTTTGGACTTTGTTACCGGTCTACCCCTATCCTCAGGTATGACTACCATTCTCACAATCGTTGACCGTTTCTCTAAAACTTGCCATCTCATCCCTCTCAGGAAACTTCCATCAGCACTGCAAACAGCTAAACTTCTCACCGAACACGTTTTTCAGTTGCATGGGATACCACATGACATCCTGTCCGACCGACATCCGCAATTCATCTTTCAGGTCTGGAAGCAGTTTTGTTTAACTTTAGGAGCTAAGGTTTCATTAACCTCCGGTTATCACCCTCAATCCAACGGACAAACAGAGACTCAATCAACAACTTGAATCCACTCTACGCTGTCTCACTTCCACTAACCCAACAGACTGGTGCTCATACCTACCATGGGTAGAATATGCTTTGAACTCTCACGTTTATTCTGCTACAGGACGTTCCCCTTTCGAAGCATCACCAGGTTACCAGCCGCTTTTGTTTTCTGCCGATGAGACAGACATCACGGTTCCCTCGGTCCACCAACACATCCGTCGCTGCAAATCCATATGGAACTCCACCATCCAAACCCTCCAACGAACCGCAGAACAGAACAAACGATTCACTGATCGACAACGCCGACCTGCCCCGAAATATCAGCCCGGACAAAAGGTTTGGTTATCAGCACGTGATGTACCATGGAAGTCTATGTCCCGGAAACTTTCGCCTCGTTTCATCGGACCTTATGAGATTGAGACAGTGATCAGTCCCTCAGCGGTTCGTCTCCGCCTATCTGCAAGCCTTCGCATACACAATACGTTTCGTGTATCCCAGATAAAGCCTTGGATCCCTAGTTCTTCCCGTTTTCTCCAACTCCAGGACCCAGGCATCAGCATACCCTCCCCCTTCCTCCATCTCAAACATCGGCACCTGAGCTCCATTTGGCTGGCACCAAGATCACAACAAAGAAGACAACTGAGCGATCTTCCTTCAGAAGTTAAGACTCTGAATCTCTCTACCCCTGGCGGTTCAAGCTACAACAATTTAGTAAGCCATTTCTCAGATCTAAGTAATCAGTTACTTCATATCATTCGTTTGTTCACCAGTCCATTCTTCGTCCTTCCCGTACAGTTGGTGTTTCCAGTCCTCATCCCAGATTACTTTGCTGACAATAAAATCCGTAAAACTTTCTTTTCTGAGTGTTCTCTGTATGTGGGTGAGATCTATACTGCAAATGACATAAACCAAAACGAATAGAAGCACCTAACTGAAAATGTAAACAAACACAAAACCCAAAATGGCAGATCCTGACAAATCTAGCTTTATTTAGATGTATCTATATTTTTCTAATGCAGTAAGTCCTTATTATATTTAAGAATGGGGTAACTAGTTTTTATTAATTGCTATTATTTTAATAATGCTTGGTTTAGTTTAGGTTACATAGTTCTAGTGGTTATTTTAATGTCTTTCCATTCCTCAGTTTGTCTCTTTTTATGTGTAGGATTCAAAAAAGGTCAGAGTATTGTGTTCATTAAATTACGAATGTAAGTATTAAATCTCAACCATAGATACCATTTACAAAATCTGGTTCAATTACATTTAACTCTAACTGAGTCCTGTGGAAGAAACTCACTCCTCATCAGTTTAGAAGGCTTAATAAAATTGATGAACACAAAAATGAAGGGCATGTTATGTCTTATAGTCTTAGTTTGTCTTACCCAGTTTTATAAACACACCGTACAGTTTCAGTTAGCAATAGTTCTTCCCTTTTAATTACACTTTGTATTTATTCCAAGTAACTAGAGTTTGTTTCAGTTAACTCAAGTTTTCTCCATTTCAGTTTAGTCCAGTAATTCTGTTAAGGTGCATTTCATCTTGTGTTAAATTTGAGTCTAATTTAATCATTCTGAACCTAACTGGAAAAAGTCCAAACATCTGTTAAAATCGTGTTTTGAGAGGAGACATTGTCCCTTTCTGGCGCTTCCTTTTGTTTTATCATAAAGAACTGACCTAATATTATTATGGTACTGTTAAGGCTCAGACATGCTCTTGTAGTCTCTAATTATTATTGTGGCAACCCTTAGTTGGCATATAGATAATACCTTATTTAATAAA
This sequence comes from Crenichthys baileyi, assembly GCA_036173005.1. Lineage (NCBI taxonomy): Eukaryota > Metazoa > Chordata > Actinopteri > Cyprinodontiformes > Goodeidae > Crenichthys > Crenichthys baileyi. The sequence continues at coordinate 13,794 of JAHHUM010002633.1, forward strand.
TAACACTGGGCATCAGACAGTTTAAAATGGTTTTACCCTTCAAGTAGGTGGTCCATGACCTGGCCAGGCCTGCTTCCCCAGTTTACCTCTTGTTTAAACTGTTTCCCCAGACCTAAAAACTCAAAATTCCAATTAGTTTCATATCAGAAAACAAAATTAAATGTATCCTGCCACATATACCCCAATTTTTACATAACATGAAACAGACATTCATTTCACAAAAACGGACAGACAAAATGGACGAACATTGGCCACATAAAAGTTCGATTACCCTGTAAATACCAAATTTGAGAGTGGAACCACTTTGTATCGCTTAATGGTTAAAATAATTTCTTACCATTTTCTGCTGACTCGACAATTATTTCAGGACCCAAACGAGCTCCATCAAACTCAGTCTCACTTTCACACACTCTGGCCAACCAGGCAGTACAGCACCATTTCCTGGTCCAAATAAGAGCTTATTTTGTTATCTCTGTTATGGAAAATTTTAGTGCCTTGCTTTTTTTTCTACTAGATACTCTGCAGGATCTGATAAAAGCATTCAAACCCTTCTGTGTTATTTTCTTCTGCCTCCAGGGTTAGGACAGATGGTTCTGTTTAGTCTTACAGAGATGGTTTTTCAGCCATCTCCTGTTTACTTGTATGAGATAAGATGTATGCCACACTGTGTAAGGTTCCATTTCCATTGTCAACATGTCTAGGAAAACAGGTTTCACCTCGTCTCTTTGGGTCTCATGAGAGTTACCTTGAAAACCGTTGTAGCTTATAAGGAGAACCTTTGCTTTGTCTAGCCAGAACGATTTGGCATCTCCAATGCTGTAAAAAATCCTTCTCTCTTGCAAGATTATAATAAAGCTGGTAAAAACAAATTTTTCTACAACAAATGGCGACGAGGATGAGATTCCTCGGAACAGGACTCCTGCCGATGTCCTCGGAAGAGGACATCGGCAGGAGTGTCTGATCAACCTGGGAAGAGCTTCCCTGCCTCAAACCCTTTTAGTGTTAAGGGGTGGAGGACTGCTGGGGTTTTTTGGGGTGGAGGCCTTTCGAAACCCATACACTTCCCCTCGGTAGTATCTTTTGACCCTTCCTTATGGAAAGATCAGGACCCGTCAAAAACCCCTAACCGAGTATTAGCGTGCCTCATTCAGGGAGGTGGCTTTTATATTGTGTGCGAGGGAAACCGATCTTCCCTTGCATACAATAAAGGAACTCAAACCTACACCCCTAGATTTCACAGCTGGTTACTCACAAGGAAGACTTCCCCTCGGCAGTATCTTTCGGACTTCTTTAACGAGGTCCAGGACCCTACAAACCTTACCCGAGTTTGCGCATCACCTGCATGCTTTACGATCAAAGGAGTGGGCAGATTTGAGATCTTGTAAGAAGATCAGGGACGCCGTTTAAACCCTATACACCTCCCCTCGGTAGTATCTTTTGACCCTTCTTATGGAAAGGTCGGGACCCAACAAACCCTAACCGAGTATTAGCCTTACGTGCCTCATTCAGGGAGTTCACTTTAATATTGTGTGCGAGGGAATCCGATCTTCCCCTGCATACAATAAAGGAAATTCAAACCTTCTCCCTGAGTTCTCTAGTTTCTTCCCGGACTGCCACCGTTAGAGTCACACTGCTTATCTACACGCCTTACGGTTTAATACGTACGTAACAATTATTCTGAACCATTTCTCTGTCTCCAAGATTTACAAAAACAGCTAACTCAGAACTAACAACACAGCCAGAGTGTTTTTACAGGAAAAACACTGGAGATTTTTTAATAGGCGATTTAATAGGATAGAAGGTCACATACAGTTTTATATCTGGCAATCCAATGCAATGGATGTGCTCTCCCTCAGTGATTATCAGTAGACTATGTGTCACCATTGTGGTGTCTATCTGTTAGATTGTGTAGTAGCGGGTGTCCATACTTAATCTAAGTGTGCTGTAGCTTTCTAATCAAACCAGTAATATCAGCTGCTCCACTATCTACCCCAGTGCCCCAGCTTCAGGTCATTTATGACAATCCTTGGGTCATCTGTCCTTGTACTGTATGTCTATGAGCATTCTTATCCTATTGTAACAGAAGGGAAACATTAGAACTTATACTTTACTTCACTACTGCATAAAAGGGAAAAAACAGCTATGAGCCTATTAATAAAGGTTATTCCTGACATATATAAGACTCTTACTGGGCTACATGGTACTGCACTGACAAGCAGTATTACCTCGTTGCAAGAAGGTTGGGCTCAAATCCCGGCTTGGGCTCTTTCTGCATGGAACTGGCACATTCTCCCTGTGCATGCATGGGTGTTCTCTGGGTTCTGCAGCTTCCTGCCACAGTCCAAAAACCTGGTCGTGAGGTCAGTATTGTTTATGAGCCTATTAATAAAGGTTATTCCTAACAGTATAAATTGCACATGGGTATGAGTGGGTGCGTGCATGGTTGTTTGTCCTGTGTGTTTGTGTTGCCCTGTGATGGACCTGCGACCTGCCAGGATGTACCCTGCTTCTTGCCCAATTATCACTAGAGACAGGCACTAACCCGCCCCAACCCTCCAAATGTAAGCAGCTACGGACAATGGAGGAGCAATACCCAGCATGCACTGCACGATGTGTCTTACAGTTTATTTAAGGCAGTATTTAAAGAACTAATCACTTGTGGGTTTTGTGATAATACTCGTATTTGTTAACGTTATTTTATCCCTCCTGTAATCTGTTGTTTTAATTCAAACTTTTTCGTTGAAAGTTTGGCTCAGCGTCACCGTCACTGTGAATGGTATGTCGGAGTATAAATAGCTATAGAGCAGAAGCTTGGTCATACACTCATGTTTCTTTTCAGATCGTATAAATCTTTCGCCTTTTACTAAAGATTTCCGTGGAGAGGAACAATATGAGTTTTTCTAATTTTTTGCTACCCTGCTTCTGCAGGGTTTCTAAATTTGTTGAAATTCAAATATTTTGCTAAACGCAGTAGCAACGATTTTAGGCTTAATTGTCTTGTCTCGCTGTACGGAGGCATTAATGTTTATGTGTGATCGTATTGGTTGATCGATTTCACATGTGAGAGTTTAACGCTTCCACGTTTCTCCGTTTGTTCATAAAATGCATTGTCTCAGATTATCCGTGTCTAGATTAAAATGAGCTTGTTTCAAGTTTTGACTAAAAGTCGAGAACAGCACGGAATGAAACTAATTTTATTTCAAAGCAAAGACTTGAAGCTGACGATTCATTACTTTGCGTTGCATTTCCAATTAACCTCCAGCAGAGGGCGAACTCGACCGTCAACATATCTAGGCAATGTTCCCTGACGCCACAGTTAAGCCTATAAAGTTGCAGTGTAAGACAGATATGGACTTGATTTATGTGTAATTTATATTTTTATCTAGGTTTTACCCTTATAGTATCAGCAAATAGCATTATCATCAGTATATTCAGTTCTGTTTCCTTTAGTATTATTTGTAATTATGATCTCATTAATTATTTCAATAATCACAAAAAAATGCTACTAGAAAACCCTGAATTAGGGTGCAGAGTTGGCGCGACCCATCTTCAGAGACCTTAGTCTTCGATGCAGCCGTCACGGGTTCGAGTCCTGCTCCTGTTGACCTTTGCTCCACGTTCTCACCCCTCTTTCCTGTCAGCTCACTGTCAAAGAAAGAAACTACTTATGATAGGTTTTTTTAGGTGGCATTTATGGTTTTATTACTATTTTTGTTACATTTATTTAATTATACAAGACTCTTACTGGGCTACATGGTACTGCACTGACAAGCAGTATTACCTCATTGCAAGAAGGTTGGGCTCAAATCCCGGCCTGGGCTTTTTCTGCTTGGAACTGGCACATTCTCCCTGTGCATGCATGGGTGTTCTCTGGGTTCTGCAGCTTCCTCCCACAGTCCAAAAACCTGATCGTGAGGTTAGTATAAATTGCACATGGGTATGAGTGGGTGCGTGCATAGTTGTTTGTCCTGTGTGTTTGTGTTGCCCTGTGATGGACCTGCGACCTGCCAGGGTGTACCTGCTTCTTGCCCAATTATCACTAGAGACAGGCACTAACCTGCCACAACCCTCCAAATGTAAGCAGCTATGGACGATGGAGGACTGTTAACTGAAAAACTTTATGCAGAGGCAACTAAATTTGGTTTATAGAGATGGATATTGCAGTACTCAAATTTAATACGTTCAGATGTTTGTTTGTTTTTTCTTTGTGAGAATTTCTTTTGCTTTTCTATATGTTTACTACAGAAAAGACAATGAAACTTGTAAAATCTGCATTTCATCCTGTCCGATCTACCACACCATTGGCGGTCAGACGCTTTGGATCTCCCCTGAATTATTTTCCCCAGAAGCATCATCTCTGCTTTCAATCACTTTCTCTTAAAAAGAATGACTCTGAAACTGTTCTATACTCTCAACACTTTTATTCTAAATAAGGCAGAGGAATGGTTACAGAGATCAGCGCTGATGGCTCTCGTCCTTAACCCGCTCGGTGATCCAAGTGACGAAACAGCAGAAGCTCACACATGGGTTTTATGTCTGGCACTCCCTCCATGGTATGTACACTCCCTCAGTGTTTATCAGTAGACTACAGGGTTTGGACAATGAAACTGAAACACCTGGTTTTAGACCACAATAATTTATTAGAATGGTGTAGGGCCTCCTTTTGCGGGCAATACAGCGTCAATTTGTCTTGGGAATGACATATACAAGTCCTGCAGAGTGGTCAGAGGGATTTTAAGCCATTCTTCTTGCAGGATAGTGGCCAGGTCACTACGTGATACTGGTGGAGGAAAACGTTTCCTGACTCGCTCCTCCAAAACACCCCAAAGTGGCTCAATAATATTTAGATCTGGTGACTGTGCAGGCCATAGTAGATGTTCAACTTCACTTTCATGTTCATCAAACCAATCTTTCACCAGTCTTGCTGTGTGTATTGGTGCATTGTCATCCTGATACATGGCACCGCCTTCAGGATACAATGTTTGAACCATTGGATGCACATGGTCCTCAAGAATGGTTCGGTAGTCCTTGGCAGTGATGCGCCCATCTAGCACAAGTATTGGGCCAAGGGAATGCCATGATATGGCAGCCCAGACCATCACTGATCCACCCCCATGCTTCACTCTGGGCATGCAACAGTCTGGGTGGTACACTTCTTTGGGGCTTCTCCACACCGTAACTCTCCCGGATGTGGGGAAAACAGTAAAGGTGGACTCATCAGAGAACAATACATTTTTCACATTGTCCACAGGCCAAGATTTGCGCTCCTTGCACCATTGAAACCGACGTTTGGCATTGGCATGTAGTGACCAAAGCTTTGGCTATAGCAGCCCGGCCGTGTATATTGACCCTGTGGAGCTCCCGATGGACAGTTCTGGTGGAAACAGGAGAGTTGAGGTGCACGTTTAATTCTGCCGTGATTTGGGCAGCCGTGGTTTTATGTTTTTTGGATACAATCTGGATTAGCACCCGAACATCCCTTTCAGACAGCTTCCTCTTGCGTCCACAGTTAATCCTGTTGGATGTGATTCGTCCTTCTTGGTGGTATGCTGACATTATCCTGGACACCGTGGCTCTTGATACATCACAAAGATTTGCTGTCTTGGTCACAGATGCGCCAGCAAGACGTGCACCAACAATTTGTCCTCTTTTGAACTCTGGTAGGTCACCCATAATGTTGTGTGCATTTCAATATTTTGAGCAAAACTGTGCTCTTACCCTGCTAATTGAACCTTCACACTCTGTTCTTACTGGTGCAATGTGCAATCAATGAAGACTGGCTACCAGGCGGGTCCAATTTAGCCATGAAACCTCCCACACTAAAATGACAGGTGTTTCAGTTTCATTGTCCAACCCCTGTATGTGTCACCATTCTGGTGTCTATCTGACAGAGTGTGTAATAGCAGGTGTCGAACCCTGAATCTAAGTGTGGCTGCAGCATTCTAATCGCTCCTGTTACAGTACGTTCCACAATCAACCCAATGCACTAAACTTTATGTCAAACTGTAGGTCACTGAGGATTATTATCCTATTTTAAGAAAGGTAAAACGTTAGCATTAATACTTTATCATTGTGGACTGTGTGCAAAAGCTCATCTATTAGTAATAGTAAGCAAGGTTATTCCAAACAATCCAAAATGCAGGGTAAATGAATTTGGCGGGTGAAACACATTTGTAGAAATGTTAAAAATGTGCCCAGACCAGCTAAAAGTTCAGTGACAATGTTCAATTCTTTCTAGACAGGATTCTTAATGCAGGCAGGAAGTGAGAATTTACAGGTATAGGCCTACAATAGAGACAAACTGAGAAATTAAGTGGCTGCTTAAAGCATTTATTCACGTTTAACTCTCTTCACTGACCATACTACAGTTAAGAATGGTTGAAATAACAGCACAGTTTGTCTTTAAATTGTGAGTGAAGATTTCGCATCTGTTTCAACAAAATTACGAATTTATTAATGAAAAGAAATTAAAATACAACAATAGTATTAGAATTTTAGTATAATATTGAAATAGAATAAGTAGTTGAATTATAATTTTTACGTAGTCGGACGATTAAGAACTCCAATTTTATTTCTGTAGAGTTTGTGAAACATCTTAGTTCTCAGATGCGTTCTCGGTACCACAAATTCTGTTGTAACCCGGTAAAGGTTGTAGTTGAAACAACATAAATACACAAAAGGATTGTTATAGCTTTATCTCCCGCGTTCTGCACGATTCAGAAAAGATATATTCCCTTGTCAACACAGTGGCTCGTTTTCGTTGTTTTTTGAACTACTCGGTGCGTCAACAGGCGTTCAAGTAGTCGTATTGATTTTGCTTAATTGCTGAGCTAGCAAAACGTTCCTGGGTACGATTTATCCAAGATGCAAGCAGAGCAATACCCAGCATGCACCGCGTGATGTGTTTTACAGTTTAATTAAGGTAGTATTTAAAGTTGTCAGAACTAATCACTTGTGGGTTTTGTGATAATACCCATATTTGTTAACGCTATTGTAAACCTCATGTAATCTGTTGTCGTTTTGGTTGAAAGTTTGGCTCAACATCACCGTGACTGTTAATGGTATGTCAGAGTATAAATAGCTATGGAGCAGGAGTTCAGTCATACGCTCATGTTTCTTTTCAGATCGTATAAATCTTTCGCCTTTTACTAAAGATTTCCGTGGAGAGGAACAATATGAGTTTTATCTAATTTTTTGCTACCCTGCATCTGCAGGGTTCCTGATTTTGTTGAAATAAAAATATTTCAAAACACCGTAGCAACGATTTTAAGCTTCGTTATCTTGTGTTGCTGTACGGAGGCATTAATGTTTCTGTGTGATTGTATTGGTTGATCGACCTCACATGTGAGGGTTTAACACTTCCACGTTTCCCCGTTTGTTGATAAAATGCATTGTCTCAGATTATCCATGTCTAGATTAAAATGAGCTTGTTTCAAGTTTTGACTAAAAGCCGAAAACAGCACGGAATGAAACTAATTTTCAAGATTTTCAAGATTTCCGTGGAGAGGAACAATATGAGTTTTATCTATTTTTTTGTTACGCCGCTCCCGCGGGGTTTATCTGACTGTTAAATACAAAATAACTTATCAGATCACAGATGTAAGAGTTACTTAAGTTAATTCTGGCTGCTTATTTGTTTGGTAAACCAAGATATTTTTGCTCATGATTGTTTGTATTGGTTAGCCGGTCACTCCTGCGAGGGTTCAACACTCTTCATCGTTTCTCCGTTTGTTGATATTGGAATTGTGGGATTGCAAACATAACTTGTTGATTTTCTATTATTTTCATGTGCCAACAGAATAACATCATCATCTGGTAATGGAACCACCCCTTCTCCTCCCAAAAACTTGGTATCACCCCACCCGCTTTCTCCACCAAGCATCCACTGTTTGCTGTACAGTTGATTCAGTCGCCGGTGAGAGTGGTTGTACTCTCAAAAAGGCGGACAGACAACGATATTTCCCTGTTGGTCGACAACAAAACCTTGTAAAAAGAGTGAAAATCAAAATGAGGTAAATATATATGTATTGTTAAGTTAGTTTTCTCTATGCCGCTCACAGACGCAGACACACTGAATGGCGGTGCATGTCGACTAGCTCCGCAATACAGTGGTACCCAGGTGTTCTGTTTGACCTGCCACCTGGACCTCTTGGGCTGAAGCTCCAGATGTTTTCAGAACAGCCCCGAATCTCATGAAAGAAGACATTTAGGAGTTTGTCTGTTCAAAAGATGCATTAAGCCCCAAAATGACAGACTTCACATGTTTATTAAAAACAATCTGATTTGTTTCTATTGTGTTCCATATAATCACCGCCCGCTCTACCCAAATTGAGTCTAAAGGAAAAGAAGGCAAAAAGTGGTTATTTGCGCACACGCGGTACCGTGACTGTGCAACTATGTGCATATGCTGGACTGGCAATTTGTCCTTTCTGGAGAAGTCCAGAACGGCTGTTCAGTCCAGGTGCGTAGACCTGCCTCATTAATCACCCGATGAGTTATACTGAGCGAATCACACAGGGCTACTATAGGGGAGACGGCTGATTTCAGAGCAGCTGTGGAGCCAACCAGAGTGAGGGAGTGTGTTTGGTATGTGCGCCCAGGAACAGATGGAACCAGAGAGGCTTAACTCAGACCGAAGTTAGCGTTAAACCTGAGAGCTGGCTCAGAATGGGCTAATTGTAACTCTGATTCACCCAGCTAGACATGAGGTGGAGGTTCACTAATGAGCATCATCAGGGTCCTGATGAGGGACTTTCACCTGAGCTACAGGTAAAGTTAAATGGCCTGGCGGGATAGAAAACAGTAGAACCCTCTCTGTGAGCTTCTATCTCGATCTGCATGATGATGTGAAAAATATCTGATCTTTAGTCAAAAGGTTCATGTCAGTAGGAACATGTTTTAATAAAATGCTGGGATAGCTCACAGCATAATTAAAATAAATAGATGTGTTTTTAGGGGGCTACCACTGCATTAAAATCTAAGAAAATCAATTTTATACCAGTTTTCTTTTTAGAAATATAAGAAATTATGACAATGGAGCCTCAGATGTTTTAAAAGTCATTTACATGGATGAGAAAAGAAGCACATTTATTTGAGTAACAGTAAACATAGTTTCTCTGAGATCAGTTATAAACTGTTAATCTTCATCCTTCACTTAAACTACTAACAAAAAATTAAAACCAAGTCAAATTATTGTGAAGCTTTTGAAACACCACAATGCAGCATTCATGAATATGAAGGTGCTCTGAAAACGTTAAGTATTTAGTTCTGTTTGAAAAAAGATGAAGTAATAGTAAGCTTTTTATTAATTGCTGAACTGATGTGGAACAGAAAAACCGCAGAGTAAATACAAAGTAAACAGGAAAGTTAAGTAAATCACAGTAAAAGCATTAGAATTAATTTCTAAAACAGGAAAGCAAAATTAGCCTCACTCCTTTTATAAAAGTAAATTATTCAAAAAATAAACAACTAGGCAGAGAGCTTAACCCCCCCAATGCTAGACCTAAAGTTACGCCCTTGTTTCAAAGCAAAGACTGTTGAAGAAGCTGACGATTCATTATTTTGCATTGCATTTCCAATTAATATAATATTAAAATTCTAATATATATTTTCTAATATGAAGTTGCAGTGTAAGACAGATATGGACATGATTAATGTATGATTGTTATTTATATCTACTTTTTACCTTTATAGTATTATCAAATACTATTATCATTAGTATATTCAGTTCTGTTTTCCTTTGGTATTATTTGTATTTATGATCTTATTAATTATTTCAATAATCACAAAAAATCGCTGCTAGAAAATCCTGAATTGGGGTGCAGAGTTGGCGCTGGGTAGAATGTGCGGCCCATGTTCGGAGGCCTTAGTTCTTGACGCAGCCGTCACGGGTTCGAGTCCCACTGCTTTGCTGCACGTTCTCACCCCTCTCTCCACCCCTTTCCTGTCAGCTCACTGTAAAAAAAAAAACTAACTTCAAATGCTTATGATACGTTTTTTTTAGGTGGAATTTATGATATTAATATTTTTATTAAGTTTATTATAGTTTGTGTTGCCTTGTAGTGGACCTGCGACCTCCCGGGGTCGACCCTGCCTCTTGCCCAATTATCACTGGAGACAGGGACTTACCCACCGCAACCCTGCAAAGGTAAGTAGGTTTGGAGGATGGGGGAGCAATACCCAGCATGCACTGCGTGATGTGTTTTACGGTTTATTTAGGTAATATTTAAAGTTTTCAGAACTATTTACTCGTGGGTTCTGTGGTGATATTGGAATTAGTTCTCACTATTTTTAACCATTTTGTAATGTTTTGACGTATTAATTAACATTTTCCTCGTTAAAAGTTTGACTCATCGTCACCGTCACTGCGAAAGGTATGTCGGATTATAAATAGCTACGGAGTCCTATTTAGGTCATGCGCTCATGTTTCTTTTCAGATCGTATAAATCTTTCGCCTTTTACTAAAGATTTCCGCGGAGAGGAACAATATGAGTTTTATCTAATTTTTTGCTACCCTGGTTCTGTAGGGTTTTCTGTATCTGTTAAAAGCAAGAAATCACTGAACTTCAGATCTGAGAGATTAGTAGATATATATGGTATTTTCTTTCCTTGTTAAGCGGAGAAAGTAATGCTAATATGTGATTGTATTCGTTGGCTGGTCAAAAATGTGAAGGTTCAAGAAAACAAAGATTTCCGCGGAGAGGAACCTACACGAGTTGACTCCAATTTTTTGCTTCCCCGTTAATTGCGGGGTTCTCTATCTTGTCAAACTTTAAACTGCGTAGTTAATTGTAAAATATGACATCGCTTTTAAGTTACAATGATTCTTTTGAGGAGTATTTGTATAACTAGGTGGAGATGTAAATTGATAGTCTAAGGTATTTAAAGATGGTGGTCATGATAGATATGGGACTAATGGTTCTTGTAAGCGAACTAAGCCTACGATTCGAGTCTTATCGTTCAAGGTAAAGAGCCGTTCTAAAGAATCGATTCGTTCGTGAACATCACATCAGTAGGTTATGGGACTTATGGTTCTTTTAAGGGAACCGAATCTTCACAACTTATCCGTTTTTAAAAATATGCATATTTCAAAGAAAATTAGGTTTTATCCCTAATTTAGAATTGAATATATTAATTATAGGAAACTTGATATCTGTGCGTAAACTTCACAAAAAGTTGAATAATCTGTATTGAGTAGCCTATAATCTTTATGTATTTAGTTTCATAAAATTATGTATATAATATTAAAATATAAAAAACAAATACCCATGTAGTTCTTTACTACAAGTATTGTGTGCATTAATAGCATTTAATAATATATGTAACATATGCAAAATGTAACAAAATTGAAGAGAAAAAAATTACACATGAGCTGCGTTGGCAAAAACAATAATCGCCTTCTGCACCATTGTATTTAATGATTTTTAATGGTAAACAACACTTAATTTTAAACATTCACCAGAAAGGTATGCAAACATCCAAATTAAGTCTGCAAACATTGAAACAAAAAATAGCCCTGTAGATATAGTTCTGAATTTGTTGTGCCCTCCTAGAAAGGTCATTAATGCACCTTTGTGATTATTTTGGTAGACTGGCCACTCCTGGGAAGGTTCAACACTGTTCCACGTTTTCTCCATTTGTCGATAATGGCTATCACTGTAGATTGCTGGACTCCCAAAGTCTCATAAATGGGTTTTACCCATTTCCAGACTGATAGATGTCAATGAGTTTGTTTCTCGGCTACTTTTTGTGATTTTTTTTTTTTTTTTTTGCCTACTTTTTAGACAGGTTTTATTTAACTCATTTATTTAACTCAATAATTATATTTGATCACATATGGCCAGGTAGCTTTTTCCTTTGAACATCTTTTTGTGTTGGCTCAGATTATCTGTATCTATATAAAAATGGGTGTGTCATAAATTCTGACTAAAAGTCAAAAACAGAAGAAATAGAGCATGGAATGAAACTAATTTTAATTCAAAGCAAAGACTGTTGAATAAGCTGACGATTCATTACTTTGCAACGCAATATCAACTAACCTCCAGCAGAGGGCGAACTCGACGTCACCATGTCAGGCAAAGGTCCCCTGACACCACAATAAAGCTTATAAATTAGCATTGTCCCACAGATATGAACATGATTTATGTGTAATTTTTAATTTTATCTAATTTTTACCTTCATAGCGTAATCGCATAACATTATCATTAGTATATTCAGGTAGGTCTGCTTTTCATATTAATTGTAGTTATGATCTTATATAGTAATTAGAAATTAAGTCTTCACTTCTGTTTCAGTTACCAAAAAAAAAACAAAAACTGTGGCTGTTTTGTTTTAGAGCGCTTCTTTGTCACTGTGACTCACCGGCATGCTGCCTAATAGTGACCAGGCTGCTGTAAAAATAATTTACATGCCAATAACTCACTGGAAAGTGTGGGTAAAGTCAGACTTCCCATTTCGTGTGGCTTTCAGAGCTCTGATGTTTCACTTTGTCTCTTTCGGTAAAGGCACACAGAACAGGAAGTCAGCCAGTCGAGTAGAAACAATACATGTGAGCAGCAAGCTTGAGCTCTACAACTTTACATCTCCTCAGCTCTACATCTCAGGCTGTTTTGGATACAGCGGCTGCTTCTCCTAATCGGTTCTCTGACAGACATCTTATCATAGGAAAACGTGAAGACAGCTCAACTGCAGGCAAGTATAGAGAAAACACATGCGAGTAAGCCGCAAATTTTGAGATTCCAGAATGAAAACCTTTTTTTTGTGTGTGTTATTCCATTTCACTGAAGCTGCAATGGTTGAGATATTTGTGTAAAATGACACTCAAAAATACCAAACTCAACAGGATTTTTATAAGGAAATATGTTTAATGACCAATCAGAATGCTTTAAGTCCATGCTTTCCTGAATTTACCTTCAATTTCACAAAATACATATAGTTGATTTTGTCTCATATCCATTATTTCATTTCTGCCTCTGTTTTTGCTTTAGGGGGACAGTTAACATCCCATATATGCCAAATGCTCCCTGAATTAAATACAGAGAGAAAAGGCAAACTGAGATTGCCAGTTGACGTCGCGCTGATGCCGAGCCAAGGTCGGTACAGGCTTCCTGTTTTGTGGCAGTTAGTTTTGCTCAAAGTTGCATTTGCAGGCGACTTCCTGTGTATCTCCTGTGCACAGCGACATAATCTTCCATCTCAGGTCTTTTTAAACAGCATTCTTTTGATTAAATGTAGCACTAAACTCAGAATGGGGGAAAATAAACAAGGCACCCAGAACGGTGAAACAGTAAATGTAGGACCATGCAAAACAGATTCAAAACAACTGTAAACATACCTTAAAAAAAAACAAAAATGGCTGCAGTTACAGTAAAACGTAGGCAGGAGTTATTTTCACTTCAAAGTTCTACTAATGTGGACCAGAAGTAATTCCTATTATACTCTTTTAACTGGATACATCCACCCTAAGAATGACAATACATTACATACACAGTTTCAGTATTTGTTGCATGAACAAATATGTCGAAAATAAAAAATCTGAATGCAAACCATGCTTTAACTGCAGGAGGAACCTAAAAATAAATCTTGTGAGACCCTATCAGTCTGCTACATCGTTATGTGCAATGCTGTCCAAAAGTATGCACACCCCTTGAACATGATCACAATTTGTCAAGTTACAAAACCAAACTTCATGTATTTTGAGGATTTTTTTTAAAAGACCAGCACCTTGTACCTAATAACTGTATAGTAAAAGGAAAAGCAAACTTATTTAAAAACTTTTTGACCCATTCTTTTTTACAACTTTGCAACACTTCAATGAGGATTGCAGATTTTTTTTTTTTATGTACAGCTCTCTTAAGGTGCTGATATGCTTTGATTGGTTTTGACTAAACATGCTCCTCTTTTCTCCCATCTGTCCATACAGAGCCTCATAAGAGCAATCAGATCTCTGCACCATTTGCTTATTTTGTCAGGTTACAACTACAAACGTCAATGTTTTATAATGATTTTATGTGATAGACCAACACAAAACGATGCATACTTATAAAGAAAATAACAACTTTTTAAAAATATTTTTTCCCATTTAAAATCTGAAAAGTTTGACATGCATATATATTTAGCAAATTTTTACTCTGATACTCCTAAATAAAATCCCATGCAACCTATTACTAATTAGTAAACACAGCCCACCTGTGTGTAATTTAATCTCAGTACAAATCCAGTTGTTCTGTAAAGATCTCGGAGAGAACATTAGTGTCGTGGAAACATTTAATATTTTAGTCCCACAATGACGGGTAAATATCATCAGTTAGTAGGGATAATTCTTGGATGTTTGAAGCTTTATTAGGACCCAGGTGCAAAATACACCAAGCTTTTATCAACCAAAAGAGCAACAAAGGCACAGGGAGAGAGAGAAAAGTAGCAGCTGTTTCCACCTCCAGATTTATAAAGGCTTAAAAAAGACAAGCAAGCTCAGGTGTCTCATCAAAGCTCAGTTAAATGGTGAAAACAAAGTAAAACTAATATAGTGAGCCTGAATATTATTTTTGTTAAGTGTTCTGTTTCTGATTTTGTAAGTTTAAATGTGTTTATTGGGGCCTTCAAAAGAGCTCCAGTTTTTGTTTTAATAAAGGCAGGTGTATTATTTATGTTGCTTTTGCATTTATTTAGATGACTTATTCACTTTCACAGCAACAGCTATCTTATCTTTATGTTTAATTTGAGCTGAAAATAATAAGTTGCCTAAGAATTAAAGGTTCAAGGTAAAATAATTTTCATTTAATAATCAGTCGTTGGATACTCGCGGTATAACAAAATCACTCAGGAGGTACACAAGGTTGTGAACCACTGATGTAAGGGACACAGCAAACATGTGGAAAAAAGTGCTTTGGTCAGATGAGAACTTTGTGCCCTACATGAAAATGCTATGTGTGGCAAAAACTAGCAGTGCACATCACCCTGAAAGCAAGCATTACCTACATGAAACATGGTGGTGGTAGCATCATGCTGTGTGTTATGCATTTAATCAGCATGAGCAGGGAAGCTGGTCTTAATTGATGGGATGACGGATGAAGCTAAATACAGGAAATTCCTGTATTCCACACTTGAGTCTGGGGTGCAGGTTCACCTTACTGGCAGAACAACATCTCTAAACATACAGTCAGGGCTGCGATACCGTGGTTCAGATCGAAGCATATTTTTGTGTTAGAATAGAAAATCCCAATAAAACTAAATGAAGTTTGTGGTTGCAACTTGAAACAAATGCGGATAGGTTAAAAGGATATTATTAGGTTGGCAAAGCATTGTGATAATATTTTCAAACCAGTTCTGCTTATTGGGGAAGTTTTTTAAATAAACACACACTAGAGGGTAGTAGGTCGCGTATTGTTGTTCATGATCATTGAAAGGTAAAAACAAGACAAAGACCGAAACTGTTTTTAGTAGGTGGAAGTGTGGGAGAGTGAACTGTGTGCTCCTTGTTGACATTAATCATTCTGAAACTTATTCTAACATCATTTCCTCTATTTTGCAGCTCCAACATGTCAGCGTTGCCCCCGCAGTAACTGAGCTTCCACAGGAGGGAGGAGGAGATGGCGTTTGTTTCGGTGGAGTTTGAATTTGAATACAAAACGAAGGATGGTCAGCACATCTCCATCAAACCTAACGAGTGTTACATCCTCGTCTCGAAGACCAATGATAACTGGTGGCGTGTTTGCAAAGACCGAGACTCTAAACACTTTTATGTCCCTGTAGAGTACGTGAAGGAGGTCTCAGCGCCTCTTGGAGGTCCCTCTGGTCCTAAGAAGTCAGAATCATCAAAGAGTCTGACTAAAAGTAAACCAGTGGATGGGATGAAGCATAAAGGAGTGGAAAAGACCAAGAAAACATCACTCGACACAAAAACAGTGACTCATTCTGTTCAAGATGATTCAAAAGAAACGTACCGCTTCTCTACGTTTGGTCTGTGGGTCAACATGCCAAGTGAAGCTCTGAAAGATTCACCAGCAGCCAGAAATCGTGCACTCAGTTTGAATTATATAAAGAAACCTAAGACTCCTAGCACATCAGGCCGTGTGTCAATTACTCCAGAACCGATAGTGTCTGAAGACCAAGAACTGTATGCCAAACCTTGGCCGGCAAAAAAACTGCAGCAGGTAAAGAACCCAAAGCAGGAGAAATCAACAGAGGAGCTACGTGCTTCTTTGGATGATAAAGATGTGGATTTACCCCCACCCTACACATATGACATGGATTTTCCCCCACCCCCACCACACTTCTATGATACAACTCCAGAAATAAGCATAACTGATTGTGACTCTTTTCCTGAGCCCCCTGAACCCTTGGTATCCTCACCCGAAGAATCAGCGCCGCAGCATCAAAGTTCTGATCAGACAGCAGAAAAGGCCTGTATTACAGATGAGAAGGTATCATTTTTACACTATATGACCCTTTATTGTTTGTAAACATCATATTGGAAGGGTGAGTTCAAGATGTGTCACTTTACAGCCGGTAGATGGCGCAATTTTACTTGTCAATGCGTGGAACTCCCACATTGTCTCTATTTGAAGAAGCCTTTAGGTGCTACAGAGAAGTTTCTGCCCCTGTAAAAACAACCAAAAAAAAACATGTTCATCTAAAAGTAAAAAAAACATTTGAAATCCTCTTCTTTATGTTTGCATGAAGACCCTCAAGTGGTTAATTCAACAGACATAAAGCATAACTTCGCTTTAGGAAATCCCACAATAAATAAGAAATGCTGCAACTTTTAGAGAAGCCGTTTTATTCAACTTAATGACATGATGCACATTTGTTTTTAATTCCCACACAGACTTTATATCCGTTAGATCCTAATAAAATAGAACCAGAAACAAAAAACATCTTGTGCCACCTAATCAGATGTATTTTATTGTGTATGCTTTGCTTTTTGAAATAATGAGGTTGTCTGAGAGGGGAAAATCACCGGGTGTGTATGTACAGTGCAGCCCAAAAATAATTTTTGCTGTTGAACTTTATCACTTTTCATCATATTACAATCTCAAACGTCAATATCTTTTATTGAGATTGTATGATAGATCAACGTAGATCAAAGTAATCCACAAGTGTGCAGTGGAAGGAAAACATTGGTTTTCCTTTCCACTGGAAGGCTAGAGGAGGTCTTTATTATACTTATATTATTTATTATACTTATAGGTTATATATATAGGTTTGAATTGAGTAGCTTTGATTCATAAATCTAAACTTTCTGGACTTAACTGGTAAAATCAAGATAAGGATGTAGATTTAAAAGAAAAACACACAAGTTTTGCAAAGTTTTGCAGTGTTCAGGGAGATGTTTTTTGACCAAGCATGACTACCCAACAAATGTGTTATTATGAAAAATATAGAAAATACTTCATACATATCTGATTATTAATATCAGTATTAAACAAAGCTCTGCCCACCTCTGTGTCTGAACGAGTGGCGCAGCGTAGCTGAAATTTCATCCCACTTTGACATTTTGTTATTTAACAACGTATTATATCATTTCCCACTCTGAGACGTAGAAAGAGAACTCTGTGGCATCTAAATCTCAGTTTCAATATTTCATTATTTGGAGTTTCTGATGAACATCTTCAGCTGTGAATAAAAGCAGAGGGTTTTTTTCTTTGCTCTGTCATTTGTGAAGGTTTAAAATTGAGATCCTGAATGCGAAGCGACACGAGGCGAAATATACAGTGATTTTGTCAACAGATACACAAGTTTTAGGAGTTTTCTTGAGGATTTATAACAAAACCACCTTAGAAAAATGATCTGTTACAACTTTTTTTAAGTCATGCGTGCAGAATTTAAAGTAATATAAAAAAATTTTAGTTACTGGGAATCGTCTGGTTTATTTAATGCATTACAATGCATCATATTTTATAAATACATATTTTGCAAATACAGTTTATATTATGGAAACTAACCAAAGGCCTCTATAAAAGTACTACTGGTGGGACTTTATCTCTAGAAACAGGTACATACTATAACGTTATTTTGATAGCCTGATTCCTAGAATCCATGTATTTACATATATTGATTTTAAAAGGCAACACTGACTGTTGAGGAATATGATGTTAAGTAACTAACTGGCAGGTCCATTTATGTTGAAGTTTTGAGGGTATTAAAGCTTGCATAGAGGTGAACCCAGTGGACATGAAGGCCAAATGAACCCCTTTAACCTAGGTGTTGATTTTCTAAAATGGGTTATTGAACAATATTGTGCTATGGTAAAGATTCTGGATTCACTCCAGAATATTCTGCAGAATTCCCCACCTGCTGCAGTTCATATCAATGAGATGTCTTCCCAGAATAAATAACATTTGTAGACCTCACCGCCACATGAAACCTGACTCATCTGACCACCATCTATCAATGATCCGTGGTCCCATTATGATGTTCACATGCTCTCTGGGGCGACTTTTGTTGGTGGATATGAATCACTTTGGGCACCAGGTGCTTGCGTTTCCAGCAATCTGAGATACAGAAGGCCTAATTTTAAATGGAGGAACACAGATGAACATGTGTGGCACTGGCTGACACAGTGCATTGCAAAACTATTTATATACTTGGAACTTTTTCAAAATTTGTCTCATTCCAACTGCAACCTTCAGTAAGTAGTGCTTAACTGTAAATTAAAATGAAAAAGATGCATGGTTTTAAAAAATTTTACCTATAAAAATATTAAAAGTTGTTTTGAGGCATACTGCAACTGCAGCGTTGTTGTGGTATATCTCTACCAGCTTTGCACATCTAGAAAGTGAAATATTTGCACGTTCCTCTTTCAAAAGTAGCTCAATCTCAGTCAGATTGGATGGGTAGCATCTGTGAACATCGGTTTTCTGGTCTTACCACAGATTCTCAATTGTATTTAGGTCTGGGATTTTACTAGACTGCCCACATGGGCCAAAATCGGAAAATAGAAAGTACTAGCGTGCTGCAAAAATTTATATTTTGTTGTTTTTTTTTTAATAAAAACCCTTACCTGCCCAAGAATAATCTGAATATGAATGAAGTTGGATTTTTGTAGAAAGTGGATATATACACTGTTTACCTTTTCTATTGATCTAGACATTTTTTGGGTTTATCTTAAGCAGCTAGAATGTTATATGGATCACTCTTTCTCCAAAAATCCTTCGTGTATTAAGAGAAGTTTAATGAATAGGTCAAGTCTGTGTCTGAAAAGACACTGGATGTTTATGGTTCTATTTACTATGTAGATTTTAATTTACCATTGAAAACACCACACCTAAAATTGTGTTAAAAAGTGATCATCTGCTTCAACAGTGTAGTCAGAAGTTGAATAACATTATTTGAACTTGAACCCCTTCCCCAGTCAGCATTCCGTTGAAGCCTCCAACAGGTTTTCTTCCAAGTTTGTTGTCTTTTCAACAGATTCTCCTACCTTAGCTTTCTGATTCTGATCTCTGCGGCTCCTCCAAATTTACCATGGGCCTCTCGGCTGCTTCTCTGGTTAATTCTGCCATTGAAACACCATGTTAATTTTAGTGTAGTCATGTAGTGATAGGTTTGCGGTTATGCCATACTCTTTCCACGTTCAGATGATGGATTGAACAGTGCTCTGTGAGGTGTTCAAAGTTTGGGATATTATGTTATAACTTAACCCTGCTTTAACTTCTCAAAAACCTTCTCCCTGACCTTCTGTGTTCCTTGGTTTTCATGATGCCGTTTGTTCTCTTATCTTCTCTCACAAACCTTTGAGACCTTCACTGAACAGTTGCATTTATGCTGTACTTAAAATAAAGGACTAGTTAGGTGACTTCTGAAGACAATTAACTGGACTGGATTTTATTTAGGGATGTAAAGCTGAAGGGGGTCGAATACAAACGTATTTTCATTTCTAAACAATTTGCAAAC
This sequence comes from Crenichthys baileyi, assembly GCA_036173005.1. Lineage (NCBI taxonomy): Eukaryota > Metazoa > Chordata > Actinopteri > Cyprinodontiformes > Goodeidae > Crenichthys > Crenichthys baileyi. The sequence continues at coordinate 33,687 of JAHHUM010002633.1, forward strand.
CATGTGTCCTTTTCCTTCCCATCACCACTGCTTTGTATTGGTCTATCACCTAAAATCACAATAAAGTACAATAAAGTTTATGGCTGTAACATGACAACATGTGAAATGGGGGTAATAGTACTACTGAAGGCAATGCATTAGTCAATCTCAGTTCCCATCCAGTCTGAGCAACATCACATGGGGCCTGCAGGGACAATTGTTATCGTGCTTAAAAACTCTTAAAGTTTTCAAGTTGTTATTTTTTAGACCTGTTAGCTGGCTCTAGTGTGTTGGATCTCTAATGTAAGCCTGATCTGAATCTCGACGTGATCAGATTTAGGACTGAACTACTGTTTGCAGTTTGATTCTGTTTCCAGTGCCAGCTTATTTGCGTATGAATGGCTTTCCATTTCTATAGGCGTAAAAAAAAAAGAGGTGTTCCTGAAATGCTCCAGTGAAGGCAGCGGATTCAAGATTACACTGTCCTCTCAGTTTGTCTCTGCGAGGAATGACCAGCAGCCTGCTGCGTACAGGTTGCACTTTGATTTTACTTTCCTGCATTGTCGGAAATCTTCGGCGAGCAACTGCAGGAGGAGGAGCTGCAGATTCGAGGTGCGGGAGTGGCGTCAATTAACTTCACGCCGCGCAGGAACAGGTTACGAACAGGTTGTGTGAGCTCGGTGAGAACAGGGAAAGAGTTAAATCACGAAGGTGAGAGCCACTCCCAGACCGCCAGCTGTTACTGTACCTGCTTTCCCCGACGGCAACACCGTCGAGCCTGGGAATTAAATTATCCAACACATGCAGGGAAGCACTGAAACAAGTACGAACACCGACCAACAGAGCAAATCTGACACCCCTTTCCCTCACTGGATTTGTGTTCCTGGAAATAAACATCAGAAACTCTCTTTCAGGTAAGTTTCGCATCTGTCGTTGTGTTTTGCACCTGTTGCAAAGGGAGCCTGTTGTTGAAATGCAAGTTTCATGTCTACAGCCTCTCCCACTTTACACAGACAGTTTTGTATGCACGACGCTGTAATTATACCAGTACAGTTTGTTTATTTAAGGAAGAGGCCCCAAACGCTTTAATTTGATTAAACAATCTAGCTGAATTCCTGTACTTAAAACCAAACATTTTTAAAATCTGTATTCTCTACATACATGAATGAGCCAAATAAGTGAGCCAGGATCCCTGAAATCCATTCTTCCCCCCGCAATGCAGGGGCTTCTCCATGGTGATCTGAGTGGGAGGAGAGGGGCAGAGTCTGGCCTGACTCCCAGGAAGCAGATCTTTGGAGCTTTTAGAGCTTTGCAGTTGGCCTGAGTGTGTCCATGTGTAATAAACAGGACTTGCAATTAGCCCAAATATAGGTCACTTGCTATGGAGGGCGTGTATGCCGCTAGGTGGTCTGTAATAAGTTGGGCAAGTATACTACTTGAAGTCTGTCATTCAATTTGCTGTGGGCAAGAGTTGTAGTTTTTTTTATGAGTTGGAGTTTTTTTTATGAAACTTGTGAGTCTGTATGACTAATATGTGCACCTTATATCTTTAGGTATAGACACTTGACAAAGTTGGGTCCAATGTTTGATTGATTAATGCAGCTGAAACCTAGTAAAAATGTTTGGTGCGTTGGATGATGTGGTGTTATAGCCTTTAAATCCAGCCCTTGGGAACTGGTTTCTGTCAGAGTACATCACCTCAGAGAGAGGCTTGTGATACGTGCTGTTCTTTAAAACAAGACAAAATCAAATGCCAAGAAACTGCACTGACAGGTAGAGTGAGTGTCTCGTCAGACGTCTCTTTGCAGAACCCACACTTCCATCAAGTATCTTAAGAACATGTGAACGTGGCTTTCTGGTACTCTTTAATTTCTTTTGGGTGGCCACTTCTTTTTGAACTGCTAACAGCACACAAATGAAATATGTTTCCACTGAAACAATCCCAATGATGTATTTGAAATAGCACAGATCAGCGTAACCGCCTACAGGTGTAGCCATTATTTTAGAGAAATGATATGATGAGCATTTTGTATGATGTCTGCTTAGAGGGTGCATTCCAAAAAACAGGCTGCAAACTGACTTCAGCTAGACAAGGAAGATAAGGAATTAAGTTCGTCGAAATAGAAATTAGACACTCGTGTAGCACTTTCACGTCACACTCGTCTTTGTAAACCTGAGGATACATGAAATGTTAAGCATAGTGACTTGATTAAATTTTGTTGAATTTTTAAATCTGCAAAAAAGACCCTCACCTACTAACTCACTGGCTTGAACCATCTTTAATTGATCACACAGCATCTACTCATTACATGTTTCTAGTAAAGCTTGACTGACTTTGTCCCATCCAGTAACTTGCCATGCTTTCGTGTTGTTTACGCCCAAATTCTGACCCTACCATCTGAATGTTGCAGCTGAATCCGAGACTCGTTTTGCCCATTTACATTTTTAAGCATATAATAAATGTCCATAAGGACATGTAAACTTACACTTTGAAGATAGTTATTAACGATATGGGTCATTTTGGCTTTCGTCCTGGTTTTGTTTAGGTAAATCTGTGTATTCTATTATTTCATCATCCTTGTTTTTGAGTTTTTTTTAGGATTTAGTGTCTTAAGATCAACATTAAGAGTTTTTTTCCCAAAACCTTTACCGTCAGCTCTTTGACTCTACTGTAAAATCAGTAGCTAAGACACAAACAGACTCAGAAATATAATTATGTTCATGACAGGATTGTAAAGCATTGCTCACACCCTACAGTCATGAGCAAAATAATGTTTCCCTGACAATACAGTCATGGGAAAACCTGAGCCCACCCCGTGATTAAGTAGTTTGTAGAACCACTTTTAGCACTAATAACATGAAGTAATTATTATCTCTATAACTTCATCAGTCTCTCAAATTGTTGTGAAGGATTTTTTTAGTTCATTGAGGTTTGCAGGTATTTATTTCTGCATAGTTGTCCTAAGGTCCCCCCACAGCATTTCAATCAGATTGAGGTCTGGACTTCAACTGTGTCTGTTGTAGATTTGCTGCTGTATTTTAGATTCTGTTGAGATCCTGTAGACGGTCCAGTTTCAGCTGAGCTTCAGCTGTTGGCCAAATGGTCTCACATTTAACTCTAAAAGACTGGTATACAGAGGAGTCCATGGTCAGCTCCATGACTGCAAAAGGCTGTAAAAAAAGCCCAAAACCTCACCCCTACGCTACCGTTCTTGACAATTTGTTTTAGGTTTGGTGCTTATATACTATGTTTGGTTTTTCTGCAAACCGAATGCAATGCATTATGGTGATTTTTTTCTACTTTGGACTCATCTGTCCAAATGAGTACATGTAACAGTGGACACAAAGGGATTTCTGTATACATTAATTATTAGCAGGTTCCAGGAAGCAGAAACCAAGGCACGTGCCCTGGATCTTTGGATAAACGTTTTCCTGTTTATATGCATACCAATTTTTACCAGCAACTCAAACTACTTTATGCAAAAGAAGTCATGTTTCCTTTTTAGCAGAGAACAGTGCAGCAACTGTGACTGAACTGTCTCCCCTCCTACACAAATACATTTTATCTACAAATGTGGGAGAAGGTAATATCTGTCATCTGGGAGTTTTTCACATCAGGATACAGGCCTGACCTGGAAAGCAAAGATAAGATAATGATAAGCTGGTGAGGATTTTCAGGATCCTGGATTCCACACTGGGATGAGTGTGATGTAAGAGGGAAGGGAGCCAGTTTGATTCAATGGCTTAACTGTGTGCTCTGTGGCGTGATTTGGGCCCCAATTTGGGACCCCATTGTTTGACTGGATGGGTTCTAATGTGGTTAAGTAATCAGGGGGATTGCTGCTTCATGCATTGCTGAGGGCATAGAGTTTAAGGTTCTGGACTGAAGGAATTCCGCCTTAAACCATGCTTAGTAAAATTACTAGAAATGAGTACTATGAAAATACCTCTTCAAAATTGAGATAACTTCTCTCTCTCTCTCTCTCTCTCTCTCTCTCTCTCTCTCTCTCTCTCTCTCTCTCTCTCTCTCTCTCTCTCTCTCTATGTATATATATACAGGGGTTGGACAATGAAACTGAAACACCTGGTTTTAGACCACAATAATTCATTAGTATGGTGTAGGGCCTCCTTTTGCGGCCAATACAGCGTCAATTCGTCTTGGGAATGACATATATAAGTCCTGCACAGTGGTCAGAGGGATTTTAAGCCATTCTTCTTGCAGGATAGTGGCCAGGTCACTACGTGATACTGGTGGAGGAAAACGTTTCCTGACTCGCTCCTCCAAAAACACCCAAAGTGGCTCAATAATATTTAGATCTGGTGACTGTGCAGGCCATGGGAGATGTTCAACTTCACTTTCATTTTCATCAAACCAATCTTTCACCAGTCCTGCTGTGTGTATTGGTGCATTGTCATCCTGATACACGGCACCGCCTTCAGGATACAATGTTTGAACCATTGGATGCACAAGGTCCTCAAGAATGGTTCGGTACTCCTTGGCAGTGACGCGCCCATCTAGCACAAGTATTGGGCCAAGGGAATGCCATGATATGGCAGCCCAAACCATCACTGGTCCACAGCCATGCTTCACTCTGGGCATGCAACAGTCTGGGTGGTACGCTTCTTTGGGGCTTCTCCACACCGTAACTCTCCCGGATGTGGGGAGAACAGTAAAGGTGGACTCATCAGAGAACAATACATGTTTCACATTGTCCACAGCCCAAGATTTGTGCTCCTTGCACCATTGAAACCGACGTTTGGCATTGGCATGAGTGACCAATGGTTTGGCTATAGCAGCCCGGCCGTGTATATTGACCCTGTGGAGCTCCCGACGGACAGTTCTGGTGGAAACAGGAGAGTTGATGTGCACATTTAATTCTGCCGCGATTTGGGCAGCCGTGGTTTTATGTTTTTTGGATACAATCCGGGTTAGCACCCGAACATCCCTTTCAGACAGCTTCCTCTTGCGTCCACAGTTAATCCTGTTGGATGTGGTTCGTCCTTCTTGGTGGTATACTGACATTACCCTGGATACCGTGGCTCTTGATACATCACAAAGACTTGGTGTCTTGGTCATAGATGCGCCAGCAAGACGTGCACCAACAATTTGTCCTTTTTTGAACTCTGGTATGTCACCCATAATGTTGTGTGCATTTCAATATTTTGAGCAAAACTGTGCTCTTACCCTGCTAATTGAACCTTCACACTCTGCTCTTTCTGGTGCAATGTGCAATCAATGAAGACTGGCTACCAGGCTGGTCCAATTTAGCCATGAAACCTCCCACAGTAAAATGACAGGTGTTTCAGTTTCATTGTCCAACCCCTGTATATACACTGCTCAAAAAAAAGAAAGGGAACACTTAAACAACACAATATAACTCCAAGTAAATCAAACTTCTGTGAAATCAAACTGTCCACTTAGGAAGCAACACTGATTGACAATCAATTTCACATGTTGTTGTGCAAATGGAATAGACAACAGGGAGAAATCTTTGGCGATTAGCAAGACACACTCAATAAAGGAGTGGTTCTGCAGGTGGGGACCACAGACCACTTCTCAGTACCTATGCTTTCTGGCTGATGTTTTGGTCACTTTTGAATGTTGGTGGTGCTTTCACACTTGTGGTAGCATGAGACGGACTCTACAACCCACACAAGTGGTTCAGGTAGTGCAGCTCATCCAGGATGGCACATCAATGCGAGCTGTGGTTTGCAGTGTCTGTCAGCGTAGTGTCCAGAGCCTGGAGGCACTACCAGGAGACAGGCCAGTACACCAGGAGCCGTGGAGGAGGCCGTAGGAGGGCAACAACCCAGCAGCAGGACCGCTACCTCCGCCTTTGTGCAAGAAGGAACAGGAGGAGCACTGCCAGAGCCCTGCAAAATGAACTCCAGTAGGCCACAAATGTGCATGTGTCTGCACAAACGGTTAGAAACCGACTCCATGAGGATGGTATGAGGGCCCGATGTCCACAAATGGGGGTTGTGCTCACAGCACAACACCGTACAGGACACTTGGCATTTGCCAGAGAACACCAGGATTGGCAAATTCGCCACTGGCGCCCTGTGCTCTTCACAGATGAAAGCAGGTTCACACTGAGCACATGTGACAGACATGACAGAGTCTGGAGACACCGTGGAGAGCGATCTGCTGCCCGCAACATCCTTCAGCATGACCGGTTTGGCAGTGGGTCAGTAATGGTGTGGGGTAGCATTTCTTTGGGGGGCCGCATGGCCCTCCATGTGCTCGCCAGAGGTAGCCTGACTGCCATTAGGTACCGAGATGAGATCCTCAGACCCCTTGTGAGACCATATGCTGGTGCGTTTGCCCCTGGGTTCCTCCTAATGCAGGACAATGCTAGACCTCATGTGGCTGGAGTGTGTCAGCAGTTCCTGCAAGATGAAGACATTGAAGCTATGGACTGGCCCGCCCGTTCCCCAGACCTGAATCCGATTGAGCACATCTGGGACATCATGTCTCGCTCCATCCAACAACGTCACGTTGCACAACAGACTGTCCAAGAGTTGGTGGATGCTTTAGTCCAGGTCTGGGAGGAGATCCCTCAGGAGACCATCCGCCGTCTCATCAGGAGCATGCCCAGGCATTGTAGGGAGGTCATACAGGCACGTGGAGGCCACACACAATACTGAGCCTCATTTTGACTTGTTTTAAGGACATTACATCAAAGTTGGATCAGCCTGTAGTGTGTTTTTCCACTTAAATTTTGTGTGTGACTCCAAATCCATGCCTTCATTGGTTAATACATTTGATTTCCATTGATGATTTTTGTGTGATTTTGTTGTCAGCACATTCAAGTTTGTACAGAACAAAGTATTCAATGAAAATATTTCATTCATTCAGATCTAGGATGTGTTATTTGAGTGTTCCCTTTACTTTTTTGAGCAGTGTATATATATATTATATATATATATATAATATATATATATAATATATATATATATATATATATATTATATATATATATATATATATATATATATATATATATATATAGTGCTGCACAGTACTGCATATATATGCAGTACTGTGCATAAATCTTGAGTCATTGCTCTTTTCTTTATATTTTCCTTTCTGGGAGACATACATTATTTTGATATTTCATGTAGTCTATCAATCAGTGGTTCTATTGGCTTTCTGATTTCTTTCTTTAAACCTTTGGTTTTTATTTAAATAATTTTCTCTCCAGTATTTGATCATGCTCAGAGGACCTGTTATTTTCTTTATGTGGTTAAGGCACTTAAGCCTGGCCTTAGAATCATTCAGCCATAAAAAGACTCCTAAATGTAATTCAATGTTAAAGACACATTTTGGTCCCATTTCTTTTGTTGAAATTATAAAAGATAACAAAGACAAAAATGTTTGTCAAAGAGAAAGAAGTGTTTTTGTATCAACAGGGTTAATCTGAAATAGCAGTTAGCTGAAATGTTGGAATACAAGAATAGCATCCCCAGCCAGCTCTTAAACTGTTAATTTGTGAACATTTTATGGCAGCTTTGCACATAAACACACCATAAGAGTGTGTCAAATAAACCCACAAAAAGATAATTAAAATGAATTGCATATCACACCAATTTACCTTAAATATGAAATAATACTGAAATAAACACACCATGAAAACATCTAACAGAAAAAACGTTCATAAGTTCATTTTATGTTGATTCTTTAAAACTGATTTGTGGCTCATTTTGGGTCTCCGGTTTTTGTAAAGGTTTGATCTGATGACAGATTTTAGATGACTCTGATCTCTTTAAGAAGTCTAACACAGGAGATATAATTTTTATAATTAAATATTTTAAATTTGTTTCTGGTCTTCCTTTGAATGTCAGTATTTGTTTATATTAGTAGCAGAGTCAAAGTCATGTCCCAAGTGGGAGAAAGCAGTCACTGAAAGGGTTTTAGTATCATTTTAAAACAAAGACAAAACAATCCGCATCTATTGTTGATGCCGCTGCCAGTAGCTGCGGCCGCAAGGTCTGCGGTGCCTGTCGCGGCGGCAATCCCAGAACCCGGTGGTGGACACCGGCAGTAAGGGATGCTGTCAAGCTGAAGAAGGAGTCCTATCGGCTGTGGTTGGCTTGTGGGACTCCTGAGGCGGCTGACGGGTACCGTGAGGCTAAGCGTGCTGCGGCCCGGGCTGTGGCAGAGGCAAAAACTCGGGCCTGGGAGGAGTTCGGTGAGGCCATGGAGAAGGACTACCGGTCGGCCTCGAAGCGATTCTGGCAAACCGTCCGGCGCCTCAGGAGGGGGAAGCAGTGCTTCGCCAACACTGTTTATAGTGGAGGTGGGAGGCTGCTGACCTCGACTGGGGACATTATCGGGTGGTGGAAGGAGTACTTCGAGGATCTCCTCAATCCTGCCATCACGCATTCCCTGGTGGAAACAGAGGCTGGGGACTCGGGGTTGGACTCTTTCATCACCCAGGCTGAAGTCAACGAGGTGGTTAAAAAGCTCCGCGGTGGCAAGGCTTCGGGGGTGGATGAGATCCGCCCTGAGTACCTCAAATCTTTGGATGTTGTGGGGCTGTCATGGTTGACACGCCTCTTCAACATTGCATGGCGGTCGGGGACAGTGCCTCTGGACTGGCAGACCGGGGTGGTGGTCCCCCTTCATAAGAAGGGGGACCGGAGGGTGTGTTCCAACTACAGGGGGATCACACTCCTCAGCCTCCCTGTTAAGGCCTACCCCAGGGTATTGGAGAGGAGACTCCGGCCGATAGTCGAACCTCGGCTTCAGGAGGAGCAGTGTGGTTTTCTTCCCGGCCGTGGAACACTGGACCAGCTCTATACCCTCTACAGGATACTCGAGGGCTCATGGGAGTTTGCCCAACCGGTTCACATGTGTTTTGTGGACCTGGAGAAGGCATTCGACTGTGTCACTCGTGATGCCTTGTGGGGGTTGCTCCAGGAGTATGGAATCGGGGGCCCTTTATTAGGGGCCATCCGGTCCCTGTACAAGCGGAGCAGGAGTTTGGTCCGCATTGCCGGAACTAAGTCGGACCTGTTCCCGGTGCATGTTGGACTCCGGCAGGGCTGCCCTTTGTCACCGGTCCGGTCCTGTTCATAACTTTTATGGACAGGATTTCTAGACGTAGCCAAGGGCCGGAGGGGGTCTGGTTTGGGGACCAGTGGATTTCGTCTCTTCTTTTTGCAGATGACGTGGTCCTGCTGGCCCCCTCTAGCCAAGACCTACAGTATGCGCTGGGGCAGTTCGCAGCCGAGTGTGAAGCGGCTGGGATGAAGATCAGCTCCTCCAAGTCAGAGGCCATGGTACTCAACCAGAAAAGGGTGGCTTGTTCTCTTCAGGTTGGAGGGGAGTTCCTGCCTCAAGTGGAGGAGTTCAAGTATCTCGGGGTCTTGTTCACGAGTGAGGGAAGAATGGAGCGGGAGATCGACAGACGGATCGGTGCGGCTGCCTGCAGTAATGGGGCGCTGTGCCGGTCCGTTGTGGTGAAGAGAGAGCTGAGCCGAAAAACAAAGCTCTCGATTTACCGGTCGGTCTACGTTCCTACCCTCACCTATGGCCATGAACTTTGGGTCATGACCGAAAGAACGAGATCCCGGATACAAGCGGCTGAAATGAGCTTCCTCCGTAGGGTGGCCGGGCACTCCCTTAGAGATAGGGTGAGGAACTTGGCCATTCAGGAGTGGCTCGGAGTAGAGCCGCTGCTCCTCCACATCGAGAGGGCATCTATACCGGATGCCTCCTGGACGCCTTCCTCGGGAGGTGTTCCAGGCACGTCCCACCGGGAGGAGGCCCAGGGGACGGCCCAGGACACGCTGAGGGACTATGTCTCTCGGCTGGCCTGGGAACGCCTTGGGCTCCCCGCGGAGGAGCCTGGAGGAGGTGTCTGGGGAGAGGGACGTCTGGGTGTCTCTGCTGAGTCTGCTGCCCCCGCGACCCGGTTCCGGATAAGCGGAAGACGACGAGTACGAGTACGAATACAAAACAATCACGAACTTGCCATTTGAAACGTAGCTTTTCATGTTAGCGATTAACCGGGTTAGCTTGACTTTAACACCACTCGCCATGTGAATATTCAAACATGTCCAAATCCAGCATGTTCCTTTGCAGACCGGCTGAAAGTACATAAGGATTAAACTGTATGGACTACTGGAAAATTTGCATTTTCCAGTAGTCCATACAGTAGTCTTGAAAGTGGAATGAACCACAGACTAAGTTTAAGTTTTCAAAAAACTTTCCAAGTAGGCTCAAATCATGACACTCACCTGTTTCCAATAAATCTATTAATTGAAGAATGTTCTAAAAGTTTTTTTTTAAGCATTCCTCAACTTTGTTGCACCTGTCCAGGTTTTTTGGAACATGCTGCAAGCATCAAATTCAATATGAGTAAATTTTTGCAAAAAACTATAAAGTTTATCAATTTGAACATTAAATATCTTTTCTTTGTAGTGTATTGTATTGTATTAAAAATAAGAAATCCCCAAAGGAAGGATACATAAAGTATATATATATTATGTCATATTGTCTTGTGTCCTACCGTGTTGCATTGCTTATTGTATCATCGTACTTGAATATTGCAAATTTTTGTTAAGAGACTTATTTCAATCATTCATTATCCAGAATTTTCAAAACCAGTAAAAGCAGCAAGATATGCCCATGACACCTCATTTGCAACCAACCCTAACCCAGAAACTTCTTAAGAACTTGCCACAAACTCCATGCTGGGTATTTTCATAAAGGAAGTGTTGATTAATCGACCAAACATAACCAAAACTTTACTTCCTGTTCGAGGACCACATGTTTGGAGTCTGTAGTACTTTCAGAGTGGCACGGCAATAACAACTCCACTCTTTACTGTAAGAAATTATTGCTTCCTCTTTCTCTTCATTATTGTTTGAGTCATCCACTGAAGAAAGGTTAAAGACTCTGAAGAAGCTTTTCCTTTCTTCTGCTAAGTGTTTAGTGTGCTTGTTTAAAACATTTGTTTTTCATTACTATCGCTTCCTTTTTTTGTCATGTATATACACAGGAAGTACGTTGAAGTGACCTGCAGAGCTCATGTTGTTTTTCCTTCTAGAACATTTTTTTTTCTTCCTGTCTACTTCTTACTGTCTCTGTCTGTTCTTTTTTTGCTTTAGGCAGACAGTTACCCTCTACCCTCCTATCCTGTGCACAGGAATTCATGCACACACAGACAGTGACACACACCCACATCTGCGAGCCCTCACACAGTCCCTTCCTGCTGCTTATTGTAACAGACCTCACAGTTCTCTTTTCTATCTGGGCTGCAACTATCACAGCTGCTGCGAGAGAAGGATGCACGCATGAGGAGGGTGTTTAGGAGTTTTCTCTACCTTATCACCAGACAATTTAAGCAGTTGAATAGTTAACTCGCTGGTTTTGAATATTTGCATGTTTGGGTATATGGATCGTGTAGCTAGACAGACATAAACATGGTGGAGATGTATTCCAGGGCTTGGACAGGTCATCAGGCCCAGCGGAGCTTGACTCTGCCAGTTGCTGCCCAGGTAAGAGATTACATCCACCACATTTATTTGCACATTATAAAATGTAAAGTTCTATTGTCACAACTCATTACATGTTCAAACACTTCGATAACTGCGCTGCTTCCTGTTTCATTCAACCAAGCCTCCTCTGCACTTGTCTTTTCCTGTATGTGTTAAACTGGTGTAAATATGAACTCACAACACACTTATCTTTTTAGCTGTTCTCTTTTAAGTCTTTTGTGTATCTGGATGTGAGAGACACTTTCTAAATGTGTTACAATTTTAGTGCAACACCTTCTAGCATCTGGTTTGGGTTGGAATCTGAGTCTGAAGATGTTTGTTTGTCTCAAACTACAATTTATGTGGGTTAGGATTTCGGAATCTTTCTTGAGGAAACAGACAAATGTCAAATCAGAAAGTTACAGTAGATCTTGACTGCCATGCAGTATATGCTGGCTCTTCAGCAAAACACAAGAATGAATTAAAAGAGGACAGATTTTCTTTAATCATGCTGCAGAAACGGGGTCATTGAAACCTTGGAGCAACAAGGGCTGATATTATCAGCTCAGATAATAACCATCTACATGTAAAATACCTGTAACACAATCAGATTTAAAAACACAAAAGTATTACCAATACATTTTGGCCTTTAAGGAAGTATAAAATAGAACGGTTGTTAATGTATATTTTGCTGTAAGTCTTATAGAGAACTTATAATAAATGAGACATGAGCCATTTTAAGCGGTAGATCACATCATTGTTGAACATATAAAATCTGATACAGTACTCACTACTAAATCAGGTTGTTATCCACATTGAATTGCTTCCTATTTTGTCACATTACAGCAACAAAGATTTCGTATTTTATTGGGATTTTATGCGATAGACCAACACAACAAATTGAAAGAGCAGGTACTTCAAATAACAAAAAGTATGGCATGTATTTATATTCAGCCCCTTTTACTCTTTTACCCCTTAATAAAATCCAGTATAACCAATTAACTAATTAACAAAAGGAGACCAGCTGTGTATAATTTAATCTCTGGGTTAGGATATAAAACATCCCAGGCTGAAATGGAAATGGAGAAAGTATGGCACAGCTGGAAACCAACCAAGTCATGACCGTCCACCTAATCTGACAGGCCAGGCAAGGAGAGCATTTTTCAAAGAGGCAATCCACGGTAACTCTGGAGGAGCCGCAGACATCCACAGCTCTGGGGGGTTCTGAAACAAATTTTAGTTATCAACTTCACAAATCATGCAAGAAGTCCAGCTTACAGTTTGCCACAAGGGAATGCCGCTTTATGTGGAAGAAGGTGCTCCAGTTATAGGAAACCAAAACTGAACTTTTTGGCCTACATCTAGAATGTAGGCTGGAGCTAAATACAGCGCAATGATGGAAGAAAACCAACCTTTTGAGACTGCAAACCTTTGCTTGTAAAACATTTAAAAAACCATGTGTATTTATTTCTACTTTACAATTATGCACTACTTTGTGTTGGTCTAACATCAAAATCTTATAAAATGAAGTTTTCATTGTAACAATTTAGACTGTGAAAAGGTTCAATTGTATGAATGCTTTTGCAAGGCACTGCGTGTACAATATTTAAATAAGAAACAAAGAATCAAAGGTTAACCATCAACAAAAAACATATTCTCTTACTCCACAGTGCTGAAATAGAGATATTCTTTGGAAATGATTGTACTTTAGGGTTTACTCTTCAGGATCAATGAGGCAACCCTTCGATATCCGCTTTGCATTGTTTGAAATCAATCTGTTTTAAGGTCAGTTGTCTGGCTGTCCACATTGACTGGTTTGAGATTACATGTTGATCAATGACTGAAGCAAAGTCTGTAATGTAATAGGACCTAAACAGCTGGACCAAAACAAATATTTTGTTAGAACAGAAATGCTTCTTTTTCTTTGTTTGTAATCGCTTCTATTTCTATGTCCTGCTTATTACAGGAAAGACAGATATCAAATATTTTCTCGAGGACATCAATGAAACAGTTCCTTTGTTTAGATATTAAGAGATCAATCAGTACTTCTCCTGACACCCAAACATTAAGAGGTTGCATTAGAAATCAGTGGGATTTTATTTCAGCAATATGTGTCCACTAGCTGCATTCAGCCTAAATAGTAACCACCTTTTTTACTTGGTGTTGGGAGGCTTAGTGTCCACTACTTACATTTACCTCAGAGATGCACCACAGCATTAGGGTAAAGGTTTCCCAGAAGACCTCTTGTTGGCGGCTGGACAGTAGGATCTAAGCTTCAAGCACCAACATGCATGTTGCCTTGCAGCCAGCCATAGCAGTGTCTTACTTGCGAGTTTAAATTCTGTGGGAGTACTTCCAGCTTTAAATAGTCCATCCTGTTATCTGAGGGATAAATATTAGCAGCACAAAGCAGAGGGGTAGTTGTTTCCCACAGGTCAGCTTGAAGCTGTGGTCAACTATCTGCTCTGCTGCCTAGCTTCTGCCTTCAAGCACACCACATTCCATGCATCCTCACTTAGCAGTTGGCCCTGCAGCTTTTCCTCCACAGCAAGCCATCTGCTATCTTTCATCAGAACCCAAGATGGTGTGGGGTTCCTTAGCAGAATTTTGTGTTTTATTAAATAAATAGCAATAAATAAGCTGTGTAGACAAATTTCGTTTCTCGGACTTACTTTTTTGACATATGGAGGGCAAAGGTTTAATGCTGACTCAGTAGAGTTGGAATGGAGGCAGCACTCAGATGTGATGAAATGTATTTATTGATAGGTTTGCAGTTACATTGTTCGTGAAAGGTGTTTAACATCAGCTCTGACAAAAACCATAGAAATTTTTAAACTTTTGACTTATAACCTAACTATCAAACTACGAATATTTTCCTCTCTATGATTGCAAATAGTCAATTTCTCATTTCTTTCAAATATTTTTGAATAATTTTAAATATTTTTAAATATGTTTATCTTATTACTGTCCCTAAATGTCAGAGTCTCTTGCGTTTCTAGAGCAAGCGATGCATACAGCTATTCTTAAACAATCCAAAGAAAAAATCCTAACACAACCTATTTTACAGATTTTATTTTATAAATTTGTTTTGTTTTTTTTAACTGAGAATTTAGGAAAATGTTAAACATGTTGTAAGCCATTTCACAAAATAAATTTTCTTTGCATTCACTTTGATCAGTCTTCCTTAAAAAAAATAAATAAATAAAAAAAGTGTTAAATGTTGAGAAATCCCTTCCTTTTTCTGATCTTCTGATGGAGAAAACCTTTTGGGCCAAACTGGTCTATTAGCCTGAACAAAATAATTTTTAAACACTTTTTCCAATTCCAGAAAATGCCACACTCTAAATTTCATTCATAGGAGGTCTTTAAAGCAATCTGAATTTGTAATCGTATTTGTGAACTTGGAGGACATGCTCTAAACATCCTGTGCATGAATACAGCAGTAGCATTGACCCATTGGTTGTTTTTCACTCAGGCTATTAAAGTCATATTCTAAAGTGGAGGTAAATATTCAAAGCATATTAATAGATTGTTTTACTTTTATGACAGAATGTTTTAAAATACTTAATTAGACTAAAATGGCTTCAAATTTAGAAAAAGCGGTGCAGCTGTCCCTCATATGTGCTGTAATTTAATGCCTCTTTGTGTTGACTTTTGTTGCATTTCTCTATTTAGCATGACATATTTATTCTAGTGGTCCGAGATGCACTCACAAGTTTTTGGTAAATATAGCCCATTGGCCTATCTGTGAAACAAGACCTAGTTAAAGTTTAGTTTAGAACAGACGTGTTGGTGCTTTCATTTGTGCTGTTGCCATGATGGCGAACGACAAGCAGCGCAGGACTGTAATTACAAGGAGTTTTACTCAGAGAATGAAGCGACTTATGGGAGTAAAGGTGAGAAAAAATCTGCTTAAGGAGAAAAATCATAGCTTTTTACATGCCAAGAGTGTATTTTGAGGGAAGTTATGATGCATATGTATCAGGATAATCAGTTTCAGCAGCCCAGAGGATAGAGGCAGCCTTTCATCACACTCCGTGTCACTCTCATTGGCGTTCTTTAAACAAATTAGTTGTGATGGCTGGGTCTGCTTTACATGCCGTCTTCCTGAAATGTGGAGTTCTTTTTACATACAGCTTTCCTTTGACATTTGGAAAATGAATATGTAGTTTGTACACAGGGAAAACACTGATGAGGTTTTATACATGAAAGGTAGCAGTATGAAAGTGGGACACTGAAGTTAATGCGTGACTGTTATGGTGAAGTTTAACCCAGTTTTAGTCCACTGCAAGTGCCCTGTGTTCACATGTTGGTATTTATATGGTTGTTAAGCTTTTATTTTCAATCCAGTAGATAATTAAACACAACAGAGATAAAACAATTCTCACATGTTTAATTTGAAGTCAGTGCAGACAATCAGAACACATCAGAACTGAAGTCTGGGTGCTACATAAATTCAATTTAGCTCTGTTATTTATTATTGGTATGGGAGGAACGGCCCAGAAGTTTGTGGAGTTTTTTCAGAGCTTGACTTCCTGTGTTACAGTTAGCTGCAGAAGACCCATTTATGATGAACTAACAGCGTAGCTTAAAGCTCTAGTGTGATACATCCTACAACTGGTTTTTCTGTTGAAACATTATTGTACCTTTCTTGGTATTTAACTTGTGTAGTCCCAGCATGGTTCTTGCAGAATACCTACAGGGATACCAACAGGGTAGTAACAGGTTATCTAGGATTTTTTTTACAGGATTCCTTCCGGGTACATACAGGGTACTTATTCAGATACCCACTAGGTACTTATGGGGTACCGAGGGCATACTTACAGGATACCTATAGAGGGGAAGTTTGAGAAAATTGTTGAATACCTAAGGAGTACGTACTGGGTGCCTGGAGGTATTCCTATTGAATATGTACAGGGAATTATTAAGTATTAAGTCAACTTATTATTAAGTCAAGTCAAGTTTATTTATATAGCGCTTTTCAGCAACAAGGCATTCAAAGCGCTGTACACGAGGAAAAACATTACAATGATACAGATCAAACACAGAAAAACCAATCAAATGACATTAATAATCCTTGGCGGTTTACTGGTAAGAGCTGGTTCTAATCCAATCTTTCTAAGAGAGGTAATCAGCTAATTAAGTCCTCTGTGGTAAGGAATTCATCCTGTGCTAGAAGAAAAATGATAATATTAATCCTTGAGGTCGCAGGTATGAGGCAGCTCTGGTCCCATCATTCAAATAATAACAGTCATGGGCACTTACTGAAGTCTAAGTAGAGAGGCTGGGTCACTGGTAGGTCCAAACGTTTTAAATACTAATAATGTTAATTAATATTAATTAATTAGCAAAGAATGTCTGCTTCCAGGGGCAGGGATGTACTGTGGGAAGAGGGTATGGGTAATGGTTGCATGACCTCTTTTTATTTCCTGTTAAAATATGAATTAATGGGATATTTTTCTTATTTTATACTTATGCAGCCAAAGATTTTTTATATATTCGATTACATACGAAAGATAACCGATGGCTTCTTACAGAGAAGAACCTGTATTGCACATGCAAACACATAAATCCACAAATAGGATACTGCTGTGCTTTTGTTTTGACCAGCTCCAGAGAAACATCTCTGAATTCAGCAGGATGTACTCATGATGCCCACAGCTAACATCCTTACATCCAGGCTACAAAGAGCTGGGTCAGCTACCAGACCTATATCTTAATGCTGTGGTGATTATATGTGATAAAACTTTAAACATTAATGAAAGTATTGGGGACTAACACCCCCTATCTGCCAGTACAGCGGCTGGTCACCATGGAGACTCAACACAGCCAGTAGACAGACATTGTTGACCAGTTTCTTGGGCAAATGCCTGGACATTAGAAGATATGAGATACTACTGCCTTCAAGTTGCTGTTTTATCAACAAATCATCTGATGGAAGACACTACTTCATAGATCCCCAAACAACAGAAGTGCAATTTAATTATATTGCATATATTTGATATGTGTGAAACAACAATAAAATGCCTGTTACTCAATATGCCTCAAACTGATGTAGATATTACAGCCAAGCCGAGAAACCAAGAGTATCTTGATGCTATGCCGTTTTAAATCATATAACCAACACTAAATAAAACGTTGTTATTATTTTGAAATAGTATGTTTAGCAAAGGCAATAACCTTTTTTGTTTACATCTTTATGGAAAAAACCCAGCAAACCATATATATTAAGTACTAGGAATTAGTCTAGCTTCTGTTAACTACTCTAACTAATACACCACTCTAAGAATTATTTCATAAATACCCCTGTAGGTACCCTAAAAATGACCTATAGATACCCAGTAAGCAACCAGTAAGAACTCCCATAACTATCCCCTAGAGATAATTACCTTGTTGGCACTCAACAGGTACCTGGTAGGTATGTGTAGGTAGCTATAGGGTAAGCCCTAGTAGATCTGTTTGGATGTCAACATTTTCCCATTTTCTTATATATTTATTTTGCTTTTTTCACAGGTGGAGGATAAAAATCTTCGCACAGCAGTGTATGTCAACGTAGCACAACTTCGCCAAAGCATCTCAGAATCTCCCCCATCAGATCCCTCACCCTGCTCTCCTTCCGACCTAAAACAGGAAGGATGGGAGATTCATGTTGACCAAGAAAGTGGACAGGAATACTACTACCACCCCGACACGGGTCGCACCACCTGGGACAACCCCTTTTTAGACTCCACTAAGGACCCTGAGTGGCTTCCTCCGGAGGTAACTTGCTCTCCATCACCTTCTCCATCTGAGTGGGCCTCAGACTGGGAGCAGCTGGTGGATGAGACCACTGGTCAGCCTTACTTCTACAACCACATGTCTGGGGAGACGTCCTGGGACCCTCCTGAACAGAAGAGCCCTTACCCCTCTCTGATGGAGCCCATGAGCGTGCACAGGTTTCAAGATGATGGACTGGTAAGGACAGACAGGCTGTGCTGCTCTACTTAGGCTTCCTCCTTCTCCTGTTTTAGCTTCACCCCGGGGGAACCTAAATACAGTCTGCGCTTAATGGAATGAAATGTCCTGCACCTACATAACAGACATGACTTAATTTATTATCTTTGTACAGAATAACTCAGCAATAGTCTCAGATAGTTTTTCTAAAATTATTTTTATCCTCATTTGATTTGAAAATGAAATTGTGAACATTGTTTTTGAATAGAGATTTCACAGATTTTTTTAACATTAGTAAACATTTGACCACATTAGGACACATATAAATTACAACTGACATGAAGATCCTCACTCGTTTTTTTTTTTTTGTATATACATCCCAAGTCACTCTATTTTTGCCCTTGAATGGCTTCATTTGAGCTCCAAAAAGAGGAAATATCGGGCTGAGTAATAAGGCCACGTTGAGTTCTAGGAAGTTATTGCAACGTGTTTTTATAAAAGTCAAAGAGTTTAAGATTAAAATCATACAAAGCGAGTAGTGAGTGTGCTTAAATTATTCAGTGACTCTGCTTTCAGTTGGAACATTTCATCACAAAGAATGAACAAACTGTTTGTGTCATTTGCTGCAACTAAGGAAGGATAAAGGGAAAAACCTACACATGCTTAACAAACCAACTGACTGCTCAAACAAAGCATGATGGATCTTACACAGAAATGACACACATGGGCATATATAACGGCATAGAGACATGACAGCACAATAAGGGTAACTAAACACAATGCAACCACTGCCTCCAACAAACAAAAGAAATCAAAAATAGTCAACTTTAAATACAAATCTTTAGTTAAAAACAAAAGGCTACTTCAACTAAACAAAGTAAAAATTCCACCTCTTTAGCAGGAGGTGGTGGTGCAGTCCAATTATCCCCTCTATGTATTTAGATGGCTACCATCTTTTCTCTAGGAAAACTCCCAGGAATCATAGAAGGTAAGAAAGAATTAAAACATAATTAGTAATAATCACAAACAAAAGATGAGAAATGAGTGA
Source organism: Crenichthys baileyi (assembly GCA_036173005.1). Classification (NCBI taxonomy): domain Eukaryota; kingdom Metazoa; phylum Chordata; class Actinopteri; order Cyprinodontiformes; family Goodeidae; genus Crenichthys; species Crenichthys baileyi. The sequence goes on from JAHHUM010002633.1 coordinate 53,134, forward strand.
TCAAAATACAAATAGAACAAATCTATTTAAACCAACAATTCATTGTGTTTGGATTAATGAAAAGTATAAATGTACAAAACATTAAATGCAAGTGCATGAGGGCTACCGACTTTCTTGTAGTGTTTGGCCATGGGTGTGATCATAACACACACCATACCCCAGTGAAACATGGTGTTGGGAGCATCATTATCAGTGCTTCACCAGGGACAGGAAAACGGGTCAGAGATAATGGGAGGGTGGATGGAGATAAGCGCAGAGCAATCCTGTAAGGAAACCTGTTTCAAGCTTAAAAAGACTTGGGACTGTGGTGGAGTATTCCTTCCAGCAGATCAGCAATCCTAAGCATACAACTAAACATGCTATGAAATGTTTCAGGTCAAAGCATCGTCATGTATCAGCATGGCGAGACTTCGAAACTGATGCTCACAGAGGCTCTCCATACAATCTGGCTGAGCTTTAACTATGTTGAAAAACAGACTTATAACTGTAATTGCGGTGAAAGACAATGTATTGACTGTATTCTTTTAGACTGAATTCAAATACACATCATAGTTTTAGGTTTTTGCTGCGTTTCCTTTTTTTGGAATAACAAAATATGCTTAATCTTTTCCTTCCTCTTCATAATATACATTACTTTATGTTGGTCGATCCAAATATAATACATTCAGGTTTATGGTTGTAGGGTGTGAAAAGTTTTACAAGGAACTGTAGACCATCTGCCCGGTCCAAATTTATAACAAAGATGTTGCAAGTCAGAATTGGGTTTATCAACCCAACAGCCTTTCAATTATATTTAGACATGAATACAGGTGTTCCCACTTTTCAGTCACATTTGCATATTTTTTAGACAAAACACAATGTGGATTTTCAACTAAATTTACTCAAGCCAACTGCTTTCTCTGATAATGACCAAGCTTTCCTCTATTGCCCCTTTCCCACTGGCTCTGTTTAGGCCTGCTCTACTTCACTCAGCCCACGTTGCAAACAATTTTTTTTCCATGCCGGTCCCTTTTTTATTTGTCCATGCTCCTGAGCAGGTATGATCAGGGCTGCGTGAACAGACTGCTGTTCACTGATTGGCCATGGGACCAGTAGAAATCAGTAGGTTTTCGCCAAAGTATTAACAGGAAAAGTAAATAAAACTCAAGAGCAACTACAATACCATTAAGGACGACAATGGTCGTAGCTCGTCAAATCAAAATAAAATTTAACTTTTTACAAATCACAGACCATGCCTGAACGCTGAAATGAAAATAGAAAGGACACAGAGGACGCACTACACAGAGATCTGGAGGCGGGGCTTTAAGCCATATCTTTAAGCCAGTTGAAAGGGGCAAATATTTTATGCAATTTGCTTTGCAGTGTAATTTCTGCTTACAGACATAACACGGCAAAATAAGCAATAACTTGGTCTGAAAAGAAATGCTACCATACATGTTAACAATTCAACTCATATACATAGGTCAAAGGTTACACAGCTGGATCCGCCTGTAGTTTTTTGTAAGCCTTTTAATGTACGTTTTTTTTTATTTTACTACCCAGCCTCCGTTACCCGTGGAGGACTACCCATCGGAGGATTACCCCTGTGCAGACAAAGCAGAGTTTTACGAAGATGTCCAAAATGCGGGACCCCCCACCCACCCAAAGGAGTACGCCCTCAGTCATGTGACTCGGACCATTATTCCCCGGGCCAACCTGGATCGCAGTACCCCACCTGGTTGGAACCTTACTGTGGACCCCAATGGAACATGGGTTTTCACCAGTGAAAACTCTCCAGATCAGGTATGGACAAAAAACAAAACTCCTCAATACCAAAGGACATTTGAATGAAGACAAGCACCGCACATGTTGGTTGTGTTCGATTGCAGCAGGTTTTTTTGAGCCCTATCTGTTCCTCTTCTGATTTCAATAGTTCTGTATGACTAATAATAAACCTGGCAAGAAAATGTTACATGATGCCTATCTTCACTTCTAAACACATGCTCAGTATGGGTGTATAATGACTACAAATGTGGAAAAAGTAGTACTTTCAGAAAGTAATGCAAAAAGCCAGTCGTGTTTCTGCCTCTTTAAATCCTGATAAGGTATTCTGTAGGTGAAGCTTCCCTCAAATGCATGTAGAACAAAACTGTGCAAATTTATAAATAAAGCAATGAATAACTATTAGTTTTTAAGATCAGCACAAGATTTAAAATTGTTTGCACAGCGCAATGTATAAATACAAGAATACAAAAAAGATTTCCAAATCAAATTATTCAGTTCCTTTTTGTAAAAAAGGCAACGTAGAAAATGTTGATTTTGAAATATGCAATTTTTGTTTTAAAACTTGCTTAAAGTTTGAAAGTGGGTTGCAGAACAACTAAAAATGTGTTTAATAGTTTAAAATTATCTTGGCGAACAACTTAAATAGAAATAGGTCTCATGGGGCGCGACGGTGGCGCAAGGGTGGAAAGCGCGACCCATATTCAGAGACTTCAGTCGCCCATCGCGTGTTCGACTTCTGGCCCAGGCGAACTTCGCTGCATGTCTTCCCCCTCTCACCAACCCTTTCCTGTGGGCTTATTGTCAAAAAAACTTAAAACATAGAGGCCACTAGTGCCGCAAAAAACAAAAAAAAGAAACAGGTCACATGACTTGGTGTGAAACCAGAAGGGCTTCAAATGTTCACCGGGTATAGCAACATTTACGTTACTATTCAAACCCTTTGTTTTTTTATTTTCCACTGAGCATACCCAGTTCAAGTTGAAAGCCAGATTTTTCTGTAAATTAAACCAAATTATTTTGCAAGGATTTCAGGAATATGTGGCAACAATAAAACACAGTGAGTGGTTTTTGCAGAGGACCAGGGCAAACTGTGAAAGTCAGATTTTATTTATAAAGGTCTTCAACAACATTTTGAGCCATGTTGTTTTAAAACCATACAGTATGGTCGATGCGTTCTAATATAGTGATGATCAAGCCCTAACAATGTTTCCTGCAGAACTCCATGTTTCTGTGGGTCAATGGAGTCAAATATTTAAAGATGAACCCCTGAATATGTAAATGCAACTCTGATGCTTCAGAGTTTTGTCAAAACCAATCATAAACAGGCAGACACAGTTATTGTGCCCCTTGTGATGTCATCAACCCTCCAAAACACAATACAGAATTAACAGTGTTTACTCCTGCAGTAAAAATTCATACTTCATTACCTAGCTGTGTTTTTTTTTTTAGTCGCTGTAGATTTGTTTGAGAAACATAAACACACCTCTGAATAGCATTTAAGAAAGGGTTGAGACATATGGGTAATTACTGTGCCTGGGTATCTTATAAAAGTCTGAAAATTACAATAATTATCTTTATATTTTATAGTTAGCATCCTAATCTTAGCATTTCTATGCCAAGCTCAGGACTCAGTATGTCATGCTCTAGTTTTGCAATTGAAGTATCCAGCCTCGGTACATGAAGAATCTCATAAAGTTATTCCTGAGAGTTAAAGGAATACATTTCTTAACTATACCAAGGGACTAGTTTCTGTTGCAGCATGGGGTGGATGAAAATTTGCAAGGGGAATATTAAAAATCACTACAAAATGGCTAATTCACCATATAGCAAAATAGAGGAGAGTACAAACATGGTTAAAAATGTATAGAAATAAATGATAGATAGAGTCTACTACTTTTATGAAGGACTAAATTTTTAAGTTTTTGAATGATCTATCTCTGCTTAAAAAGAATATATCATTATTTTTAAAACTTTTTCTTTTGAAGTGTCTTCAGGTTTTTATCTGAGGACAGTTCAATTTATTCTCATGTTGGAAATTGAGAAATATGTAAAAAAGCGAGAAAGGCAGCTGAAAGTTGGCAATAAAATATGGCACTGCCCCTGGCATTAAGAAACAGCATAGTCGCCATCTTGAAATTGAGTTTGTGAGGTTTGTTTGGTCCAATTAGGAGGAAGAAGTCCATTGTATTCTTGCCATAATACAGCAGCTTGCAGACCTAACAAACCAGCAGGGATTTAAAAACATATGTGTGGCAATCCCAGTCTGCCTATAATTGATCACAGTGTTGAATAACTGCTTCTGGCAAAACTCTCATTCAAAATACACAAATTCTGGCAACTTGTAGTTAGACTTTGACATTTCTTCTTTAGTTCTGACCAGCATTGTTACACATAGCTGTCACCCTCTTTATTCTTCAAACAGCTGAATACCTGTTAGTGAGTCACGCAGTGGTTGCACGAGTTGGTTGCTGGCTCTGGTTGAGCTATCGGTCGTAGCTGGGTCATGAACTGTGTTGTGTCCTCACCCCTCAGCCTTGGGTTGCTCCCTCCCCTAAATCCAAGATCCAGATTATTGAATTATTCTGGGACAAAAAGTGAAGGACTATTTTTGGTGACTGAAAAGAATTCCACCCTCTTCATATCTTTCTTCTGTGTTGTCAGTAAGCGACCATACATTCAGTCAACATCCAATCATTTAAAAGTCTTCTTTTGTAAAGGAAATGATTAGTTCCCTGATTCCCATGAGAGATTTCCAGATGATGCCATTACAGGCGTTGCATCATCATCAATGCATGGTAGCGCCTTCCTGTTTTAGTGGGTGTGACCAAAAAGAGCTATTTTTCTCAGGAAAGCATTTCTTAAAATTCCGAGTTGAATTATGCTGTAAAACTTTCAGTTTTATAGTTTCTTTTATTTTTGATTTAATACATTACAGCAGAATATGCCAAATTAAGATGTTTCTGTTGTTCAACAGTGGATCAAGTCTATGGATGATCAGGGGCAGACCTATTACTACCTGAGAGATGGCTCCAAGTCCGAGTGGACTCTACCTGAGGTGAAAACCCTTCACTACTTTACTTCAAGACTTTTCCGACAAACTAAGTTAAGAATTTAGAATCTGTCTGTTTTCCATTTTGTTCATGATGTTGAATTTCATTTTTGTACCTCCAGGCCCCTGCAGCTCCATCCCACTCCAATGTGCAGAATGGTGATGAGAATGAAAATGTGCCCGTCATCAAGAACTGGAGAGACTCGAGGGTACCTTCTCAATTCTGCACTGCCCAGGAAGATGGGGTACAAACATGTATACACTAACACCCTCACAGACATGCGCAGGCATACACAAGCTGTGTGACACATCCAGGGTGTGTCCAACTGCTAAATATAAAGCTCTAGTTATGCAGTAGGCAGGTATTGTGGGTAAGTCTGTGTTTATCTGCCAACACTGAAAAAGTCCAACCCTTATTTAGCAAGGGAAATCAACTGCATTGCTCTCTAATTGAAGGAGAGGCAAAATTTGCACAAACATCTGGGAGTTTCCAGCATACAAATACGGGCTTGTGCTTTTCCTTACTACAAAACTCGGGATGCAGAGGTTGAACGTTTTGCTCAAGGGCACATTGGGGATCATTTAAACAGAAACTTTACTAATAAAGTCTTGCGTATTTAGATCATTGATTTAGATCATTGGTATCCAAACATTTTGCCATGTGGTATGACATGTTCAAGGTGAAAGTACTCACAGACCACAAAAGGTGATCATTAAATATTTTAATGAAACAAACAAAGCATTCTGATTCTAAAAAAGGGATCCCTGAATCACTTAAGGCTTGAAGGATAAAAAGGATTTTGCATGTTTGCCTTACAAAAGCATGCAATTCTTTAGGGTCGATCACTTTCTTTTTGGTCTTGAAAACAAGCTTGTGGCTTAAGAACTGGATATGGGACCGTCTTTCTATGTAAACACTTCACTCAACCAAATTTAATAAATGGGTGCGCCCAAGTCTGCTTTTGAGTAAAACTTGCTGAATGTCTGTGGTCCTGTTTACTTCAAGGGTTCTTAGGGCTGCAAATTTGGACACCGCTGATTTAGATGATGCATTGAGTTGACTGTTCTGCATAGTAGATGGCCTGGATCTGACAAGCATCTAGCTTTTTTCAAACTAGCAGTTAGCTAGCTTATCTGAGTAGGAGTTTGCTTGACTTTGTGTTGATGTTAGATTGAATCCCAGTAGCACTTAGCTTTAATCTGTGGGGTATTTATTTTAACTCCATGAAAATAATAACTCTGCAGAATGAGATCAGTTTGACTAATGCTGGTAAATTATAGGCATGTTGCAGGAGGAAGCTGGAATTGAACTCACAACTTTCTGATTGCAAAACAATTGCATTACCCACTGAAATTCACAAAATACGCCAGCTTTTCCTTACTTATCCATGGTCTAGTTCAGAATCCAGAAATGAAGTTAAAGGCTGTTCTGTCTTCAGTTGGGATCATTTTACATAATTGATCCTAAAATCTTTTGTGTTCTGATTTTAGAGGTTCATCCAGACACATCTGAGGAACCCATCAGACCACAGCAGCGATAGCTCCAGTACAGGAAACTCTCCAGAGCATAACGTAAGTGAACTTTTTGCTCTTCCATTGAAGTTGTGTGACAGTCAATAAAGTGAACCATTAAACCCAGTGATCTGCCCCTGTATCTGAATGGTGTTTTGTGTCTCTCCCTTAAGGCTGTTGGGTTTAGACCCTGGAGAAATCCTTATTATTTGACCTCAAAGTGGCTTCGCTACAATGTGGGTTATTAGTTTAAGCACTCACCTGAGCTTTAGACATAGATAGCAGCATCTATCTATGATGGGCAAAAGGTGTGACTTTGATTAGCTTAATAAGCATTTTTAATATCATTTCCATACATACTATATCCATTTAAATCACTGCCTCTCATTACTAAACAGTAGGAAAGTATTTTCCTCGCAACAATGCATAAAAAACATCTCTGTGCATCAATGTTGCAAATAAATACATTCATGCAAATTCAGTAATGTTAATTCAGGAATGCAGTGTGTAGTGTTTACTGAAAGCAAAAGCAAAATTTAAATTTGTTTGCATTTGGAGCTAATATTAGTTCTTGTGAAAAATATATCTGTCATGAAAAATGACTAAAGAAAAGAAAAGATTGTTGATTTTCTGTTAGAATTCAAGCTCTTTTACATCATTGCTTACAGGAAGAATACGAAATTGTCAAAAGTTCAAAATTTTAATAAAAAAAGAGAAGTTATTCAAGGCAGATGTAGCCATTTACATGCCCCCAAATCTTAACAGGTTTTGAAAGTTATTTAAAGTGAGTCTTGTATAAACTATATATTGATGCTCTTATCAGTTATCACATCTTGCACAGCTTCCCCCAAGCCACCTGACTTTAACTTCCTGCTCTTCAACGCTCAGCTTTCAAGACACTTTGGTGTCTTTTAAACCAAGTTTTAAACCTATTATTTCACTAAATATTGAATTCCTTTAGTTAAAATAGTGAAGAAACAAAAATCGAAAAGCCCTATTTCCTCATATTGTTGTGAGATTTACAAGCTGTTTGCAAAGTTGCGCTTTAAGTTTCACTTTCAGATTTTGCTATTTTATTTTGGTCGACAAGTCTGGATCTAGACTGCATATCATTCTTTTAGTTACTACTCTCTGTGTGACGTTTACTTCAGAATATAGCATTTATTATTATATTTTTCTGCTACTAAAAAGGTCCTCATGCCAGGTCATTATGGCCTAACAGGTGCTCTTTATACACTCATCAGACAAACGACAAAATGTCTCGTGCTTGCTTAGGTGTTTATTTGCAACCTTCTGATTTTTGTGGTCAGGATGCAAAAGTTTTATGTCATTTGCAGATGTCACAGCACTGCAGAGCAATGCACAACCTCTGCAGAGTGTTTTAACACAGGGTGTTTTTTTGCCTTTAAAACATTGTTTCTTCCATCCCGCCTATCTTCACACATAAGCCTAACAAATACAAATAATCTTGGAAAAAATGAAGTATTCAAACTTCTGATACAATTCCAGGTACAGAATTTGGATAAAGCTGGAATTCTCAACAAAACGAAAGTGTGTGAGAATGGAAAGAAAGTAAGGTAAGCCACAATGTTGCTTTTTTTTTACGAATTTGATGCTCTTGTGTTTCACAGTTTAGGTGCATTTGAATTTTTATTTACAAGTTCATTCTAGTGTACTATCGTCAAAATGTATCTGTAATTGAACTCATGAAAACATATAGATTTATTACAAAGAGTGTTATTTTTTAAGCATTTATTTCTGTTAATTTTGATGATTATGGCATACATCTAATTCAGACAACTAAAGATTTAATCCAGAAATCTGAACCTGCTGAAAAGCATATCCATGTACTGTACTGTATATGCATTTAATACTCAGTCAGAGCTCCTTTGCAATGAATTACTGCATCAGTGCTACACTGCATGGAGGGGATCGGTTCTGCTGATCCAAAGCATCCAATGCATATTTTAAATAACACCAAGTTATTCAACGTGCTTTACACAACATTGGAAAAGCCAGATAGAAAGATAAGGACTCAAGGTAAGTGAAAGTCCAAATAACATTATGATTTTAGAACATGGCACATGCATGAAGAAGTTAAGATAAATCTTAATAGCTCATACTACAATGAACAAATCAGAGTTTTTAAAAGCAATTTAAAAACTAGAAGCAAAGTTGCCTGCCTGATGTTAAAAGACAAGTTGTTATAAAGTTCTGAAAATATATTCCTTTTCTAAACTTAAGTCTCTTCTTGGGGATGGCCTAGAGCAGGCTGCCTGTAAGGGAACGCAAAACTTTAAAAGTCAACGCAAGTATTTTAAAAACTATTCTCTGATGCACCAATGACAGCCAGTGAAGAAGAGGTTCATATGCACATACCTGCACGTTTCACTTAAAACACAGGCTTCTGCGTTTTGCACTAGTTGTAGATGTGATTGCGAGGCATGACTAAGTTCAGTACAAAGTATATAACAGTAGTAAAGACTGTTGGTAATAAATACTTCTTGCATTGACAACACTGGCTTCAGTTTATCAATGTTCTTTTACTGGAAACATCTTTTTGGCAGAACACAGATCGTTTTTTTGTGGAATTTAAAATATGAGTCTAGAATTAACCCACACTGGTTACAGATTGCTTAAGGCATGCTTTCAGAGAACGCAGGTTGATCGTAGATGTATCAGAGATGCTCATGTTGCTTTATTAGTTGCCTTCAGCTCATCTGCTTAGTTGGGTCTAGTGTCACATCTTCCTCCTTCCTCCTTTTTGGCCTTTCGGTGACAAAAAAGGAGGGTTTTTTGTGGAGTTTAGGTCGGCCCAGTTTGTTGGCTATTTCAGCACAGTGATAACATGGTCATTAAAGCAGGTTTAACAATCCTCACTGACTGTGGAAACCGCACAGTGGACGTCAGGCAACGTTGACTCTATGTCTCTTCATTCTTCCTCTGAATCTTGATTTCCAAATAAAATGCAACATTTAACTTTCATCTGAAAAGAGGACTTTGGACCACTAAGCAGCTGTCCAATCTTTTTCTTTTTAGCCCATAGCAGGACACTTCTGACATTGTCTCTGGTTCAGGAGAGGGTTAACATAAGGAATGTAACAGTTGCAGTCCATGTCCTTGACATATCTGTGTGGTGGCTTTCGAAGCTCTGACTGCTGCATGCCGTGTGAATCTCTCTCAAACTCATGAGCAGGCTTTGCTTCACAATCCTTTCAAGGGTGCAGCCATCCCTGTTGTCTGCACAACCTTTTTCTACCACATTTTATTCTTTAGCTTTCCATTAACATGTTTTTACCAATGGCATTTCGAGGCTTACCCTCTTTGAAGAGGGTGTCACTGACTGTTTCCTGGAAAACTGTTAAGTCAGCAGTCAACCCTGTGATTGCAAACGTGGCAAACACATATCATCTCTGTACTAAAAATCTATTTTTATTTATCCTACGTTATTTTCACGTTTTCCAAGAAACTGAATTTTTGGTTTTCATTAGCTGTAAGCCAGATTTATCAAAATGACCTGAAATAAATGCTTGAAATATGTCACCGTGTTTTTGATGAATCTACATGATAGGATTTTGACATTTGAAAAATGTATTACTGATATAAATAAACAGTTTGGTAATGTTATAATTTGTTGAGATGCACCTGGTCTATACATGGTCCTTGTTTTTTCCAGGAAAAACTGGGTTCCAACATGGACGGTTCTCCATGGAGGAGTCCTGACGTTCCACAAAGACCCCAAACCCTCACCAGGCGCCGTGGTACGGTTGATATTTTATTATACCGCATAGAAGGGTACATTTGCTTTATGTAAGGACTACCAGGAAGGACAAGTGCTCATTTTGCGTTCATTTTATGCTCTATTTGTATTACCTGCAAATTTAACGTTCCGCAAATCCTGCCAGAGTTATGAAAAAAAATAAAAAATTAAACCACATCCAATCACACCCGTGTATCATTTACACTTGTAAACCCCTCGAATAAAACAAATTAAACCTTAAACTGCAGCAGGGAATCGGCTGTTGTGTCTCTAATATCAGAAGCCAGAGCGTAGGCCACAGCACAAGTTGGAAGTGATGGTCGCAGCTTTTGTTTAACTGCAGCTCGCCTCTTGGAATGTGGTGCAGTCAGTTTGGTTAACAGCTGTATTTTTTTTTCCGCTTGTTTTTCACCACGCAGAACAAGACCAATCAGATTGTTCCAGAGTTCTCGGTGGATTTGAAGGGCGCTACGATTGGCTGGGCCACAAAGGACAAATCCAGTAAAAAGCATGTTTTAGAGGTGTGTCTGTTTGTTGACACTAAAAGCAATGTTAAGTGGGCTAATGAGTGGTTGATTTTGTCTTGAGCAAATAGAAGCTGTGCCGATGTTTAATCACTGGTCAGTTAAAACATAATTATATACATTCAAAAAAGCTGGGACTGGAGTCATTTAAAGAAACTGATCAAAGCCTCTTTGGTGTAATTTTGTTCCTCCTTCAGCTCAAAGGGAAGAATGGTGTGGAGTTTCTTGTACAGTACGATACAGAAAGCATCATCACTGACTGGTACAACATTTTATTGGACACCATTCGACAGCTCGTAAGTCCCTTCAGTGACCAGAGCCAGCAGCAGGAAGAAGTTCAATGACAAAAACGCAGCTTATGTAAATGTTTTGAATTTGCAAATCAGGATTGTTTTTTTTTTTTTTTCCAGCACACAAAGACTGATTTTACACTTGTGTTTATATTTAAACCTGAAGCAACAGGCAGAAAATGAGGAACTGTTCATAAAACCAGGAAACGTCAGAAACAACATAAGATAGGTGTGACTTAAGGTTAAAAAGTTCCATTTTGCCACCAACGAATTTCATTGAGCATCTTAAATGTTGTTTTACATGGCTTCTGTAAGGTCAGAAAAAGCCATATAAAATCCTGACCTCAAAGAGATTCACTATGAGTCCTAAATATGGCCACTGAAGCTCTTGCTGAGGAATTTAGGTATTACAATGTGGCTAAACCATCCCTGCAAACCTGCAGAACATTTCTGCTTATTGGCTTAAAATTGCATGTTTATGTATTTAAAATCAAAACCTTCTTGTTGGAGATAGGGTCATTCCCTCCCAGCCCCTTTAACGAGGGAAAGTAAATATTTAAAGAGGTTTGGCTTTAAAACAAAGATTGAAATAGTTGGCTAAAACATCCAAATCAGTAACCCTCTTACCTTTAATCATCTCAATTTTAGGCCTTAAAGTGTGTGAAATATTTCCTGCTTTTCCATCACAGGCCCTAAATTGAATTTAGTTACGTTGTAAAATTGAACGCTCTTTACTTCTTTCATTGACTCCTTTTTTGTTTTTTTATTATTTCATTTGATTTTTTGGTTTTTACTGGCAGTAATCATATGTTCTCTGTTTAAAGATTTAGGTTGCTTTTTTATGTAACAAAGTATAAGGCTTTTAATTCAGAGCAGGAGTTTTTTTCCCAACATTAAGCCTTCCCACAAACCTGATTAGAAATCTGCTCATGAAACTGGCTTGTTGTTATTTGTTTAGGGAATTAAAAATTAAAACATATTGTTACCATATCCATTAACACAAACAGATTTTCATAGTTGTTTAATGCTGTCAATAATTATTGTGATGCTTGCTGTATAGACTACAGCTACAAAGTCAAAGAAACTTCAGAAACTTTACTGAAAAAGCAATTGTTTAGTTTAGTTTTTTTAATTTAATGTACTTATGTTACTAAGTAAAGCTAAATATATTCAGTTATACTACAGAGGTTATTTTTTATAATTAATTTAAATCAGTTTTTGGATTTAGATTTAGTCACTGACCAGGAAAAGAGGTTTGCTAATTTTTTTAGAGTTACAAACAATAAAATATATTAATTACATAATTTATCTAAGTCAGAAATACATTTTGATCAAGATAGTTTCTTCTCTATTTACTGTGACAAAAGAGGCTTTGTTGTGTTGTTTCTTTTCCCTTTTATTTAACACAAAGTAAGATTAAAAAAAAACATTTTTTTTTATTTAGCATTTTTTTAAATGGAGCCAAAGCTTAACAGTACATGGTAAAATGACATCTAGTGGCTAAATGGCAAATGGCACCTAAATACACTCACACAAATATTGGTAAAGTTGGTCCTTAATAAAAACTAGTCCTAAATTTACTTTGCACAGTTTGAAAACAAAGTTAATCTGTGTTCCTTTTTCACCACTGTTTTTCTCTGTTCATCAGGACTACCAGGACCACCAGGCTGAGGAAGAGGATTCAGATCTGTATGAGAAAATTGGCAATGTAGATCGAGACGACAAGCCCGGAGGTGGTGTAGACAAGCGAAAACGTACGTTAACTTAGCAAAGTGTTTCTGATTAAATTGAGCTTGCTTGTCACTGGGAACAAACAGCAGACAGGTACAAGATGGCCAGAAGGGCTACGTCTTCTACGGTTGTAGAAGCTAAAAATCAGGAGTGGGAGGAGTATGAAGAGGATATAGAGAAGGAAGTTTGGTTGGCCTCAATGAGGTTCTAGATACATGTTTTAGGACTCAGCCAAACTGGGAACGTTTATGCTAGGGTGTTGGACAGAAGGCTTCAACTGAACCTCACATTCAGGAAAAGCCGTGTGGCTTTCCTCCTGGCCATTGAACAGTAGACCAGATCTTTATTCTTGTTGCTGAGGGAGTCACATGAATTTGGTTGTCTGGTCTCCTTGTGTTTTGTGGATCTGAAGAACACTTAAAGCAGTGTCCTTCAAGGCATTTTGTGTGCAAGTGGTACAGGGGACGCTTCTAAGAGCTCTTTGGGCTTGTATAGTCAAAGACAGGAGCCGTTTTCGCATTCTCGGCACAAAGTTGAGCTTGTTTCCCATGCTTATTGGACCTTCCTGGGCTGCTCCTTGTCTTCGATCCTGTTTGTGGCAAAAATAAGCAAGATATCTTCACTTATCATATGCCCATGAAATATGGATCATTACCAAAAGAGGGAGATGCTGTATACAAGAAGCTGAAATTATCTTCCTCTGTAGAGTGGCTAGAGTCACCCTTAGATATAAAATAATGAGCTCTGTAATCATGGAGAGCCCATTGTAGAGCCCCTGCTCATCCACATCAAGAAGACTCAAGAAGGCATCCTAAACAGATGCCAGAACCACCTTTCTGGCATCTGTTTAGGATGCCTTCTTGTTGCCTCGTTTTCCAAGCACGTGCCAATGGAACGAAACGCTTTGGCCTGACACAGTTCACTGACATGGGAACACCAAACCCATTTTAGACTCACCTGGCTTTAGAGAACTATATTTACAAGACGCCTTTGAAACAGCTTGTGTGTTTCTTTTTAGCTCAAAAGCCAAGCGTGTCACAGTTGCCCAGCTCAGCAGGGGAAACAGACCCGAAGAAGGTTCGGACCAAGCTGATGAAGTTCCTCATGAAGCGCCCAACGCTGCAGTCAGTCAAAGAAAAAGGATACATCCGAGGTCAGTTCAATGCAAGGACATCTAATCAATAATTTTATTGATGGCTGATAGAAACAATCTCCACATTCAAATATTCGTCGCTTTATTGTTTTAGGTACATTTTACTCTTTTTAGGTGTTCACTTTCACAAGACAGGCAAGATTTAGAGTTTAATTGGACAAAATTAAGTTTGTTGCAGGTAATATTAGAATAGATAAAGTAGAATAGATCGGAACAGAATAAAAAATGCTGTACTTAGGAAAAAAAATGCCTGTAATTGTGAAGGTTGGTGCATGTATCTCAATCACTCTTGCGATTTTGCTTTTTTTGTCCCAATCTATGTAAGAAAAAGATTGTTAATAACATTGTTTTTCATGCTGCTTATAAAAATGATCTTATTTTGTGCAGATAATGTGTTTGGCTGTGATCTGGCCACACTGTGTGCTCAGGAGAGAACCACAGTTCCCAGTTTTGTGGAGAAATGTATTAAAGCAGTAGAGAGGAGAGGTGCGTGAGTAAGATAAGCTAAATGAGATTTGGATCTTGTTTTCTTTTTATATGAAAACAGCTAATTCAGAGGAGCTGCTGTGTTGATTTACAGGTTTAGACATTGATGGGCTGTACAGAGTTAGTGGTAACCTTGCAGTCATACAGAAGCTTCGCTTCAAGGCAGATCATGGTGAGCTCCCTTATGATGTGTTTTAACTTTAAACAGCAGTGCCCCCTGTTGGGTTTTTAATGTCTTTTGCACATGTTTCATTAAAACAGAGGAACTGGACCTGGAAGATGGTCAGTGGGAAGACGTTCATGTCATCACTGGAGCACTGAAATTATTTTTCCGAGAGCTTCCTGAGCCTCTCTTTCCATACAGCCACTTTAATAACTTCATCTCAGCCATAAGTGAGCAACTTTTTCACTCTTTAAATTCATAATTTCATCAAACAATTAGCAAAACCTTTGTTTCATTGGGTTGCTTTATTTTTTATGATTGCGCCATATTTATGCATTATTTATCAATGACTTATATTCTCCCATTTTTCTAGGAATATCTGATTACAACGCAAAACTGTCTCACATTTATGAACTGGTCAAATCACTTCCTCCTGCAAACCATGACACTATGAAGCTACTTTTTGGGCATTTACACAGGTTTGAATCATTGTTTTTCTCTTTGGCTGATTTTGTCTAACATTGTACAGTTTTAGCATTTTACAGTTTGGAACATTTTAGAAATTTAAAACCAGATTATGAGTTTGACAATCTAATTAAGGAAATGGAAAAGGAAAAAAAGTCCTGCTAAGAATAAAAATGTTTAGTGGTGCTGCTGGGTAAATTCTAGTTTGAAGACAGACTGTTTGTTCTGTCTCTCTGCGAACGACAGGGTAATCCAGTGTGGGGGGGACAATCGCATGACCGTACAGAACGTTGCCATCGTGTTCGGCCCAACGCTGCTTCGGCCGGAGACCGAAACGGCGAACATCACCATGCACATGGTCTTCCAGAACCAGATCGTGGAGTTCATCCTGAATGAATACAGCCGTATCTTCCACTGTAGCTAAAGCTGGGCAAACGTGTATTAAGAGCTTGACCCCTTTTTTTTAAGGTTTCCCTTTGCATGCACATCAGCAGCTTCAATGCCACATGTAAAATTAAATAACAATATGTTTTCTGGATTAAATTAAAGGTCCTATTGGAAATAACCTGCCATGATATGGGATTTTCAGCTGTCTTTGCCCTGTATGTTTTTCACCTGAGGTCACTCGCACTGTCAAACTGTCTGTGCCAGTATTGTAGGAATGTGTCTGAGCTGCACAGATTTTGACTTTTCTTCAAAGAAAGAAGCACTGTATCAAACTGCTTTCTCTCTTTGAGACTCTATATTGTCTAAACCTCACAAGCCACTTTCTCCTGTTTGGACTCTTGCTTTTTTGTTTTAGTTTAAGTCACAGTGTCAAAATGAGGCAGATTTAACCTGTGAAGCATTAATGCTGTCTTAAATTAGCTTTCATCTTTATTTTAAAAGATTTGACATCTTTCTAACATTTGTTTTGGATTTGATGCTTCAGTATATCAATTATGGCAATAGCTGATATTGTATTCTATTTTCCATTTTGCTCACCTTTGCCCTTGAATTTATTGTAATATAGAAATGTATTAATACTGAAATTATTGCCAATACGTTGGGCTGAAGTAGAAAATGAAATATATGTAGATTAGAAGACTAAGAGTATTTTTCAGTTATGCTGTACTTAAAGAGATTGTAAGATAACGATACATTAAGATGAAATAGTGATTTATTGACATTTTGAAGTAAACTTAATCTAACAGTAAAACAGAAAAGTGAAAGGTAGCATCACTGCATGTCCTGTAAATAGTAATAAATTGGATATTTATGCTGCACATTGGTGGAAAAAGCAAGTTCTTTCTATAATAAATTAACTTTTGAAAAAAATACGGAGGTTTTATTTTGTTTTTTCATAGAAATGTGTCAAATATTTAACATTAAATACAGAGCTGTCCTGATTCTGTGAGGCCCTATGGAGAGTTTTATTTGTGGCACTACTTCCAGCTATACCTATCACATTTATTACAGACTGGGAGAGGCAAGGAGGGGGTGATGTTCAATGTTTTGTCCACAAGCAGCAATTGGACAAAAATGCCATTACTAGTTGAATCTATAACAAACTCCATCTCAAACGCAGGCAAATTAAGTTATTGCGTTGACTTTAAAAGACTGTTTTCTAGTTGGTTACACCAGGAAAAAAATGAATTCAAAAAATTGTATTTCTGTAATTCAATCTAAAAAAGAAAAATTTATTATTTTGATTTAACACACAGTGTGATATAATTCAAGTATTTATTTCTGTTAATTGTGATGACTATGGCTTATAGCTAATGAAAACCTAAAATGTTTCTCTGAAAATCTTTATCAATGAAAAAATATTTTTCACACAGAAATGTGGGCCTGCTGAAAAGTATGTCCATGTACGGTACAGTATGTCTACTTAATATTTGGTTGGTGCTCCTTTTTCATGAGTTACTGCATCAGTGCAGCATGGCATGGAGGTGAGCAGCCAGCGGTTCTGCTGAGGGGTTGAAAAAGACCAGGTTGCTTTAACAGTGGACTTCAGCTTGTCTGCATCGTTGCACCTGGTGTCTCTTGTCTTCTTGACAATGCGACATACCTTCTCCTTTAAATTTGCAACAAGAAATGTTAAACTATGAACTTCTCACATACAATTTGTGAAGGAAATGAGTAAATCAGCAGAGGATATGTTATCAGCCGTGTCAATTAGGATTAGAAAAAAACTTTAAAAATCTGTAGTTTTACTCACAGCCATGAGATTCTCACAGTGTGATAACTTTATAGCAAAGTTTCATTGTCTACACAGAAATAGAAAGTAAAAATTGGTTAACTGATCTAACTTTTTAGAAAAGCAACAATTTTTTCTACTGCTGCAAAAGTAATTTTATATATAAATCGATTATTATAGTTATCATAATGCTGTCTAAAAAATGTTTTTATTATGACTTTGATTTTCAGACTTAAGTAAAAATGCAGGATGAACATCTACTAAATTTAGTAGTAGTTTTCAAGTAAATGTGCTCACTGTGCAGATAAAAATATACACTTTCTCTGCTCTTTTCAGAATACAACCAGTTTAACCAGCAAATACAGTATTAGCTGGCTAATTAGTCAGGGCTATCAGCTCGAGTAGCCAGCATGCAGCTGGCTACTTAACAGATGCTGGTCTTAGCTTCTCATCTGCAGATTTAAAACATCAGTGCCATAAAGGCAGTGATGAATGGCGGAAACGTTTTTCCAGCCTTCTTTCAGCCAGCTGACTGACAGTGCTCACCAATAGGTGGAACGTCCCGTTAGTCTATGCTCCAAACAGCCGGGGAAAACTAATGTCACTACGGTTTCTATACTGATGTCTCCATCATATGACTTATATGGTAAAAACGTTTAGTGGTTTTGAATCCGTAACTGTAACACAAATTACTGGCCTACTTTGCCAATGGCTACTTTGTTTGTGCTTTAGAACGCTTTATGCCTTGAAAAACTGAATATGGAAACAAATGTTTAATTTAATAAAGTGTGTGTAAACTCACACTTTACCGGTGGTACACTTAAAAACCGTTTTGTTACTACTTATACGTTCAATAATTCATACAATTTATCAATATTATTAATGCCGTAATTCTAGCATATGCTGTAATGTGACCCTTCTTCTTGATTGCAATTCATATTAATCAAAAAACATGTTTTGCACAACCAAAAAAAGGAACTGAAATAAACAAAAAAAAGGGGTAAAAAATCAACTACATAATTACTTCTTACAGCGCGATGAAATATGGATCAAAAATGCTTTAAAGTTTTTCAATAAAGTCTGGTACATTCGTTTATTCCGTCTAATGGTCTGGTTCTCTCTGCGATGCGTGCTAAGCCGGAACCATTTGTGTGGTCGGACGCTCTTTCGGACGCTGTCAGCTGTGAACACCGCATCTACTGCGATGAGTTTTGAGTGGCCCTGGCAATACAATTTCCCACCGTTTTTTACGTGAGTAAGACTTTGAATAACTACCGTATAGAAAGAGCGTTCAAGCGTGGCTATTAATCATTGTTTTATTTTTGTAGCTATACGAAGTAGCACTGATTGTTCGGCGTAGCATCACGTTAGCAAGCTAATTTTGGCTAAGATTGCTAAGGAAGTGAATTTACAATCGCAGGTTTTGTAAAGTTAATTAAACAGCAACTATTGGCTTGGGTCAGTCCGGAATTTACATCTAATCCTGAGCTAATATCTGATTACATGTAAATAATATTTTATTGTAGGTTTATGTTGAGTTATAATGTGTTTTATATGAAGTTCTCCGCTGACGTTAACTCACTGAAAGTGACATTTCAGCCTCACAGTGATTGAACTCTTTTTCATTTTTTTTAATCTGTCAGAGTAACACCTGCAGCTAGACGGTAACAAGAGGAAAACTGTTATCTTTAACACTATTAATCTATAGCCAAATGATTGAAGCTGATTTGGATTGCTATTTTCCCTTGTGCCTGATGATCAGCTTTTAGTTTTAGTAATATTTAGATCACTATATGAAAAACTACAATAAATCCAAGATAAACTGAGAAATGTAATGCAATGAAGAGATGCTGTGTGAGCTTTTTGTGTGTTTTGTGAAATTTATGAGACAGCTGTCAGCTCCTCTGTTTGGGTCAGTTGTTCAAATTTTTGAAAGTAAATACTTAACCATATATATTTATTAAAATAGATAAACAAAGACCGGTTTTGTGTAGTGAATATGCAGTAACAAAAATTTGAACTAATTTCATTTCCAAAAAACTTCTCATCAGTGCTTTTTATACTTAAATTAGTTGTTTCCAGTACTGTCAACCATACCGTTACCAGTTTTGGAGTCTTCATCCTAATATGTAAAGATCCATCCCTTTTCTTTTTTTATTTGGACAGACTTCAGCCCAATGTTGACACGAGACAGAAACAGTTGGCGGCCTGGTGTTCCCTGGTTCTGTCCTACTGCCGCCATCACAAGCTCTACACTGTGGATGTCATGGAAGTGCAGGAAAGTCCCGTATTCAACAACAAGAAAATAGAACGTATCCTGAAAGTACAGTTCCACTATCTTTAACACAGCGCCAGTCAAGAGTTAAAATTTTAGCTCATCAGCCCATGAACATCAATATTTTAATGTTGTTTTGAACATTTTATTTTGCAGGCTGGAATGACTATAAAAATACAACCTTTGTAATTCTTCTTCTTATTTTTTTTTTTGAATTTTTTTAACGATGTTTTCTTAAATTTACAGAGGGTAGTAACTATGAACACCAGCTCAAAGATACACACAAACTAATATTTGGATGGCTTAGCAAATTGAAGAGGAACCACACATATTTATAGCCATCAACTATAACATGGCATAATTCTGGTTGGATATTTGACCCTTCATCCTGTCAGAATTGCTCAAGCTCATTTAAACTGGTGGGTTTCTTGGCACAGACTGTACTCTTAAGCGTTATTATGGCATTTTATTTATAAATAGGATTGAGGACGCTGGCTTTTGAAAGGTAATTCCAGAGGTTTAATTCCAAACCTTGCTGTGATGTGTGTGGGGGATCCTTGTTCTGTTGGAAAATGCAGGTGTCCACGTTTTACCAAGATAGGCGTTGATTTAAGGTGAAGCTGAAGAATTTGGAGGTGGTCTTCCATCTTTAGTATTCCAACCCATCTATGTAAAACACCTATATTCATGAGAGCATGCTTGACAGTAGATATACATTTCAATAAAGTTTGAAAGTGTCGGGGTGTAGCGTAGCGGTGGAGCGCACGACCCATATATGGACCCATCAGTCCTCGACGCAGCTGTCCCAGGTTTGAGTCCTGACCCCGGAGACCTGTGCTACATGTCTTCCCCCCCTCTCTCCACCCCACTTCCTGTCTGCCTACTTTGGGAAAATAACACAAAAAAGCCAATAGTGCTGCCAAATTAAAACAAAAGTGTCAATTTTGAGCTACTTTCCCCCTGATAAATTCTTAGTCCATATTGTTTGTAAACTGGCCTCACTTTGGACAGTGACATGGATGTCCCAGCATTTCCCAATTTATAATGGGCTTGAGCCTTAATGGTTTCTTCATTGTTCTTAAACATAATAACCAGCTTGCTTTCATCTGAGGGTGGGTTTGGGTTAGATGGATGAAACTTGGGGAAACAGCTTGGTATTCACACAAGGCAATGATTCAGAAAGTGAATAAGACATTATGGCCGACATCATGGTGCCGGAATGAGCTGGTGAAAATGTGCTTAAAAGCCAGCCCCTTGCTGGAAAGCTAATTTATGAACTCTGCAGTATCTCTAGGGGCCAAAGTCAGGAGACATAAAAGTGTTTGGTTTCTCTGCGACTTGCTAAGAGACATATAATCACTTTAAGCATTTTTGAGTGTATGTAAACCTTTCACCAGGTCTGTTGCTACTGGAAAAAGGCTTCTATAATATCATTCGTGGCCATTTTCTTAGTTTAAATGGCTAATGAAAACTAATTGACCTTTTACTATCTTACAGTTGATCCAAATGACTGTGCCCTTAGATCTTTCTGGCTTTTGAGGACAGTTTTTGTTTTCCCTTTATATTGCAGCTTTAGCCTACCAGATGAAATGCTTTTATTCCTCTCGTGATTTTTTACCCTTTTGATTTATCTCTGCTTTTCTAAAATGTGAGTTTGGTTCAACCTTAATGCAAGTCCAGGAAAACTGTCCGTGGAAGCAATTCAAGTTGTGTTTGAAGAGTTGAGGAAAAAAGGTAAATCCTTTTCTGTCTTTATGGTGTTGCAGTTCCGATGTTTGTCAGTTCCAGCACGGATAAACATGCTTGTTGTCTGTGACTTCTGACTTCAGGCAACCTGGAATGGTTGGACAAAAATAAGTCGCGGTGTTTAGTCATGTGGAGACGACCGGAGGAATGGGGGAAGTTAATATACCAGTGGGTGAGTTACAGACTGTACCTTGTTGTCTCGTCTCTGGGGCTGATAAAGTGAGAGGATCTATTCATAGCACTAAGAGATTAATGTTGCTCCACTCACATGTTCTTGGGCATTATTGCTCTTTCATTATGTCATGGAAACCTCTGAGATAATCAAAGCTCTAAACCAGCATGGATGTAGAAATATTTAAATAATTGATTTACAGTAAATCAGTCTTTCTGTGGTAATCTGATTTCCTTAATGTTGTTCAAAAGACACAAAATCTAATTATTTTATTATTTCAAAGCTGATTTTTTTTTTGAAGACTTTGCCCTGATCAAGACAGCAGTCTGTGCTGTGTGTGCTAAAAAATAAGAGAATTTGACTTATTTAATTTCAGATAAACAGAATTTTAAACTCGTTCCTCTAACAGGTTTCCTGTGCAGTCTTAAATTGTTTGGAAATGGCTTTTGTCGTTTTCCAGGTCTAGATAAGTATGGAAAAAAGAAAATTGAGCATGGAGCAAGGCATTACTTTCCAGACTTAACTTCCTGTTATGAAAGGGCAAAAGTCTAATAACTGGTAACATTGGAAATTTGAGCCAGGAAAGTTATTTTGTTTTGGTACCATAAATAAGCAGGACCTCCTAAAAATAATCCAGACATGATGCTAGACCTGTGTGATGCTCCTTCAGATGGTTATTTGCTGCATGCCAGGTTTTCAACAGCTTGTTAAAGATAAAATATAATTTGATATAATTTTGATATTTACAGATTCAACTACAGACTCTCTCTGTGTGACAGGCTACCAATAACGTGCTGAAAGATGTAAAATTGGTTATTTGATAGGTTATCTCTTTTTTTTAGACTCAAAACTGGTCAAATACTGAACTGAAAATGAGCGAGAAAGAAGCAAAAGTCCAAAAAGCGTAAGAGCTGTTAATAAAGGCTATTTAAACGATTAAAATAAATTGCTTCTTAAGAGCAAAATATAAAGACATAAGGAGAAGACGTTTGAGCTGTGGTATCAGAACAAGGGGATTTCAGGACGCATCAATGAAAATGTTACATTCTGTACCTTAATCTCATTAAAAATCTTTCTAATAACCCCAACAATAACAGTCTCCTTTATGATTTTAAAATTCAAAAACCCAAAACAACTGGTCCTGTTCTATCAACCAAGCGGTCTTTGAACTTTATTCAGTTCAATGTCACGATGGTTCATTTATTGCCATAGTAAATCTCCACGTTGTCTTAGAGATGGAGAGTCCATGCAAAATCAGAGCTCACTGAAACCGAACAAAGAGATGTAGATAGCGTGAGAATCTCCTCTCTGTCTTGTCTCTTAGGAGTGGGAAACCACACTGTTTGTCTTTCTGTGGCAAAACTTTAAATATCAGAGATATGTTTAATCTCAGCAGAGGGAACTACTTATCTAAAACAGACCAAAACACTCATTTATGCACTTGTTGACCTTAAAGGCTGAGAATCTATAAAGATCACTGGGCCTCACAGAAGTTTTAAGTTAAATATCAGATTTTTATCTGAAAGAATTTTATTAAAAATGTTATTGTCATTTTACTTACACCACATTTTCACGCATCTTTACTACTTGCCCTAAAATGCGCATGTATAATTGTGCATAAACAACAATAACAGACTATTAATAATAGTAAATAATAGTAGGGATGGTAACACTGATTGAGTTTGTTGGGAGCTTGGATGGTTATAGTCTAACAGCCGCTGCAGGGAAGGATCTGCGATGACGCTCCTGTGTGCACCTAGGATGCAGCTGACTTTCATTGAAGGAGCTCTCCACTTCTGCAACAGCTTAATGCATGGGGTCCATGAAGCATGAAGTCCGTATTGTTTTCAGTTTAAGATTATGCTGCGTGTTTAAAAAATACATTCATTTTAAGAATTTTTACACATCTTCACCATGTTTATTCCTGAATGAAGACCAGGTCTCTATGCAGTATGACTGTTTGTATATCTTTTTTCATTTTAAGCATGCGAATATCTCTTTGCAGCTTATTTTATCTGCTCTCCATTCTTTGTGCTTTTACTGTGCTTTCGTATGTTTTATTGTCGCACATTTTGTCTAGAGTTAAATAAATGTACCAAAGATCTTCAGACTGTCTGAAAAAGTCAAAATAACGAGGGTACATTAAAATGTTCCACAAAACCTCAAGTTAGAACAGATGGAGAAACGCATAAAAGGTCTGGCTCAAGTGCAGAGGTCTGTAAAAGAAGGCATCCTTAGAAGAGAAGAGTGCTCATTTTGAAAAATGTGTTGATTTTTATTTTTCAAAGAGAAAACCTAAGGATGCCCTATGCATTTTCTGTGATTGCATATTTACTCCTTTTCCACAGGTGTCCAAAAATGGCATGAACAACTCTGTGTTTACACTTTATGAACTCTCCAATGGTGATGACACAGGTGGTGAAGGTATGGCACGTCACTGGTTTGTTTGGTGGATTTTATTTTGAAAGGTGCTGCTCATGTTACCTCTTTTCTATTTCATACACTCGCAATGTTGGTTGTGTCTTATCCAACTATCTTTGGGTACAAAATGGAGCTGTCTACCACGGGGCATTTCATACCAACAATGTGTCAATTCGTAGCCAAGTTGGCAACCAGTGGTTCAGTTCCCTCCAATCTATGTAGTCTGCTGTAAGGAAATGTGGTTATGTGACTCCAAAAAATAATGTGGGTCAGCTGGAAGTCATTCAGAAATTTTTTTGGTTTTATCGAGGTCCTAATTTCTTATATTTCATGGGTTGACTGGCTCTAACAGGAATTAGAACCACAATAAAAGCAAAAAAATAAAAATCTAGAGAAATTATGTACAATTAAATTATATATGTCACCTGTTTTATGAATATTTATTTCTGTAATTCATCAAAATGCTGAACGTCTAAGAGAATTGAATTGATACTTAATTGCTAAAAACATGGCGTTAAAATGTAAGTAGGAGGGGAGGAAATGGCAATGTGTGAGTTTAATTGAAGTGACCTAGAGCCTGTTTTGAAAGCTGCTGTTGATCTAAACATGAACCAAAACATCATATCACAAACTCCAAATGGTGGTGAGCTAGGTGTGTTTTACTGTTTCCTCATGTTCTACACAAAGAGGATTTTTCTAGAGCTTCTGCTTCCTATACCATAACTTGCACAGTAAAAAACATCGGCCGATTTGCCATGTACATTCAAAGACACAACAAATTAGTTAATGCCTCTCAATAAAACTAGAGTATAATTAAAAAGTTAATTTATTACAGTAATAAAATACAAAAAAAATGAAACTCATATATAGATTTATTAGACACAATGATATGTTTCAGGCATTTATTGTTTTTTTTTTTTTTGGCGACTGTGGCTTGCATCTAATTAAAACCAAAAATTCAGTTTATTAGAAAATTTAAATATTACATCAGACCAACAAAAAAGATTTTTGATACCGAAATATCATGTTGTGTCGTGCACAAGCATGGGGAAGACTGCTGACTTTACAAGCCTGGCAGACATTGACACATTACACAAGGTGAGGAAGCCGCTAAAGAAGCTGGTTGTTTGCAAACTGCCATATGGAAGCATATTAATGCGAAGTTGAGTGGAAGGAAAAAAATGTAGTAAAAAAAAATGGGCACAAACAGCAGCAATAACAGCAGTTTTGAGAGGCTTGTGAACCAAAGAACATTCATGAGTCTTGGGGAGGTTTACAGGGCATGGACTGCAGATGGAGTCAGTGTCACTATAAAGATGTATCCGGGACATTAATTACAACTCCTTAACCGTACTTTTCTGTAAAACTGAATTTTAGGCTTTCATTAGATATAAGACATTAATGATATATCACTTTGTGTGGAATTAACCTGCAGACCCATTCAACAAATTGTTAGAATATTATGTAGAGTACATTTATTTCAGTAACTCAGTTCTCAAAGAGAAACACATTATATAGCTTTAATTACACCTAGACGGATGTTTTCAAGCCTTATTTTCTGTGAATTATGATGATTTTCCACTTACAGCTAATGAAAAGACAACCTTTAAGATTAGAATATTACATCAGATAAAATAAACATTTTTGATACAGAAACGTAGGCTTAATGAAAAGGAGGTTAAAGGAGGTTATTTTCAAAAGGCACTTTTACTCTGATCAACAAGCCTCATGGGAACACATATTCTACTGTATCGAACATGACTATAGATGAGTTTCACCTTTTAATTAAATTGCTGGAATAAATGAACTGTTGCCTCATATTCTAATTTGTTTAGATGGACCTGTAAACTTTAGAACATCTTATGTCCTTGTGTCTTGTAAGATTAACGTTTTCCTTATGCCTCTTCTTTGTGATTTTACCAACACTTGAATCCGAAGTGTTTTACAAGCCAAAGAAAAAAAATGTTTAAAAAAATACTTACAGTTAAAAATTTGAAAAACGTTGAGAAATAAAGCAATCTGACTGATGCATTCCAGGCTTCGGTTAGATGGCTTGAATGCAACTTAGAGGTTTTAAAAGCAAACAGGGAGTACTGGAAATTCAATGAACAAGCTGACAAACTTTATAGTTGGAGAACAGCTGCGCTCCAACATTAGTGTCATTGATCTTTCCTGTTTTTTCTGCAGAGTTCCATGGTTTAGAGGACTGGATGCTGCAGCGCTCCCTGCAGGCTTTACAAACAGAAGGAAAAGCAGAGATCATCACCATGGATGATGGAAAAGGTGTCAAGTTTTTCTAATGCGGTGCTGGAATCACACTCACACACTCCGACAGGGCAACGAGGCGAATGGGTGGGATGTGTACATGTAAGGGTGGATAGGTCGCACCTCGATGGAGAGTCTGGTGGATGCTGGTTCTTTAACTTTTGTTGAAGTTGCCTTTTGGTTCACGGCCTTCGCCTTCTGGAAGAGAACCAATATTGTTTGTGGGGGAGAAGGGCATCTGAGGTGACACCTTGTTTATAAAGTCATCACAGGTGACATTTGTTGCCATTTAAACATGCAATGAGTACCAGGGGACTGAACACTATCATGTCTGGATATCTTAGGGGAAACCTTTCCCCACTAGTGGTAACTCAGTTCCTTCATTTAGATTTTAAATGCCACTAGTCCTATCTCCATCTTCTCTGTCAACAAATTTACTGTGTATGATTAGCTCTGGAGCTTGGCTCGGCTGTTGTTCCTCTGTTCCCAGACAGAATTTCCAAAGAAATCCCAGAACACAAGACCAGAGGTACTTTTTTATTTTATGAATAAATGCTTCCAGAGTAGGAACACCACAGAGGTTCAAGGCAATCTTTGCTCAACCCAGCTGAGTGTGATAATACTGGACTTTGTGTACAGATTGCTGTCATCCTGTTGTACTGTAGCTTCTGTGACGCTCCTGTTATTTTTCTCTGTCTTTTTTTTTCATATCCTACAGGAAAATAAATGAGGAATTTGTTAAATTTGCTTCATTCTCTTATTTTTAGTGTTTCAAAACCTGAGTAATCTGTCCACCCAAACTGACTGGCTGGGCAAGGACAGAAATTAATCAGAGAAGCAGCCAAGAGACAGTGGTAACTCTGGAGGAGCTGCAGAGGTCTACAGCTGAGGTGGGAGAATTTGTCGAGAGCACAATTGGCTGTGCACACCAATCATTTCAAGCCGTTGTTGAAAGAAAGACAACGGCTAATTGAGGTCAAGGCTAATTGAGAATGCCTAACAAGACCTGAAAATTTATGTTCAGACATGCTCTTCATCCAGTCTGACAGAACTTGACCTATTTTGCAAAGAAGAATGTGCAGATATTTTACTCTGTAGGTGTACAAAGCTGATAGAGGCATAACCTACAAGGCTTTCAGCTGGACTCAGTGAAAGGTGGTTATACAAATTATTGAGTCAGAGTGGCTGATATGCATGCCACACCTTTCAGATTTTTATTTAAACATTTTTTCCACTTCAGTTATTCATTAGTGTTTGCTGGTCTTTCACATATATTTCCAGTAAAGTATATTGGAGTTTGTGGGAAAATGTGAAACATTCAAGGGCATATGAATACTATTGCAAGACAATGTACACAACTGTGCAACCACTTTTAAATTGGTTCTGATCAATAGTTCTTCAGTCTTTCTGAAGGTCATTAAAATCTTTTTCGATGTTGAAACTCCTAACTATTTTCAGAGGAATGTTTATTTGGTGAAGTCTTATGTGGATTTCATCTGCTATAGCTAGACTTTTAGCTGAAACTGAAATCCTCATACTGCCTGCAGAGCTATTAATCAAGTGCACACAAAAAACACTACAATAAGGTGGCTGCTTGGAAAGGAAATGTAAAGAAATGAGGGGTTGTTTAAAACCCTTGCACAGTCTTGTAACTGCCACAGGCTGAGCACAGCTCTGTAGGACGTGCAGAGTGAATGCTTCGTAATGAGGCCCTTTCTAGCTGCAGCTGTGCTGAATGACAGCATGCTGGATGGTCCACTCACATCATGTGCTATGAGGATGATGCCGCTCCAGGGATTCGTGTATATTTCTGTGTGTTTGCTGATAAAACCCTATAAGTGCACATGTGGCACAGGTGGAGCCCAGTGTGGCCTTGGCTGATAGTGGTTTCGTGTTACGGAGGCAGCTGCTCCGCCGCTGTGTGGCTCCCCCTGCAGGCCAGCCCAGCATTGCTCCCTTTCTCTTCCCCTGAGGGCTGCTTATCTCTGTTCTCGCATCCAGGGTAATAAAATCAGGTCAGACTTTACGTAGAAGTGAAAGGACTGATCAGTTGTGTGTAAATTCAGCTGAAATATGGATTTTACGCGCAAATATTAAAACTAAGATGCATGAGCCCCTCTTGTTAAAATTCCCTTTCTTAATTGCATGGCCCTTTTAGACTGAACCCAAGTGTATTTTATTGTAATTATATGACGGACAAATGCTCTGTAAACACCTGTTGGATTACATTCAGTGTTTCTAAATATGATCAGAATACATTTGTTAGTTTCAATTTATTTCTTATTACTTATCTATCTATCTATCTTGCTTAATCTCTTTAGTTTTTTTCCTAAAGATCAGAATATTTTTAATTATATTTCCATAATTTATATAGTATTTTTTCCACTTTTATTTTATTTCTGCTTTTATTTTTATTTGTCTATTTTCTTGAAAGATCAGAATGTAATCTGGATGGATTTCTCTGCGCGTCAGAAGCTGCGGTGGGCGGAGTTGGAGCGCAGCCCACTGGAGCCTTGTTGATATTGGCTGCTCCGTCCTTTCACAGGAGGTTGTGTCTTTAGGTTTTTGCGAAGACCAGAGGTTGAAAAACAGAGAAAAGGAGCACTAACTGAGACCTTTAACTATGCGTTAAATTTGCGCATCGCGTTCATGGATGACGCCTTCATACACACGAGTAAGTATAAACATACATTTTTATTTGTGCATTCTTCACTTTGTTTCAGTGAAGTTACATATGCGTTGATTTACATTAGTCAGATGTGATTAATCTCAACCCAGATCTTGTGTTTCGCCAGTGAAATGTGACCTGAAACTTGGATGTAATGATTCTGCTTTGTCCAAATGTGCCAAATGTCATTTCCACATTTAGGCTCTAAATCTGGAAGGCGTTGAAGCGGCCACAATGTCTCGCACACAGGTTGAGATCCCAGGACGCGGCTTCCCAGGCCTCTCCGTGGACATGACGGACGACTGCTTATCCCGCACCGTGCTCAGGACGCACGGCTTGAACGCACGGAGGAACTCCTATTGCCTGCAGAAAATCACCATGGACATCGATTCACCCCTCTACAGCAGCGCCCTCTCCAAAGCCCTGTCCTGGTCGGCTGAGAACATACTGACGCTCGCAGAGTCCGGAGTGGAGGAGGAAAAAGCGGACGAGTCTCCGCAGCAGCTGTCTCCCGTTCCCAGCCAGGACGCGAAGCCAGACGCGCCCTCAGGCAACCTGGAGCCCGACGCGGTGGGGTCCTCCGGAGGAAACTGGCCCTCGGAACGCAGATCCAAGACTCACGATGCCAGCTCGGAATCTGACAACGAGATTCAGAACAGACAAAACAAGGTCCTGTCCCGCATCACCTTTGACACCCAGTGGGAACAGGAGAAGGAGGACGTGGAGACCAAAGCTGTGGCAACCTCTCCTGATGGAAGATATCTCAAATTCAACATAGAGATCGGCAGGGGTTCCTTCAAGACTGTGTATAAAGGTTTGGACACGGAAACAACAGTGGAGGTGGCATGGTGTGAGCTACAGGTAGGTGGGCATATAGTTCCTAATTTCATAGTTGTATTGTCTTTATTTTGAAAGCAAGAATTAAAATAATATTTAGGCATCGTTTATCATTATGTGGACTTTAATGGATTTCCTGCATCTTTTACACGATTAATGTATAAGATCCCCAAACCTAGACTGCAGAGCCCAGCAATAGTTTTTATCCCCCCTCCTCGTGCTACGGCTACAAACTTAAATGTATTTTACCAGGATTTTAAGGGATCAGCAAATAATAATGCATGATGATAAAGTGAAAGGAACATGATGCATACAAAATGTTTTATAAATTTAAATCTGAAAAGTGTGGAGTACATTTTAGACCTGCAGGATGAATACCTTGTAGAACCATGTTTTACTGTAGTTACATCTGCAAGTGGTTTGAGGTATATCTCTACCAGTTTTTCGAATGTAGAAACAAAAATGTTTGCCCTTTCTTCTTTACAAAATAGCTCAGTCAGATTGAAAAGACAGCGCCTGTGAACATCAGTTTTGAGGTCTTGCCACAGCTTCTCAATTGAATTTAGGTCTGGACATTGATTGGGCTGCTGTAACACATGAATATACTTTGATCGGAACCATTTGTAGCTCTAGCTGTATATTTAGGGTCATTGTCCTGCTGAAGAGTGAACCTCCAGCTCAGTCTCAATTCATTTGCAGGATCTAACAGGTTTTCTTCTGAGAATGGCCCTTTTTTAGGCCCACTCATCTTTCTATTAACTTCAGCCAGTATCCACCCAGCTGAAGAAAGCATCCCTATTTTTGGTCCAAAAGTTAAATTTTGGGTCTCATCTGACTAGACAACCTCCTTTTACATGTTTACTATGCCCCCTACATGGCTTGTGGCAAACTTTAGACGGGACTTCTTATAAATTTCTTTCAACATTAGCTTTCTTCTTGACACGCTTCCATAAAGGACAGATTTGAGGCGCATATGACTTATAGTTTTCCTGTCAACAGATATACCACCTGAGCTATGGATCTCTGCAGCTCCTCCAAATTTACAATGGGCCTCTTGGCTGGTTTTCTGATGAATGCTCTCCTTGCTGGCTTGTCAGTTTAGGTGGACGGCTATGTCTTGGTAGGTTTCCAGTTCGAGTAAATCATACACCAATGGGTGTCTTCTGAAGGCTGAAGGTTGTATTGAATTTTATTCAGCGATATCAGAGTAAATGGGGCTGCATACAAATACACATACATTTTTTTAGATTTTTATTTCTGAGAAACTGAAAACCATGCACTACTTCCAATTTGCCACTATGCACCGCTTTTTGTTGGGGCATCACATAAAAAACACTGAAAATGTGGTTGTAAAGTAACAAAAAGTGAGAAGGTTGAATGGTGTGAATATTTTTGCAAGGCTCTGCGAGACTCTCCCCACTTTAAAGCTCACTCTGCTCTAATTCCTGCTTCAGTGCACCAGCCCTAATGTGAAGCAGCTAATCTGGTGTGTGTTATTTCTTACTGACCTTGCATTTGCCTGTGTCAAAGCCTGACATGGTAACTTTTGTCATCCTATTAACTATATATAACCTATTAGTTTGATCTGAACCACTCTTTATACCAATACCCCCTCTCCCCCCTCCCCATTTCTAATCCCATTTTCATTAAAAACATATTTCCAAGAACCTCAAGTGCAGCATTTCATATGCAGCTCTGATGATCAGTCGTGCACTGTTTGCATGTGACAGATGAGCCTTTGGCCATGCTTCCATCTTGTTAGGTCAAACTACGTTGTGTTTTCAGATTCTGTGACCTCCTGGAACATGCTAACATGAACTAAGGCACAAACTGAGAAGGTAGGCCACTGTAAAAGTGTAGAGGTGTTAAAGTTTGGCATGCAGAAACTAAAACAGTTGGGCAACAGCTGCCTCTCCCCTTGCTGACATGATGTGATAGCCCCAGTGGTGGATTTACAGGTTTAAGCTTTAACTCCACCCTTAGCATTTGCCATTATGCATGACTCGGGTCAGTGTCAATGTCTGGCAGACGTGTGAGCCTCGGAGGCACGAACACTGAGTTAACTACATGCTTTGAACTATTGTTTCTCCTGTGAGAACAGAGGCTGCAAGTTATTTTAGAATATCAAAAATGCACTGAGGTGAGCTTTGCATTCAAACTCAACAGAAGGTTGCTGAGGGCTCATATTAGCAGCAGTTAGGGACATCCTCACCAAGATCCCACAGGTCAGATAACAGAACATTTTTTAGGCAGCAAAGTCACAAGGAAATATCCTTTGCCTGCTCTGTTTCAGTCGTTTGTTTTACTCTTTACCTGTTATTCAGATTTCAAGGTGCAATGTTTAGAGTACATCCCTGCCTATAGATTATTTTTTTTTTTTTGGGAAAACCTAACGTTTATATTTTGTGACCGCTTCTGTAACCACAAATCATTTTTTTAAACCAAGCTTTGCTGTTTCATCTCTTCACTCAAGACATGAGGCCAGTTAAGCTTCTTAATCGCTGCTAATAAGCTTAAAGGTGGCGGCTGTTGATATGGTTGCTGTTGTGACAAGTTACCCTCAAAGAGACAGACTTTACCTGCGGTCATGCTGCTTCTTTACTGAAATCACCACCCGGTGCTGCACCATTTGTACACCCTGATGCTTAAAGGGAAACGTGACATCTATGCTGTTGGTCCTAAACACAGTCACTTACGTAATGTTGATGGAGCAGCAGTCAGAGATGCGTCATCACAACTCTGTTAGGAACACCTTACGCTCCTTTAAATATGTGCAACAGTGATCTGCAGGAAGTGCAGATCTGCTGTTTGGGTATTAAAGGGGGTTTAAATTGCATACTTCGCTTATTTCCCACTTTTACATCGTTATCTATGCGGTCTTTAGAAATACAATGCACAGGTATTCCTCAGTGTATTGTCAACATAGTAAGATTGAAAGCAGGTTTGTCTGAGCGGGGTCCACTTGAACTTTTTGTGCTGACACACAATAAGTAAACTAAATATTTCAATTCCTTTGTTATGTGCAACTCACAGCTGG
Organism: Crenichthys baileyi; assembly: GCA_036173005.1. Lineage (NCBI taxonomy): Eukaryota > Metazoa > Chordata > Actinopteri > Cyprinodontiformes > Goodeidae > Crenichthys > Crenichthys baileyi. The sequence continues at coordinate 85,631 of JAHHUM010002633.1, forward strand.
GCCAGGTCATTATGTGGATGCGGCTTCCTGTCGCTGCTCAGAATATACAGCAAGAACTTTACTATTACAATAGGACAGTAACCACTTACTGAAGAAAAGGCTTCTATAAGTTTTATTTGGCAGCATTTACGCCCCATAAAACATTATCAGGCCTATAAACAGGAGCGAATAAAACATATCTGCTCTGTTATGTTGAGTTAGAGTTGATAAAACTCTTTGTAAATATGCAATATAACCAAGGATACAATTTGTCTGTTTTTATCACCACTTTTAGTATCATCAATATAATTTGCAGGTAACCTATGCTGACTGAATTAATATTGCTGTGTTAATTTAGACACTGCTTTGAAATGACACGGGGCCTTGCAGAAGTACTCATTCCTTTTGAACTTTTATTATTTTATCACATTACAACCCAAACGTCCATTTTACTGCTATTTTATGTGACAAACCAAAAGCCTCCTCACAGCATGATGATGCCACCACCATGCTTCGCTGTAGGAGCAGTGCGTTGAGGGCATATACAGTGTTAGCTTTTAGCCACGCTTCGCAATTTCTGGTCTTATATACCCACAGCATATTCTTCCACATGTTTGCTGTGTCCTCAGCGCTATGTGAAACTAAAAACATGACTTTTTATGGTTTTCTTTTGACAGTGATTTTCTTCTTGACACTCGTCTATCAAGGCCGGGATTCTTACTGGTTGTTAGGTGATCAAATACTTATGTCATGCAATAAAATGCCAATAAATTACTCAAAAATCACACAATGTGATTTTTGGATTTTTATTTTAGATTCTGTCACCCACTGTTGAAGAGTACCTATGAAAAAAATTAAAGACTTCTACATGCTTTGCAAGTGGGAAAACCTGCAAAATTGGCAGCGTATCAAATACTTGTTCTCCCCATTGTATCTCATAAAATCCCATGCAAATGCATAGATGTTCATGATTGTAAAGTGATAAAATGTATTATATTTAAAGAGAATGCATCAAATATATTTAGCAACATATTTACTCTACACAGCAGGTTTTTGTTGAAAACCTGCTGTGTAGAGACCTCTTTACGTTAAAGAGGTCTCCGAAATACTCGTATCAAAGATGATATAGTTGGTGTTGTAGGTTGAAAACATGGATACGTTTCCCTGTACATGTAGTATATGCAGTCCACTGCAACACAGTCCAGACATCCAGCCAATATTATTTTTTTGATTTTCCTCAACCCTCATTCTGGATGCAAGCCTTTTGTAGAGTTTGATGAAATCAGTACATTTTGCTATCATTTAGAAATGTATAACCATAAGGTAATTAAAAACTTGAGAGCTATGCCACATGATCATAGACATCGAATCTGTTGCGGTTATTAAAAGAAACTAGGCCAAAAAAATTGGAAGACATTTCCTTTTGGCATTTTCCCAAAAACCACCGCAGGTCTACATGTGATCCAAGTGTCAGAAAGGAAATGTTGTCTGAGCTTTAGAAGGAAATGCAGAAGTCATAAAACATGTATGAGCTGTTTACTGCTCCCTTTCACTTCCACACATGCACTCATGGTATTGTTTTGCAAAAACGACCAGTTTGATGCTCTGATGTTTGCTTTTAACCAAGTTAAAGCCGACTGCTGGTCTTTGCATGAAATAAAGAGCATAAAGCTCCTATATGATACCACCCAGGTGACTGGATGCAACAGCCGTGTGAGCTACTGAGTAACTGATAGGAATGAGAGCATACAGGCACAAATCCTTGTTGGTGAGCTCCTCTAAAGGGCATCGGTTGCACAATACCTGTTTTCATTCAAGGGCAGTGGCTCCAGCGTGCTCCTCCACCTCACACCAGATACTTGTGTCTTCTCATGTTTCACTTTCATGCCTATACCAACTCACATTTTTCAGTCTGGCTCCGTCTAATTAAGCTTCACCACAACAACCTGTATGGTCAGCAGTATGAATGTTTATAAGCGACATGCTTTGGTCAAGAATGATTCAAATTTAACTTTAAAAATAACTAGAGCACCCCAGTCCCCAACTTCTGCTAAAATACATAAATTAAGGCTTGGAGACATTTTTCTGGTGATAACTTCAAGTAGCAAATGTTCAAGAGGACATTGGTTGGATAATTTTCCCGGTGGAGAGATGCACTACCCATGAAATGTTTTCACAAAACACAGAACCAACCATTTCAGTTGTATTTCCCCCTGTGCAGAGGTGCACTGATCACCGATTTTGTAAAGCTCTGACCTGCTTTTTCCCCAACTCTGATTTCTTTTTATAAACTATAAAAAATTAACTATGAAAAAATTAAACAGTCTCTGCAATAAAATATTTGTTATAAAATTAAACTATATTTTCAGAAAAATTCTGCAAAGGTGCTGAGTTTTCTTCTCTGCATCAATGAAAATCTCCAAATCCGACCAAATCATCCAGGTCATGAGACAGAGGTATTTCTACAAGTAAAAGCCAATTTACATGAATTACAGCATCTCTCATTTACTCCTTTACATGAGAGATTATAGCTCATTAACTTTTTTTATGTAAAACCTCAAAAAAGTACACGGACGCCATATTTAAAGTTTTTAAAAGTACTTTCTGCAAGATCCAATTAAACATGAATGACATTTCAGTCCAGCTTAATATTTGAGTGGAATAAGGTTGTATTTGCTGTATGTGTTAGATTGTCCCCTTAATATACAACAGCCCATAAGCAGACTTTGTGTTATGATGTTTTATTAATTTGTAATATCAGCACCAGAGGTGATGCCACACAGTGTGACATCACCTCTGTATGTCTAAACTTTTTAAAACTTTTTAAATAACCTGTATTTTTAAACTTTAGGTAATTTGTCAAACTCAAATTAGGACCACACATTCAGATCATTGAATAGATTAGTGGCCTCAAACCAATATCCAGATTAAGACTAATGTCGGTTCCTTTACGAATATTGAATCGGACCGGTTATTTCCTAATCCAGCATGTTCAACAAAAGATAAAATTGGACTCTTCAAACAGATAAAATAGTAGTAATAACTGCACTAAGTGCAGTTTCCTGTTTTCTGCTGATGTATCAGCCTAAAGGAACAGCTGACCTTTTTCCACAGAAAAAACAGTTTCCTTTCTAGAATCTTCTAACAGCGTTTGCACTTCCTCTGGCATCATGTTGAACACCTCACTGATTGATAATGGCCAATGTTGAGTCTTCTTCCTGCACACAGATTAGTTAAGGTTGTTGTCAGCATGACCTGTTGGCCCTTCTATATGGTATGTTCACTGGATTTGTCTAGTGTGACTAAACATAAATTTACAATGTTCACAAGGTAAAAGCATCTCATATGCCAACATAATCAGGTTTTAGGATCAAAACTGCTTTGGCGGGTGGGCGCGTGACGTAGTGGTAGAGCACGCGACACCTATACAGAGGCCTCAGTTCTCCACACAACTGTCCTGGGTTTGAGTCCTGACACCGGAGGCCTGTGCTGCATGTCTTCCCCCTTTCTCCACCCCACTTCCTGTCAGCCTATGTTTGAACAAATAATAAAAAAATAAAGGCCTCTAGTGACACAAAAAAATCTTGGGGAAAAAAAATTGCTTTGGCTGGAATTTGTTTTGTTGTCGGTTAAACAAGTAAATTTAATACGTTTGTTTTGCAGTCAGCATTTTTCAGTTAATAGCATGGCATTTAACTTAAGCTGTATTAAAAGTGTCTTTTTTTTCCTCCTGCATGTTTACATACTACTTGTCTGTATTAGGCACAGTAGCTTGAGCCCAAAAGGAAAACAGGGTGTTGTGGTAAAATGTTTAGATCAGTCCTTCTGCAGCGATCTATGAAGCTGTAAAAGTGGAGCTGGAAGCCACTCTGTTTTCACTTCCAATTCTAAAACTCATTTAAGTGTACCAGCTTCATAAAACCCCACTTTGTCTTGTTGCTTCACAGTTTGTACACAGTGTAATGAGCCGAAACAATATATTTAAATCTAGTTTAAGACAAGCCCTTGATTTCTGTTACTTGTTTGCTTGTCAGGGTTTTAAAGTACATGCTGGGCTCTGTAGCCTTTCATCTGAAAGTGGCCAGTGTTCACTCACAGGCATCCTGTCAGCCTGACTGCAGCCAACATCAACACAATCTTTCCTTCTAGGGCCCAAACAGCAAGATAGACTTTATCAGAGCCAAGTCAGGCTCTCTGAGGAGCGAGTTAAGAAGGCTCACAACGATAGCCTACATCTGTGCTTGGCAGCACGTCACTTTAACATGTAGGCTGTTTGTTAGGATTACAGCTAGGTCTTGGAAGGCTGCTTCAGGTCACCTTAAACTTTTACTGTACTCGTGTGCTTGCTGCAAGTTACAACTTGTCTGTATCATTTGGAATATATTCGGTGCTGAGACTTGATAGCAGTGTCTTATTGGCTTTCTTCCATAGGGTGTCAATGTCTGACTTTGGGTGGATAGTGAAGGAACAAGCACAGGCAGCTTGGTGGCTTTTTGTGTTTGGGCCTGAAGGTATTTTAAGTGTTTCTAATAATGACTGAAAGTCTTGTGTAGGTGTAGGTGTATGCCACCGCCCTGTAGTGTATGGTTAACTGTAATCCACTGCTGAGCGGGTAGCTTGTGCTGCTCAGTGAGATTTTGTTGAAAAACAGTTTTTTCCTCGACATAAAACACCGTTTTGCATGTACAAGACTGTCCAAACATTCTAAATTTTAAGTATCTAGATTTTATTGTGATCAATTAAAGTGGCTTTAAGAAAACTATCTCCAGGGTTTCGGGAGTTTATCCAAAGATTTTCTCTTGGCTTTAGCTACTTTTTGACTTTATACCCATGTCCATAGTTGAATTTATGAAGATTGTCAAATATAGGCCAATTTAACACGCAGAATATATTATTTTAGCACAGACAAGGTGTCAATTAATTTTCAAATGAAGACTGATGCATCTTTCTGATCCTGTGTCACATCATTCCTATTTCCTAAGGACATAAGTTTCAGATGGTCATCTGCTGTAAGCAGCTTTTAGGACATGTATTCCAGATATTTTGTCAGTTCTTATAAGAACTAACTGAAAGTAGTGAAAAAAGCAGCCAAAGTCCAAAGAATGTCTTTGAAAGACCTTCATGAAGGCTGGAAATCCCCACAGTGAAACCTGGTGGTGGCAGCATCATGCTACAGAGGATGTTTTTTAACAAGAAAGCTGATTAGGGTTGGGAAAAATGCATGGAGCTAAATACAGAGGGATCCTGGAAGAAAACCTGTTGGAGGCTGCGAAAGACATGAAACCTCGGTGGAGGTTTTAATCTTCCAGCAGAGTAATCACCCTCCACCCCTATAGAAATCTGTAGCAAGCCTTGAAAATTCATGCTCAGATATGCTTTTCATTCAATCTTGTACTGTTTTACAAAAGATAACAGGCAAACATTTCAGTGTGATGCTGCAACTAACTCAGGGGGCTGAATACAAGGAAAATTGAAAATGATCTATTATTTTCCTTCCTTTTCACAAATATGCACTACTTTTTGTTGGTCTTTCACATAAACTGCAATGAAATACATTTAGTTTTTGGGTTCTATTGTGACAAAATGTGAAAAGATTTAAAGGGTGTGAACACTTTTGTAAAGTTTAAAATGTAGACAAGATATTTGCACAAAAAATTGCAACATTAAATCTGAAAAACCCCTGGTCGTTTTTCTAGAGCTGCTGTTTCTGTGCAGTAAAGATTTCTTGTGCAAAATAATCTGAGCTGAGTCACTGCTTTTATTGGGTTCTCTCAGTCGATCAGTTTTTCATGCAAGAGATTTCCGTAAGCTGTCCGTGTTTGTTTGGGGGTTTCCACCACCTGCTGTGCTTAACGTTCTTCAAATGGAAAGCTTGTGTCTTGTTTCGAAGTTTATCCCATTGGATCCTTTTAAAATTGCGTTTGGATCCATGTCTTTCTCTCTAATTACACTTGTTTTTTATTTAAAAGGAGCACACTTGTATGGTTTGACCTGAAATTTACAGTATCTGTTCTGCATCTACATTCAGAACAATTCTCAGATGATGTTTTCCAGCCGGGTCTTTAGATGCACAGCAAAACCATTTTTATAAAGACCATCCCTAACACGCTTTAAGCTCTTCTAACCGGTGCACTAACAGGAGGTTAATTGCATGCCACCCTGAGAGAGATGAGACATAAAAAATGTTGTTAGGATAGCTAATTTAAGACGTTGCATGTGAGCATCACCTAAAATAGCCTCCTTGATGAACAAATTAAGCTTTCCAACAATCAGACTGCTTTTTGTCACATTTTTATTACATAATGTTCCAGATGTTTTGCTGCCACGTCTTGCATTTTAAGTTCATCTATAACTTTGTTTTACACATTTACAGAGTTTCTATAGTCTGGAAATGTCATGAGGTTGATTTTAAATATTTTCCTGGACTGGAGCCTTTGTTCTGCATCCCACTTTTCTGTCGGTCCGTCCATCTATTTGTTGACTTGATCATTTAGCCATCATTTTGTCCACTCTATCTCTCCAACATGGTTTTTGCAGGTTCCATGTTTAAAGCCAGACTTGTGAAGAGATTTCTGCCATAAATCCAGTGTAAACGTTCATATTTAGATTTTAAGAAACAGTATAAACTAGTATACATTGTGTTTTAACTTGGGCATTTGGATGCAGCAGCTGTGGTTTACTTTTACTGCCTTACAAGTTGTTTTTTTGATTCACTTGGACAAACTCCTCATCATCTTTGCCCCAGAAAGACTCAGCCATCTGTTTTTAAACAAATTCATGTCTGTACCATGAAATAATTTTTTCAGGTTTTTACTATTTTTGTTTTCCTTTTGTGCCTTGCTAACATCTCCTAAATTTTCATATACCATTTAAATTAATTATTTTCGTAAATGAAAACGTCATTTCTAAAAGTCACTATTAATTTAGGATCGGTTTGATGTTATTGCACAACCCCCTCAGGTGGATTAATTGTTCAGCTAAAATTCTTGTTGAACGTTGTGAAAGTTTTATGAAAAGAGGATTATTCAGCCACGTTAAAATTATCAGTTTTTCTACAAAACACAAAATGCATTTAGATTAAAATTCTGCATACAAACTGTGGGAAATCTTCAGTCTTCAGTATCTTTCACCGTGTGTTGCTTTGCAGCCATTAGTTAGATGAAAACATGTGGTCATGCTGCAGCCCTGCTTCCTAAACAAACCAAAAGACCTCAAGCTTTAATAGCCATCCAGGCTCTGAAGCCATAGTTGGTAGGGGGAAAAACCTGCATGCTGAGGTTACCTCTGGTCATTTCTGAAGCAACCATGTGTGTCGAAGTGTGCAGGCCGGAGGTTTTTAGCACTGTAAATGTGCTTGAAGGTTTTTCAAAAAAGCAAAGGAAGGATTAAAAAAAAAACGTTTTGGGTTCCCTTCAGTACTTATCAGCAAACACCGTTACATGTTTTCTATGTCAACAGAAAACAGATAAATTAATGTGTCCTGCAAAAGTAAATAAAGCAGTTTTAGTTGGCTTTTCATTTTACAGTGCGGGTTTCTGAACTTGGCTCTCTCTTGAACTTAAAAATAATTTATGAGTTATTTGTTATTGAGCCCTGTTGAGCAAAGAGTCCCGAATTCATAAATTTTTAATGGTGTTGCCTTCTTGTGACATGGGCACCACCTGAACACCATCACCCCGTAAACTATATCCGGTCCTGCTTGCCATTGGCACTTGATAGCATATCCTTGTTTGACAGCTTAACAATAGGCTCCTTCCACCTCCTGCAGTCAAGGTTGAAATGTATTGCAAATACAAAGTTACCAGACACTTTTCAAATGTAAAATATTTTAGTTGTCTTTGAAGCTCATAAAAATAGACTTCTTTTAGGGCTTTTTAAAAAGAATTTTAAATCATCCTGAGGTCTTTTTTTTTTTGCTTTGAACCAAAAGAAGTAATATTACAGAAGACTACTGAGATGAAAGCTTCCTCCATTGGTTGCAGAGCCTTAAGCCAAAACAACTTTAAGGCTTTACCCTGATGCTCTCATGGTCTGATCTCAGTCAAATGGCAGCTTTCCACAAAGGTTTACATAATTCCACCTTCTCTAAGAAACAAAAAACAAATCGCATAGTTGAAGAAATGTGGACTGGATTAAATTTAGTCATTATAACTAATTTACAGATATTTTACTGAGCCTACATGAGCCAGTGGCAAACAAACAGCAAGAAAAGCTCTACAAAATGTAAATTTTGCGAAGAGCTAATAACTATCCCCTTTTTAAAATGTTTTTTAACATTTGGTTTTACATTTGCTAATTTTTGTTCCTAACAAGTTTATCATCCATTATTTCTACAACCTTGTAGTTTACATGTTTTCCTTGCTAATGCTGCCTTATAAATTAACAGGAACAAGTTTAAATTCAGTTTTAGCTTGTTTTATTATTATTTCTATTATTATACAATGTCATCAAAAAGTGTTTGCCCTTTCTGTCAGACTTGTATCATTCAGATCGTCAAACAAATAAGTAAATACAAAACAACAGTTTGTAAATGTTTATTATTTTTACTTACAGGGGTTGGACAATGAAACTGAAACACCTGGTTTTAGACCACAATAATTTATTAGTATGGTGTAGGGCCTCCTTTTGCGGCCAATACAGCGTCAATTCATCTTGGGAATGACATATACAAGTCATGCACAGTGGTCAGAGGGATTTTAAGCCATTCTTCTTGCAGGATAGTGGCCAGGTCACTATGTGATACTGGTGGAGGAAAACGTTTCCTGACTCGCTCCTCCAAAACACCCCAAAGTGGCTCAATAATATTTAGATCTGGTGACTGTGCAGGCCATGGGAGATGTTCAACTTCACTTTCATGTTCATTAAACCAATCTTTCACCAGTCTTGCTGTGTGTATTGGTGCATTGTCATCCTGATACACGGCACTGCCTTCAGGATACAATGTTTGAACCATTGGATGCACATGGTCCTCAAGAATGGTTTGGTAGTCCTTGGCAGTGATGCTCCCATCTAGCACAAGTATTGGGCCAAGGGAATGCCATGATATGGCAGCCCAAACCATCACTGATCCACCCCCATGCTTCACTCTGGGCATGCAACAGTCTGGGTGGTACGCTTCTTTGGGGCTTCTCCACACCGTAACTCTCCCGGATGTGGGGAAAACAGTAAAGGTGGACTCGTCAGAGAACAATACATGTTTCACATTGTCCACAGCCCAAGATTTGCGCTCCTTGCACCATTGAAACCGACGTTTGGTATTGGCATGAGTGACCAGAGGTTTGGCTATAGCAGCCCGGCCGTGTATATTGACCCTGTGGAGCTCTGCAGTGATTTGGGCAGCCGTGGTTTTATGTTTTTTGGATACAATCCGGGTTAGCACCCGAACATCCCTTTCAGACAGCTTCCTCTTGCGTCCACAGTTAATCCTGTTGGATGTGGTTCGTCCTTCATGGTGGTATGCTGACATTACCCTGGATACCGTGGCTCTTGATACGTCAACAAAGACTTGCTCTCTTGGTCACAGATGCGCCAGCAAGACGTGCACCAACAATTTGTCCTCTTTTGAACTCTGGTATGTCACCCATAATGTTGTGTGCATTTCAATATTTTGAGCAAAACTGTGCTCTTACCCTGCTAATTGAACCTTCACACTCTGCTCTTTCTGGTGCAATGTGCAATCAATGAAGACTGGCTACCAGGCTGGTCCAATTTAGCCATGAAACCTCCCACACTAAAATGATAGGTGTTTCAGTTTCATTGTCCAACCCCTGTAGGTAAAAAGTGATTTAATTTTGATTATCCACATTTTTTGGTTCAATTTCACAAGCTACACCCAGACCTGATTCAAGATGAAAATCTCTGTTGACCAAAAGAAACGAAGGCTCGTCTCAGATTTGCCAAAAAATATTTTGACAAACCCCAAGACTTTTAAGAAAATATTTAGTGAACCAAAAAGGCGCAAACAGAACTTTTAGGAAGGTGTGCGTCCAGATACATCTGGTATAAAACTAAAAGAACATTGCACCAATTGGTGGTGGTGGTAGTGTGATGGTCTGGGGTTACGTTACTTTATCAGGACGTGGAAAACGTGCCATAATTGATGGAGCTTTGAATTCTGCTTCGTAGCGGGAAAAGTCCGAAGGAGAATGTCTGGCCATCAGGTCGTGACCTTAAGTTGCTTGCTGATGCTACCTTATAAACAAACAGGAACAAGTGGAAGTTTAGCTTTAGCTGTGTGACGTTTTTTGAGAGGCAAGATGGCGCCTGTGTTGGGCTGCACTTCTGCCCGGCTGCTTGTTTACTTTACATGTCATGGTCACTTCCTTTTGCATATATGACCACAACTCACTACTGGAGTTCAAGTCTGCGATGGTCAACTTTCAGAGTCATCCAAATGGAGTTGCCTTTCCACCACATTTTTAACCCGATGTGCCTCCTGGCATCTGTCCTCTTTTACCGGTGGGTCCGCAGCTACTTCGGACACGTCGGCGAAGGAAGCAGGGGAAGAGAGGTGGCTTCCTCGTACTGCTCTGTCAACTGCGGTGAAACAAGGCTGTGCCTGAGTACTGTTCAAGGGATGCAACCAGGCAATTTATTCTGAGACTTGTCTGTGCCGGGCTGGTTTCCACACTCCCAGGAGTTTCCCACACAGGTTGTTATCTAAAGCTGTGGGAATTCAAGGCATGCCTCAGGAGGAATCCTGACTTACTGCGCAGTGTGAGCCTACTTGCACTGCAAGCCACACTCTAGAACCGATCTTTACTTTTGTGGTCTCACTTAATAACTCAGACATAAAAGATGTAGTTTTTAGTGTCCATAAGGTGAAGGCTTTTAATATTTCTTTTGCACAGGTTTTTACTAAGCGCAGGTGGTTCTTTGACTATTCTGTAGCTGCGCAGTTTTCCTTTCTTTTTATGTGCCGCGCCCCACAGTTAAGATTTTAAAACACTTCTGGCTTCTTATAAATAGGTGGTTAATAATGCTAGGTCATCATATTTTACTAATCTCATAAATCAGAATAAAAATATTCCCAAAGGGTTTTTGATACTATTGAAAGCATTCTATTTGAGCAACTAGAATGCTTTTTGATACTATTGAAAGCATTCTATTTGCTCAAATGCAGCATGCTTGATCTCAGGTGATGACTGTAATAGGTTTCTCAGTTTTCTTATAAAGGAGGTAAAAGACCTGAGAGCTAATGTTTCCCCAAGCTCCTCTACCAAGGATGATTTTGATTCATTTACTTCTTTTGTTCCAATTACATGAAGTGACCTGACCTCTTTAACAGAAAAGATGCAACACTCTACTCATTAGAAGTATTACCCCCCTCTTTATTTGTTCAGTCACTAACCTGGTCCATCAGTACTATCAATAATTAACAACTCCCTGAAGCAAGGTTATGTTCCATCTTACTTCAAAATGGCTGAGGTGACTAATGTCCTAAAGAAACCTAATCTTGATGCCAGCTTGTTTTCTAACTTTCGTCCTATTTCCAAGCTGCCTTTTATCAGTAAATCATTAGAAAACGTTTTTGAAAACCAGCTCAGATCCTGGTAGTGTAGGCTGTAGATCTCTGACCCTTTTCAGACTGGCTTCTAAAGCAGCATGACTGAAACTGCCTTAGTAGAGGTTTATAATATATATATATAAGTATAAGATATATAATTTTTTTAATGGCTGTTGATGCAGGAAAATGTTCATGTTGGTCCTACTTGATCTGAGCATCGCTTTTGATACTGTTGATCACACAACATTGTTAAATAGGCTGAGGGTCATGGTTGGTTTTTCCTGCTCTGCATTGGACTAGTTTTTCTCTTATCTCTCCGATAGGAAATTCCTCATCAAGACAGACAAGTCCCCCTCGGACTTTGCTTCTATAAACAAGTCAGCTTGGGCCCATTATTATTTTCTTTTTACATTCTTCCATTAGCTGGTATTATTTGATCTTTCTCTCCTATCACATCTATGCAGATGACATCCAACTGTATGTATCTTTTAAATCTCATCGGTTAGCTAGGGTGTCCACCCTTGTCCAATAGTTATCTCTGATAAGTGACTGGCTCTCCAACAATTTTCTGGTTTTAAACACAAAGACAGAGACCTTAATAATAGGTCCTAGTCAGTTGCATTCTGAAATTAATCAGACAGTTGCCTCCTTTTGCCCAGCAACCAAATCCAGTGTAAGAACCCTAGGAGTTAAATTTAAATCGTCATGAAGCTTCGACTCACACATTAGATTTATTTGTCGTTCCTGTTTCTTTCATTTAAGAAACATTTCTAAAATATGAGACATAGTCTCTCAAGCAGATCAACAGAACATCATTCATGCTTTTGTGCCATCGTGTTTAGATTGCTGCAATGCTCTTTATATCAGTCTGGACAAATCATCAATTTCATGACTTCAAACTATTCAGAACACTGCACCCTTCTTACTAGATCTAGTAAACACTCTCACATCACCCCAGTCTTGTACTCTCTACTCTGGCTTTTAGTGGATTTTAGAATCGGGTTTAAAGTTCTCACCTACAGGGCTACTTTTTATTTCATAATTTTTGTTTACTGTGTCTATACTTTTTCCCTGCAATTTTGATGGGGGCGATCCCTAACGCCCCCTATTAACAAGCCACTATGGTTCTACAGAGGTTAACATAATCTGCTCCTGGGAGCACCGAACCACAATGCAGAAGAAAAATGGATTGGGTTAACGTGATTAAATGTTTATCTACAGACTGATTCTTTACTTGGGTAAAGAATACCATTTTGAAATTTCCCAGCACATCCCATTTTGAAGAAGACTCCAAGGCAGACCCAAAATTTCTGGGAGGCACTATATATCCTTTGTAGCCTGGGGATGCTATGAGATCCCACAGATTAACCTGGAGAGTGTCACTGGGAAAGGGTTTTTCTCCTGGACCTGCTCTCTCCATGACACATTCTCTGACGAGAGCAAAGCACTAGATTAAGGTCTGTAGAAAATTAGTCAGACGTTTTAAAACATATCTCAAAAAATCTGTTTGTGTACACAAGGCTGTTTAAAACTACAGCAGTGGCTGCATTTTAAAAACTACAAGCACAGTCGTGAGAACTTTTAGCATCAATAGGTTTCAACAATTAAAAAAATGATCTTTCGAAAGGTTTCTGGTGCCAGAATCCAGCCAGAAGGCACATAATTTTAAAACCAGATATCCATAGTCATGAACTTGTTGAGGCATGTGCTCTCTCAAGAGTAGCTTGGGTGATTTATATCACAAACAGTTTAAATTAATTAGGGTTGTGGGTTTTGGGCTTCATCTAAAGCAGTTGGGACTTGACAGCAGTTAATGTGTTGTGTTACAAAAGATAAAAGAAGATTTTGTTTTTAGTATTTGTAAATGTGGCACAACAAAATATTTAGGAAAAACTGCATCTATGATATTCAGAACATAGGGACCTGATCAGAAAGCAGTCCTGTTGTAATATTACCTTTAACGTTAAAATTTACCCATATAGAGCATATTATCGTTGGCTTGTCCAGGATCGGATCCGTTCTCCCGCTTGGCCTTTTGTAGCTCCTGAAGACGTAATAGTGATGAAACATTGCAGCCTGTTCCATCTGCTGTGCCATTGTATCTGAAACACTGTTTCCACTAATAGACCATTAGTTTAGCACTTCTAAATCTATGTTGTTTATTTGTGGTTTTGCAAGGGTCTCACATGTCAGATTGTTGGTTAATGATTTTGTGCACTATTGCTTCATTAGAAAACATTTTGACATCAGGTCGGTAATTCTGGGTTTCAAGCAGGCATTTTATTTTTATCACAGGTGTAAAAAGAATAGCGGTGTCATAATAGTGGTGCAGTATTTCTGAATTCTTTATAATTTGATTTAAAGAAGGCTTTACTGGTGGTCTTGATGAATACTTCTTCAGGTTTTCTGAAGGTCTTTCTGAAGGCTTCTTCACAAATTCCCTGTCCAGATACAAATAGTAACAACATACAGTGCTCTGAGAGTCCCTTTACAGATGTCTTTTTACTTTTTTTTTCAAACTTGTATGTTTTAGATCAGCAAATATGTTTTACTATCAAAGATAAACAGTAAATACAACATGTTGTTTTTAAATGATGAAATATCCAAATGTGCATAATCACATTTTCTGGACAGCTAGCTTCTGTTTCTTGAGCCACACAAAGGTCTCACTGTTGCTATGTCTGCATATTTAGGAAATAACTTCAAGACGACCTGTCTAACAGCACAAAGTAGCTAAAACACATCATGCCCCAATTCAAGATCAGATGAAAGACAATAATTGATGTCTAGCAGTCTGGAAAGGATTGTAAAACGATTTCTAAGACTTTAAGAGTCCAATGAACTACGTATGGAGAAAAAATGGACCACTGGTGAACCTTCCCAGGAAAGACCGGCCTCCAAGAACATCGATTCATCCGGAATAACATCTAAAGCGCTGCAGACCTCACCTGCCTTAGCTAACTGCTTCAGGCATTCCACCATTATCCCAGTCCCCAAACGCACCATTACATGATTAAATGAATATAGACCTGTCACCCTGACACCACTGTTATTGGTGTGATCTTGGACGATAATGGGTCTGCATACAGACAGAAGGTGGATCAGCAGGTCCAGTGGTGTGGTCAGAACCAGCTGGAGCTTAACCTGCTTAAGACTGTGGATATGACTGTGGACCTCCACACAACTCTCCTCACCATCCTCAACAACACTGCCTACTGTGGGTTACTTCCGGTTCCTAGAAACCACCCTTTCGCGTGACCTGAGCTGTTCCTCACACATAGACACCTTTCGGGGCAATATTATTCAGCCCCCTTGCATTAATACTTTGTAGCGCCACCCTTTGCTGCAATTACAGCTGCAAGTCGCTTGGGGTATGTGTCTATCAGTTTTGCACATCGAGAGACTGAAATTCTTGCCCATTCTTCCGTACAAAACAGCTCGGGCTCAGTGCGGTTGGAGGGAGAGCGTTCGTGAACAGCAGTCTTCAGCTCTGTCCACAGATTCTCGATTGGATTCAGGTTTGGACTTTGACTTGGCCATTCCAACACCTGGATACGTTTATTTGTGAACCATTCCATTGTAAATTTGGCTTTATGTTTTGGATCATTGTCTTGTTGGAAGATAAATCTCCGTCCCAGTCTCAGGTCTCTTGCAGACTCTAACAGGTTTTCTTCCAGAATGGTCCTGTATTTGGCCACATCCATCTTCCCATCAATTTTGACCATCTTCCATGTCCCTCCTGACGAAAAGCAGGCCCAAACCATGATGCTGCCACCACCATGTTTGACAGTGAGGATGGTGTGTTCAGGGTGATGAGCTGTGTTGCTTTTACACCAAACATATCGTTTTGCATTGTGGCCAAACAGTTCGATTTTGGTTTCATCTGACCAGAGCACCTTCTTCCACATGTTTGGTGTGTCTCCCATGTGGCAAACTTTAAACGAGACTTTTTATGGATATCTTTAAGAAATGGCTTCCTTCTTGCCACTCTTCCATAAAGGCCAGATTTGTGCAGTGTACGACTGATTGTTGTCCTATGGACAGACTCTCCCACCTCAGCTGTAGATCTCTGCAGTTCATCCAGAGTGATCATGGGCCTCTTGGCTGCATCTCTGATCAGTCTTCTCCTTGTTCGAGATGAAAGTTTAGAGGGACGGCCGGGTCTTGGTAGATTTGCAGTGGTCTGATACTCCTTCCATTTCAATATGATTGCTTGCACAGTGCTCCTTGGGATGTTTAATGCTTGGGAAATCTTTTTGTATCCAAATCCGGCTTTAAACTTCTACACAACAGTATCTCGGACCTGCCTGGTGTGTTCCTTGGTCTTCTTGATGCTCTCTGCGCTTTGAACAGAACCCTGAGACTATCACAGAGCAGGTGCATTTATACGGAGACTTAATTACACACAGGTGGATTCTATTTATCATCATCAGTCATTTGGGACAACATTGGATCATTCAGAGATCCTCACTGAACTTCTGGAGTGAGTTTGCTGCACTGAAAGTAAAGGGGCCGAATAATATACGCCCCACTTTTCAGTTTTTATTTGTTACAAAAGTTTGACACATCCAATAACTTTCATTCCACTTCACGATTGTGTCCCACTTGTTGTTGATTCTCCACAAAAAATTAGAATTTTATATCTTTATGTTTGAAGCCTGAAATGTGGCTAAAGGTTGAAAAGTTCAAGGGGGCCGAATACTTTCGCAAGACACTGTATGTGTCTTGTTACATCTGATGTAAAACAAACAGAGGAACATCCTGCAAACAGTCAGATGTGATGGTGGTAGTGTGATTGTCTGGGGGTTCTTTTCATCTCGCAGACATGGATAATTTTCCGTAATTAATGGAACCATGAATTTATTTTGTTAGCAGAAAATCCTGAATTAAAATGACTGGCCAGCTGTTCGTTACCTTCAACTCAAATGGAGTTGGGCTATGCATTAGGACAGTGATCCGCAGCACAGTAGCATGTCCGTCCTTTGAATGTCTCATAAACAAGTCTGAAAAGAAAATGAAGTGGCCTAGTCAAAGTCTGGAATTTGATCTGAATGAGATGCGGCACAACCTTAAACAGGATATTCATGCTAAAAAAAAAAACTCCAATGTGACTGAATTAACACAATTCTTTAAAAAAGAGTGGACCAAAACTCCCCCACAGTGATGTAAAAGACTCATTAGCTGTCTACACAAATACTTTATGAAGTAATATTAATTTACAGGGTAATTACTTTTCTACATAACACCTTTTTTTCCTTCAATCAATGAAAATATTATTTGAAAAGTGTATTTTGTAATTTGTTTATGCCCGTCTGCTTTTAAAACTGGTTTAACTTGAATAATGTAAATGTTATGAAAAAATAAGTAGCAATCCTCTAATTAAATCAAATCTGACTTATAGAAGAAAAACATACAGATTTTAAATAGTACTCCACATTATAAAGCCCGCTGATCAATTTTATTGTTTGTAATTATATTGAACTTCAATCCAATTCAATTCAGTTTATTTATATAGCGCCAATTCACAACACGTCGTCTCAAGGCACTTCACAAAAGTCAGGTACATACATTCCAATTAATCTTAATCCTTGAACAGTGCAGTCAGATTCTGTTATTTATTCAAATTGGATAAAACGTTTTTCTATCTAAGGAAACCCAGCAGATTGCATCCAGTCAGTGACTTGCAGCATTCACTCCTCCCGGATGAACATGTAGAGACAGTGGACAGTCACTGGCGTTGACTTTGCAGCAGTCACTCATACTGAGCATGCATGTAGTGACAGTGGAGAGGAAAAACTCCCTTTTAACAGGAAGAAACCTCCAGCAGAACCAGGCTCAGTGTGAGCGGCCATCTGCCACGACCGACTGGGGGTTAGAGAGAACAGAGCAGAGACATAAAGAGAACAAAGAAGCACTGATCCAGGAGTACTTTCTATGGGAAGGAAAAGTAAATGTTAATGGATGTAGCTCCTTTAGTCGTTTCACCTAGAAAGAAGGAACAGATAAACTCTGAGCCAGTTTTCAAGGTTAGAGTCTGAAGAGAGCACATAGAGTTCGTTACAGTAAAAGCTCAGTCAGTAGCTATGTCTAGGAGAGAGAAAGGGTTAAACACTGAAAGACAGGGCCACTCTAACTATAAGCTTTATCAAAAAGGAAAGTTTTAAGCCTAGCCTTAAAAGTAGACAGTTTGTCCATCTAGAGCTTACTGATGGCCATTGTTATACTAAAAACCACAACGATTGGGATACCTCTCTCTGTCAGATTGACCATAACCATTGGAAAAGAGAGGGGGTCATACAGGTAGCAGAAATGGAGGGTGTGTTTGCACCTCAGCCATAACTGAGCCGGTTTAGGCTAAACCTGACTCCCCCTTACTCCATCCAACAAGGGGAGAAGAAGACGGAGGTAAAATAAGGAAGATAGTTCAGGATAACCTAAGCCACTCTAACTATAAGCTTTATCAAAAAGGAAAGTTTTAAGCCTAGCCTTAAAAAACAAATATAACTTTTTTTTTTAAGACAATACATCTATACTCCGTCTCCGTTAAGCATCTTGGGATCATTCTGTGGTTTACTGAGTTTCCTGACTAGGACAGAGTGTTTGTTTCATTTTACTTCTTTCCTAAAATACTCTTTGTACGAATAAAATAACCACCGTCCCTCCAGCACCCCTTGCATTTCAAAAGTTGCCTCACTTTCAGGGTAATTTGATGAGAACAAAGCAAGGATCTAGTCCCATCTCTGTTTACTCTGACCTGAGATTGCTCAGATGTCAGCAGAAATGTGTCTCGGGTCAAACTGATTGTCGGGTCATTGCATCAATCAAGAAAGTTCTCGATGCATCTTGGGATATGATCAACAACATCAGGCAACTCCACATTTTTACTCGCTTAATTGTAGAGAATTTAGCTGCAATCTTTGAGCAGCTATCAAATAATCTTTTGTCATTTAGAAGAATCACAAGATCCTATTTAAATTACTCAACAAAAGACCATGTCAGATTACTTATAGATGGGAATGAATGAGATAAATCAGGCATGTGGTGTGCAAGGAAACATTATCAGTTTCTGTCGTTGCGCAACTCTGCTCAGCTTGAAAGGAAAGAGGATTACTGAGGATGAGAAACAGAGGGGAGAGGACAGTCCTATAAATGCAAAGCAATTACAGGTCACTGTTAGGTTTTCAACATGTTGCTAAAAACAAATACCAAACATGTTAGGATATGTTAAAGCAGACAATATGAAACCTAGGAGCTCCCTGATAAAGGTGCTTTAAAAGAAAGTGAGCCAATGCTTTATAGACGATGGTCTTGCACTTATGCAAATAGATCAGGCCTACATAGATAAACCACATCTGCCTCAGACTGACTATCTCATGTATTATTTTAAAATCAAAAAATGTCTTAGCCAGACTGACCAAAAAGTTTTATGTTTTATGTATAAAATATGACTGCAAAGTTACCGCTTCATGGTAATTGGACATATGCCATGAGTCATGTCAGGTTCTCTGAGTGAGAGCAACAGTCAGAGTCTGGTTTGACTCCTCAGTCCTGATGAGATTAATGGCTAACCTCCCTCTGGCTGCTCCATTTACGAAGCATGTCAGGTTTTTTCTTGGAATGAGCACACTGCTGCCTCAGTTCTCACCTGCAAACATCCAAAATACAACAATGTGCCAGTATGAGCGCCTATATGCATGTTGAATCCTTGCATATGTCAGTCATGTGGAAGGTAGGCTATGCCAGTTTTGCTGCTGTGAGGTCAGACCTTTTTTTCCTGTCCCCCTCAGACACCTCGCCTCTGACCTCAATCCCTGCCAGCCAGTTGTCACGGCTTCAAATGGACGGCCTGTAGCAGTTCAGGTTCTCGGATGTCACTGAAAGACCTCTGTGAACTCTGTTCATCATCTGTAGGACTCCCTTCTGTCAGCACAGGGACCATTAAGTTACGGTCAGTTAACGCCACTGTCAAAAAATAAGTTATCGACAGCAAGAGAAGTCAAAAACTACTTTTTTGTTTTGAGGAGGACGAACAACATACAGTAAATCAAGGAAGATTGTTGGGTATGATAAATATTCATTTCCAGAATAAGACACTAGCTTTTTTCTTCCTGTAAAACACACATTTTAGTGGCATCACAGCTCGTTGAAGTGCTCAGTTTAAGTCTCAAGAATTTTGTGGAGAGAAAATGGAACAACAGGCCTGCATCCAAAGTTATACAATAATTTTATTAAAATAAGAGGAAAAGCTACATAACTAAAATATATTGTTATGCACCAATCAGTTGGCCTTAGATCAGAATTGGACAGCTTTCCCTTGGTTAGCATATGCAGATGATGACCATAAATATCTAAACATTTTTGTCCTATTTATTAAATACATCAAAGTTTGTGCTTTCATTCCCTTTTTTAGTTTAATAAAAATCTGCTAAAGGTTTGGGACAATTGTCCAATAATGGACCGGCGACCTGTTCAGCGTGTACCCCACCTCTTGCCCAATGACCACTGGAGAAAGGCACTGATTAAGCCTAACAAATGATTTAAAGAAACAAATCTTAAATTCACTGAAAACAATACATATTTAGATCTTAATATTTCCTCCATTGTGGATGGCGACCCTGCTACACTCCATTTTGTAGCCAAAGTTGTGGTAAAGTTCTCAAACCTATTGCAAACCGAAGACAGTCTTACCACTTACCCAAAGGATTTCTCGCTGCTATTTTCTACGCCCCCACCACGGTCTTTAGGTAAAAACAGGCTTAAAAGTTTACACTTGAGTAGTGGAGTTGTAAATAGAATTTGGGATTTATCTGTTTTATGTGCTTATATTTTACCATGAAGTTCATTCAATCAAAAATGCCTTAAAACTAAGCAGCTTTAGGGCATTCTAATATGCTTTAAGCCTTAGGGTTTAAAGCATATTAGAATGCAACATGCAACAACAAAAAAGCTAAAACAAAGTTGAAAAGCCGACACAAAAAAAAACAACCTTATTCTTTGTTGAGAAGTTAATTCATCAGTGTTTACACTTGTGTCTGATATAGATTACTAAGAGCATTGCTAAACACCATCCTTTTGAAAAAATAAAAAAACTTTGAACCTTTCCATTTAATTATCACTTGCACAATGTTGCACAAATATTGAAGAGAGCAAAGTGAAATAAATATGGTCTCCTTAATACACATCTCTGCAGGCAAGAAGTAGTGTAACTGGATTGGTTTAGTTTCTATTCACTTGACCCATTTTTTCTTCTTTTTTTAGTATGAATTCCTACAGATACCACAGTCTGTCCACCATGAGTGGTTGTTACACAAACCCAGTCCAGACTTTCTATATCTGTGCGAATGTTAACACCGCCACACTGTTGGTTCCCGCTTTGCACCTCAGAGTGCTTTCACCTGGTTTGGAGCAAATGTTGGCTGATGTGTCATGTTCCCGTCCTGGTTGTCATAATAGAGACGCTCACCAGGACTTCTTGATACCAATGGTTCCTCAACCATCAACACATCTTATATAACTCCACTTACATGGCAACAAGCCCAAGTGTTTCCAAACCCAGTTATTGCAGATGCTCAGCCCACATTCCATTGGCTAATAATAACTTGGAGGATGATCCTAAAATTTCTGATGATTTTGTTGCTTGTCTCTCAAAATGCTTTGTTTCTTGCACATTGTAGCATATTTTTGGCCTTGCAGGTTTTAGAAGCGGGTGGGGTTAAGGAGAGAGATGTGTTGTTTGATATGTAATGGAAAAGTGTTTGACTTTTGAGTATGTTTCTATAGATCATAATGACATCTGACTCAAATAATAATATTTCTTAATATTTGTTAGTTACAGTACGGTACCTCACTAAAGTATTAACTTAACATTTTTCACATTTTATGATGTTACCATGACAACCTTCAATACATTTTATTGTGATTTTTATGTGCTGGAGCAAGACAAAGTAGCTCATAATTGTGAAGCGAAAGTAAAATGAGACATGCTTTGCAAAATAATTTACAAATAAAATCAGAAAAGTGTGTTTCATTTGTATTCAGCCCCCTTTAGTCAATCATTTTAGAACTACCTTCCACTGAAACTACAGCAGCAAGTCTGTTGGGTTCTTTCCTCTGCAGCTTTGCACATCAGAGACTTAGATTGACATTTTGATGATTTATCGCAAAATAGCCCCAGTTCAGTTGGATTGGATGGAAAGCATCTGTGAACATCAGTTGTCAAGTCTTGCCAAAGATTCAATTGGGTTTCTGGCTGGACTTTGTCTGGGCCATTCTAACTCATGGATATGCTTCGATCTAAACCACTCCATTGCAGCTCTGACTAAATGTTTAGGGTCGTTGTCCTGCTTAAAGGTGACCCATTGCTTCAGCTGGAAGTCTTTTGGAGCCTCTAACGGGTTTCCCTCAGGATTAACCTGTATTTGTTTCCATCCATGTCCCCATTAACTCTGATCAGCTTCCTTATCCTGACTAAAGAAAAGCATCCCCACAAATGTTGCCACGATGATGTTTTGCAATGGCAAAGGTGTGTTTGAGGTTACAGTGTTAGGTTTCTTCCACCCACACTTAGCGTTTTGCATTTTGGCCAGAAAATACTATTTTTGTCTCATTTGATCGGTGCACCATCTTTCACGTTTGCTATGTCCCCTGGAAGAAGATCGACCAGCAAATCTTGGCAGGTTTTCAGTTGAGCTATACTCTTGACATCTGTGAGATATTCAGAGGTTGAATTATCGCTTTGCTATCTAACCCTGCTTTTATTTTCTCTACAACTTTCGCCCTAAGCTGTTAGCTGTGATTCTTGTTCTTCATGATGCTGTTTGTTCACTAATGTTCTCTAACAAGCCTCTAAGACCTACACAGAACAATTATACATCTTTCGTCACACTTGCCGGAGTTTTGAAAACCACATTTTATTTTCCTTTACATGATAGTATCTGGTTGTCCCATGACAAAATGTGAAAAATGATAAGGACTATATATAAATACTTTTGCAAGGCTCTGTAAAGTAAAGTTATTTACAATCTCGGAAGAATAATTTTAGTTGTTTTCACAATATTAAAAGCTCCCATTGTATTATTATTTCCGTTATTAGCCACAGCTTAATTGCTTGCATTCACTGAGTCAGGCCAGCAATAACTTAATCATATGACTGCATAACAAGTTTAACTCATTTTATTGTTTTTCCTTTTTTCATCAGTTTCCAATACATTTTAGAAATGAACATGGGCTGTTTTGAATAAATAAAGGCTTTGGAAATCCTCCTTTTAATGTTTTTGTAATCCGTAGCCTTTCCATCCATCATGCCAAGCTGTAGTACATTTTGTCGCTCTGGAAGTGGCAGGGTATAATTTTTGTCTGAACCTTGTGCAACATCTTTATACTGCAATCTGTCAGTTCCTTTGCACAGACGTCTGCATGAAACAACGCTGAATACACAAGGGGTCTGATGTTATCACACAGAGATTCATAAATATCCAAATGCACATCAACCACAAAAACCCAGTGACTCGCTCATTCTGCAAACACTCATACATCCACCTCGTGGTTACCTTGTTTATTTATGTTTATTTTAGAGCACACTGATCGATGGCAGTGGTAAACCCCAGAGTCCACAAACCTAAATTTAGTGTGTCTTGCATAAATTAGCTCGAAACTGGACTAAGTTACAAAGAAATGCATTTAAATTTGTCATTGTATAGCTTTTTCCAGTCTGGTTACATTTTAAACCTGTCAAGATCATTACTTTTCACCCTTAACCTGAGATATTTAGCGATTTTGCTAATCATTCAGTTTTTCTGAGAAAGGTTTTACAAATCGAGGATAAGCTTCAGTCCATGTTCGCGTCATAGACTTATTGCTATTGACCTGATTGTTATCCATTTGGTCAGAGGTCGCCTCTGTGTCTTTGCTTTCATGCTGGAATTGCTGGTGTAAAATTGCATTTTGACGGGTGAATGACGTAGATGAACACATTTTGTGACCTCATCCCGCTCATGTCTTTCGACAGTACGGGCCTGGTGTTGAAGCTCAGAGTTGTAGAACTTCTCACTCTCCGAGGAAAAGGCAGAAAGAAAGCAGAGAGAAGAAGTGGAGTTGATTTTAAGCGTAAACATATGCAGAGCATTTTTCCAAGAACTCTGCCTCAATGCAGGATTCATGGTCCTGTAGATTCCCAGGAGTTTTCCACAGGCCACCCCACCGCAAGCAAAGTTTCTCCACCAGCAGCTAAATCGGGCCATTCATCCTAGAGGAAGCACAAAAATGTCTTTGTTCGTTGAACTTGATTGGAGTATTTAGTTCAGATTCACATGGAGCTTGAAGATCTGTTCCATAAATCTTTAAAGTAGGTTCTTCCTTTATTGGCTCTTTAACAGGATTATGTAACTACTGGCTCGCCCAGATGGACGTACCTGTGGTTTCCAATCTGACAGGGGGCTCATTAGCTGAAGTAGCAGTGATTTATTCAGTTGCTTTCATTATATTGCTGCAAACTTACGCAATGATGCTTGATTCTGAGAATACCAGAGTGTGTGTGTTAAACCTTCATACCACTGTCCAAAGAAAAGCGTTTTTATGGTTGACAAACCAGTCTCACCTCAAGGTCAATTTAGACACAGTTGTAGAGCTTTCAAGATAATTTATAGTTTGTAAATGCAGTAAACACAGTTTAAACTTCGAACCTAACTGAGCTCTTCAAGGACTTTTTTGTTCACTTCGGAAAACAAAATTAAACTAAAATAAACTAGTAATCAGTTCTTGGTACATTTGATTATTGGAAAAAAGTACTCCCTTTTTTAATTCTTACGTTTTATGTATGATAACAAAAGATGATCTTGTTTTTTACCAATTTTGTTCATTGTTTTAGTTTAGTACCAATTTATAACAAATGTCACTCACCTCAAATGCAAATTTAATTTTGAGTGCCAGCTGGTAAAAAGTTATCTTTCTAGGGCAGGGGTTTCTAGGGTGTACTTTATTTTCCAATTTGGCTTCTTTTTTCATGTATAATGGCAGTGCTGAATCTGTTGTAAGTTTTGTGCTCTAAGGGGTTAAATTTATATAATTAATTATCCATTTTAAACCTGCGTTTTACAGAGGGTGTACTTTCTATGTCCTCTGATCGTGTACAGAATGTTAAATAATTCTGCTGTAGAAAATGACTGATTGACTGACTGACTGTTCCATGGAAATCTATATAGGGCAGAGGGGGACTCAAAACCACCAGGAGGACTTCTAATTCCTTAATTCTTTTTTGTTTCATTTTATCTTTCTGTAGACACGTAAGCTGACCAAAGCAGAGCGGCAGCGTTTCAGCGAGGAAGTGGAGATGCTGAAAGGGCTGCAGCACCCAAACATTGTACGTTTCCATGACTCCTGGAAATCAACAGTGAAGGGCCACAAGTGCATTATCCTCGTAACTGAACTCATGACCTCGGGCACGCTCAAGACGTAAGTATAGGCATCCTGTTAATGTCGTTACACATCTTCATTCGTTCTGTCTCATATTGCAAATGTTTGCTTTCTACATAACACTCGTCTACCATGCTAAGAGAATAGTTGTGTCATGCCTGACAGCTTGTTTTCCACTTTTATAGTAGTTGAAGAGTAGAGAGCAGAACATAGCTCTACTTTCAATTTTCTTGGAGCAAATTCTGTAAACTTGCTAAGTTTAGAACTTCCTTTTGGCTGTCAAAATACAGGGAGAAGTACTTTATGGCTCTTAAAAGCTTCCTCTTCACCCTTGTTGTCTTTGATATGTTTAGGCTGATTTGTTGAATCATATCCCTTTGTTTTAGGTACTTAAAGAGATTTAAGGAGATGAAGCTAAAGCTGCTGCAACGCTGGAGTCGCCAGATCCTCAAAGGGCTTCACTTCCTGCACACACGCACTCCCCCCATCATCCACAGGGACCTCAAGTGTGACAACATCTTCATCACCGGCCCCACTGGCTCTGTCAAGATTGGAGATCTAGGGCTGGCCACTCTCAAAAGTGCCTCCTTTGCTAAAAGTGTCATTGGTAAGTAATACCTGACATGAATGGGACCTATACAGAACACATTTGGTCTTACATGTGGCAGTTTTTATTGATAATTGGTATTGAAAGATCTGTAAAAATGACACTCATTTTCTTGTTTGATATTCATCAAGCAATCATAGACTTTGTGTTTAACTTTCTGCTAGCTTTAAAAAGCAACTTTGTACTCAAATTGCTCTTAATTTAGCTGGAAATTGCTCAATCAAGTTCAGTTAAAGACTTCCAGGACTGAGATTGAGAATGACTTGCTGTTCCCTCAAATTTAATTCAACGGGTTTAAATTAAACACTTTATAGTCTAGCAAAATAAAAAGGAAGCAATTTCACTTGTAGCATGATTTTGAGGCTTTTGGTTTTGAGTATACTGCTTTAGTGCTGTTTTTAACTATTAATTAAATAGTAATAACTTTTACCTTTAATCAAATAGCTAAACTGCTGTTTTTTTTAAATTGTGTTTTTGATACTTTTTTAAGTTTTATGAGCATGTTTCCCAATTTTTTGTTACGCAGGGCTGTCTTGACACAACATTTTATTTTGTGGTTGGGATGTTTCTGCAGTTGCAGATGGGTTTTTTTCCTATCATGCTTCACATACTTCTGCATTCAATTCAAAGATTGCTTCCAGTTGCACCATAGACTTTACACACAGTTGTAAATATTATTCTTGGTTTGAAGTAGCAGCTTGCTCATACATTTTTTTTACACTAAGAATAATTAAAAAAATTCTAACTGATTATGTTAGCTAAGTTATTATAATATAGTACAATTAAGATTTCCCACGTTTTTGTTATGTGCATTGTATGTGCTACAATTTGGACGTTTCAACTTTTTTTTTCTCATAAGGTATTTCCATGGCCCCTTTAAACCACACATCTACTACGTATCTTCACTTTTATTATGTGGTCCCACTCAAAAAATGTTACAATAGTTTAACAAGAACATTAAGTAACAATAGAATGTTTATCATCTTCCAAAACTACTGCAAAGGCCAACATACGGTCACTCCAAATGCTTGTTTGTTGTAAATAAATAATGCATGATCATTAATCTCTGCAACATGCATGCTATAAGAATTTCTATGCAAGATGAAAATAACACAAGTTGCTATAATACAGTCCTTTGTATTGCCTTGCCTTGCATTTAAATTAAGCAATGCAAGGTACATGAAATGGAATCCTTATGACTCTTCTAATTGCATATAAAGTACTGCAGATAATCAGTTGTTAGACTGGGAGAAAAAACAATCTCCATAAACTATTTGCTACTTAAGCTTCTTTTCTCATCTGGTTCTGTAAATGCTTTAGATCTCTTGTTTCATAGCCTTTTAAGGTCAGAGTTTAGAGGGCCTATTTATACAGTCATATAGTAATAAGTAGTATCGTATTTGTAACTTGCTGAACACTTTGATCAATTTATGTCCCTTAATCCCTGGCAGGAACTCCGGAGTTCATGGCCCCAGAAATGTACGAGGAAAAGTATGACGAAGCAGTGGACGTCTACGCCTTGGGAATGTGCATCCTGGAGATGGCCACTTCTGAGTACCCGTACTACGAGTGCCAAAATGCCGCACAGATCTACCGCAAAGTAACCAGTGTAAGTAAAGCAGAAAAGCAGGGCCACCTCATTTCCCTCCTATGTATTTGACATAATAGTCCACAAGACGTTCGTATCATCAAAAGACTGAAAGTCATGCCTGATAAAATATGGAGCACTACCATGACATTTTTCTGCTTTCAGCCTATGATTAAGGTGGAGCCGTGCCGTGCACATGTTTTTCCCATTAATTGTCTGCGTAAAGCTCCTGTTTAACTGGTCCTGCCTGTAACTTTCAAATAAACAAACCTTATGTCACAATGTTTGAATAGAAACATCATTTCTGTGTTCTTCAAACACAGGTGTAACTATTTTATTTGAAAAGTTAACTCATGTACATTAATTTAATTCAGTTAAAAAACACTTTATCCTAATAGGAAATTAAAAGTTGCGTTGAGCTGAACTTTCTTCAAAAAATCATTATGCTGTTGGTAGTGGGCAAGAAGGATTTCCTTTAGCAGTATTACAGTGTATATGAAGAAGCCTCTTATGATGAGGGTGTTCAGGGTTGTCCAGTATATACTTAATTTTAGGCAGCATCATTCTTTGCTCATCTCCAGAGGCTCCAGAACAGAGGCAACCATGTTTATCAGTTAGTTTATCTTTCTTTGGTCACTGGCTCTGATGCTGCCATCCGATGATGGCAGAAGAGATTGCACTCTCCATATCAAAGTATAAAAGATATGCTGCATCTTGTTGTGAGAACTGAAAAACATAAAGTTTCTCAGGAAATACAGTCTCCTCTGTCTTGTTTGTATACTTGTGTTTATACTTCTCCACCACCTTTCCTTCCCATACCATGACACAAAATGGTTCACAACCTCATCTGAGTTCTTTTTTGTTGACGATAGGATGCTGTTTTGTACTGGAAATCTGAGGTATACAGAGCGAAAGGAAATGGTGAGAGCACCTGGTTGGACAAATAACCCTTCAGTCTCACAAACTGATCTGTTAATCAGGTAGTCACTGATCAAGGTGATTGTTGCGGCGTCCACCTGAGTCTTCTGGAGTTGAGGCTGACATAGTAAATAGGCCTTAATTTTGTACTTTTTCTGCGTGTCTTCCCTTCTCCTTCTCCACCCCATTTCCTGCCAGTCAGCTTACAAAATAAAGGCCACAAATCTTTAAAAAAAATTTAATAGGATAGAAATATTCTTTATTGTTCTTATTGTAACTCAGCAGCGAAATTCAGGTCTACCAGCATGACTTAGCTGAAGGAAGAAACATTTGATCTGTGATAGGAAAGCTGCATGTCAACAGGATGTGGAAGGTCTCATTGATTGAACTTGCTCCTGAACTGAATCGAATTGAAAACTGTGTTCAGTACATTGACTCTAACCAGACTTCCATCGATCTATTCCTCACGGATGTGATCATCCTGTGGCACCGGTGAGGTGTTAAAGAAGCCTGAGTTTCACTTTTTGGATTGAATTACTCAAGTAAATTAACCTGTCAATGCATTGCAAATTGTAATTATTTCACTGCTCTGATAAAACCTTGAATTCTGCAGGGAAGTTACATTCAGGACTCAAAAAAGTTTGACTTAAAAAAACATTGGTAGGCTCTCAGTTTTTTGTGCTTTTTTTTGTGTGCTTTTGTGTACAATAATGGCAAGGCGGGCCAGAGTAGGCGATGGCAGAATTATATGTTTTGGAAATAGTGTCTCACTCTTTACTTTGCAAAGAAGGCTGTTTCGTTACCCGTGTGTCACGTACTAAAGGTAAACAGGGTCTGATGGAGGCTTGAAACGGAGACGGTGATAACTGCCAGTATGTTTGAGTGTGTCTGGCTGCTTCCCCAACGCAAACATAATAATGTTCCCTGTACCGTTAGAGATGCTTAGCCTTGCTACATAATAAAGAAGCCCAGCTGTTTCTCCTCATTTATTTAGGTTTATATGAAACCCAGATTATGTGTAGGTTAATTTCTGTGACAGTTATATTTTTTGAGACATTAACTACAAACATACAAATTGTGTGGTTCCCTCCCCAAACCGCAAACTACTTTTTGAAGTAATTAGCTAATTAAGCATTGATAAGTAATAAATTAACATTTGAAATAACATAAAGGATTCTTGTTCTTGGATGCCGTTAACAGACCCTGTTTCATACTTTGCCAAAAAAACCGAGAAGGAGGGGTGCGTTGGTTTCCGTTTGTTTAGTTGTGTGTCAGAAATATTACAGACAACATCCTGAACAGATGAAATTACATTTCGAGAAGAGGTTATGCTGAAACCTTTGAGAAGAATTCTGTTTTTTAATAGAAAATCAGCAGGAAACTGCTTGAAAACCTTGTTTGCCAAAGCAAAAATGCATTTTCATTTCTTTCACTCCTGATATGTGGCTGATTCCACGTTTCACCTTTATGTTGCAGATAAAAATCTTATTATGAGTCATTGATTTGCTATCTTGAGAAGATTTCTCTCCAGGTATGATAAACTCCAACACTGATGTTGTCTAATAAGGCCAGGCTTGCCATAGAAGCTTTACTTGATATAGTAGCAGTCAGAGCTTATTGCTCCTTTATCAACAAACCAGGAAAAAGGTTTGAGCTGCCTCATTGCAAAGGATTTTGTCACGTTGCACCAAAGAGAGTCCAAAAATCAATAAAATTTAATTATTCTTTATATATTAAAATTTTATTTGTAATTGCACACTGTAGGGTTCTGTTTAGTGAATTAAACTGAAAATGGCAAAAAGGTTTACTAAAAAACAAAAGGCATAAATTCATTAATTAGTTATTCAGTCAACTTCTGATATACATTTATATCTAAATAAATTCCAATATCATGGAAAACTTCAGTAATTCAGTTTAGAAGGATAAACCCCTATGTAGATTTATTGGACACAGCATCTTACTAGCACTTATTTCTGTCATGGCTCATAGCTGAGGAATACCAAAAAAAATCACAAGCAAAATGATGATAAAAAGTATTTAAAAATACAATGCAGTTTTTTTGCTATGCAGTTGAAATCAGATATTCAGTGTATGTAAATATCTGGTTTGTAAAAAGATGCATAGCCTGTGATTCCCACTGTCCTATCATTAAATTTGACTAAAGTTTTGCTGTTCAGTTAGATAACTGAAATTATTTATGTATGCTAAATGACGAGATGCTTCTGTCAAATTCAGTTTACCTACATTTCTTTAGTAAATTTAACATTATGGGTATCCTTCCACAAGCTTCTGAAAATGTTTTGCTGGAGTTTTGGCCCATTACTCCTGACAGGACTGGTGTAACTAAGTGTGGTTTTTGTGGGCCGCCTTGGGTGCACACAACCTTTTCAGATCTGCCCACAAATGGGACTGAGATCAGCACTTTGTGATGGCAACTCCAAAACATTTATTTTGTTGTCTTTAAACAACTTTGTAACATATTTGGAGGTATGCTTAGGGTCATAGTCCATTTAGACGAATATGTTTGTGCCTAAGCTTCTGTATTTCCCATAAACATTTCTGTCCTTGTGATGCCATTTATTTTGTGAAGTACATCAATCCCTCCTGCAACAAAAGCTTAACAACATAAAGCTGCAGCCCCCGTCCTTCGCTATTACAGTAGTGTACTCAGGCTTGCATCCTTTTCCTTTTTTCCTGAAAATATTACAAACGTCGTTATTGCCAACAGTTTAATTTTAGTTATATCAAACCTACAAGATTGTACCTCTGTGCATTTGGAAACTGGAAATGCCAATTTTTCAATTTGTCATTACTAAAGAAGCTGGCAGTTTACAGAGTGCTGCTCCCAGGCATATTAGTGCAAAGTAGAGTGAATGGAAAAAGTCCGGTAGAAAAAGTTTGAGAATGTTCTGAAGCAAGAGGCAGTCGTTTGGGAATAATTTATATCCTTTAAGTTGTATTCTCTTCTTGTTTAAGGTGCCTCTGGACTCAAAGCATTGCACCAGCTGGGTATTAGCCTCAGAATTATAAATATTTTAATAATTAACTAATTTTACTTGTTAGACATGTGTTTGTTCCTTTATTCAGAGGAAATTCCACCAGAGTCGGGATGACACTAGCATATATCTCATGATCTTATCCAAACCTATCTGTCACCACAGGAAAGGGGCAGAGTCACAAATTTGATTTAGATCAAGGAAGAACTGATTTATCTTGAAATGTCTCATTATGAAGCTGGCTTAAAAAAAAAAACCATGACGCTCTGAAGCGGAGAACATTTTACAAGTTAAATACCAATAAGTAGATATTGGGTGTCCCCTGTTTGTGTTTTTCCTCTTTAAACTTTTACTGTATTAGGCTGAAAGGTTTCTGTGTGTAATCCCTATCAGTCCTCCAAAGATAAACAAAGCACAGTAAAGGGGAATAAAGTAAACATCTTCATGTCATCTGTGCTTTGTCAAAGATCTGCTCTTTGTGTATTTGAGACAGGAAGCCATGAACATCTCTGATAAATTAAATGTGATTTTAACACCCAGGAATTACTGCATTACATGGCATTTTTTATATGTGGTGACGTAGAACTCGGCCTTTTACTGGTAAATAATTATGTTTGGGTGTTGGACCTAACATTTTCC
This sequence comes from Crenichthys baileyi, assembly GCA_036173005.1. Taxonomy (NCBI): domain Eukaryota; kingdom Metazoa; phylum Chordata; class Actinopteri; order Cyprinodontiformes; family Goodeidae; genus Crenichthys; species Crenichthys baileyi. The sequence continues at coordinate 117,274 of JAHHUM010002633.1, forward strand.
GGATGCTTGCGTATCTTCGGGGCATGCATCTTTCTAACCGTGCCTTTTTTCCTGTGTTATCGTTGCTTTTGCAGGGATTGTAACTCTTCTGTGATCTATCTGTGTTCTCTTGATAGCATTCAGACGACTAGCTTGGCTTGCCCATTTATTTTCCTTTGTGTTTCAGGTACAAAGCTATAGAAAAGAGAGCATTCTGGTTGTTTTTTTTGCCACTTAATTTGTAAGCTCCTGGTCTGGTCTTCTAATGGTGCTGGCGTGATCGCTCACCCAAATGTCATTCTGGTTCGGACTCATGTCACAAAGCAGATGACTGCAACAACACGCACAGATTGGAGCACTGGCTATTACTTTTACCGGAGAAATGTGCAAGTGATAGATAAATGTCCTCATTATTCTCTTGTTCTTTCCAAAGACAAATATGCAACGGTTGAATAAGTTGTTTTTTTAAATGGATTATATGTAAGTTGGCATTCATTTTTGTGTTTACAGGGCATTAAACCTGACAGCTTCTACAAAGTTATAGTCCCAGAACTCAAAGAGATCATTGAGGGCTGCATTCGCATGATCAAGGATGAAAGGTAAAAACAAAAACATATACAGTGGCTTGTAAAAGTATTCATACCCCTTGAACTTTTCCACATATTGTCACATTACAACCACAAACATACAGGGGTTGGACAATGAAACTGAAACACCTGGTTTTAGACCACAATAATTTATTAGTATGGTGTAGGGCCTCCTTTTGCGGCCAATACAGCGTCAATTCGTCTTGGGAATGACATATACAAGTCCTGCACAGTGGTCAGAGAGATTTTAAGCCATTCTTCTTGCAGGATAGTGGCCAGGTCACTACGTGATACTGGTGGAGGAAAACGTTTCCTGACTCGCTCCTCCAAAACACCCAAAAGTGGCTCAATAATATTTAGATCTGGTGGACTGTGCAGCCATGGGAGATGTTCAACTTCACTTTCATGTTCATCAAACCAATCTTTCACCAGTCTTGCTGTGTGTATTGGTGCATTGTCATCCTGATACACGGCACTGCCTTCAGGATACAATGTTTGAACCATTGGATGCACATGGTCCTCAAGAATGGTTCGGTAGTCCTTGGCGGTGACGTGCCCATCTAGCACAAGTATTGGGACAAGGGAATGCCATGATATGGCAGCCCAAACCATCACTGATCCACCCCTATGCTTCACTCTGGGCATGCAACAGTCTGGGTGGTACACTTCTTTGGGGCTCCTCCACACCGTAACTCTCCCGGATGTGGGGTAAACAGTAAAGGTGGACTCATCAGAGAACAATACATGTTTCACATTGTCCACAGCCCAAGATTTGCGCTCCTTGCACCATTGAAACCGACGTTTGGCATTGGCATGTAGTGACCAAAGGTTTGGCTATAGCAGCCCGGCCGTGTATATTGACCCTGTGGAGCTCCCGACGGACAGTTCTGGTGGAAACAGGAGAGTTGAGGTGCACATTTAATTCAGCTGTGATTTGGGCAGCCGTGGTTTTATGTTTTTTGGATACAATCCAGGTTAGCACCCGAACATCCCTTTCAGACAGCTTCCTCTTGGGTCCACAGTTAATCCTGTTGGATGTGGTTCGTCCTTCTTGGTGGTATGCTGACATTACCCTGGATACCGTGGCTCTTGATACATCACAAAGACTTGCTGTCTTGGTCACAGATGCGCCAACAAGACGTGCACCAACAGTTTGTCCTCTTTTGAACTCTGGTATGTCACCCATAATGTTGTGTGCATTTCAATATTTTGAGCAAAATTGTGCTCTTACCCTGCTAATTGAACCTTCACACTCTGCTCTTACTGGTGCAATGTGCAATCAATGAAGAATGGCTACCAGGCTGGTCCAATTTAGCCATGAAACCTCCCACACTAAATTGACAGGTGTTTCAGTTTCATTGTCTAACCCCTGTAAGTATATTTTATTGGAATTTTATGTGAAAGACCAACACAAAGTGGTATACAATTATCAAGTGGAAAGAAAATTATACATGATTTAAAACATTTTTTAACAAATAATTGCATCTCCTCCAGAGTTACTGAAATACATTACTATGTTACTATGGTCCACTTGGCTGCTTCTCCGATTAACGTTCTGCTTGCCTGGCCTATTACATTAGGTAGACGACCATTTCTTGGTAGTTTTGCAGTTGTGCCATACTCTTTCCATTTCCAAAAGATGGATTGAACAGCGTCTGTGAGATGTTGCCTTCTGAAAGCCATTGGGTACACTGGACTTTATTTAGAGGCACCAGAGCATGCCCCATTTTTCAGATTTAAAATTTTGAAACATTTGGATGGCCATATATCATTTTTCTTCAACTTCACTATTATTTACTACAAATACTAAAACTAATATTAACTAATAAAATGTATATCAAGGTTTTTTTGTTATGTGACAAAATGTGAAAGATTAAGGCCTATAAATAGTTTTGCAATACACTATATTTTTAGTAATAACCCAGACTCATGTGTCTACTACAAATATCTTTCTCTAAATTTTAAAGATTTGTGGCATTAGGTTAAACAACATGAAGCGAAATACATTTCCTTGCTTGTACTTCAGGTACACCATTCAGGACCTTCTGGAGCACCCCTTCTTCCAGGAGAACAACGGTGTGCATGTGGAGCTGGCGGAGGAGGATGACATGGTGAAGCCCGGCCTGAAGCTGTGGCTGCGCGTCGACGATACCAAGAAGCTTCACGGAAAGTACAAGGACAACAATGCCATCGAGTTCCTCTTCGAGCTCTACAAGGATGTACCTGAGGAGGTGGCTCAGGAGATGGTAGGCTGGCACAGAGTGATTTGACGTTGTTTTTACAGCTTTGCTGACCTAGTTTGAAGCAGCCTTTAGCGTGGAAATATTGTAATTGGTTCTAGATTAAAGCAGAACAGATGCAGGGACAGTTTCAGTTAACCCAGAGGTGTTCTCTGAGTCCTGGTCCTGATTGATGATGATGCTGCCTTTTACTGGCCTTTCAAGAAGAAAGCTTTAGGAGTTCGTTTAGACCCCTGATGTAGATAAAGCAAGAAGCTTTAATTGTTGAAGAGAGCATCTGTTGGTAATGTTTCTCCAAATATGTAGAACTGTACAAAAGCTTAAACTGCTACCTTTCATAAGGGCCTTCGTCAGCAGTTATTCAGACTTTCTGTGTGTCTTCTGTGTTTTTTTTTTCAACTTTGGCACCATTTTCCCCACATTATCTGATTCTTGTTCCTAACATTGAAAGCATTTTATGCAAAGAGCAATGTGGACTAGTGGAGGTGAACTATTGTTGAAAAACTCTAGAAAGCTGCGGGTTAGGCAGTGGTGTGCAGGCATTAGCCATCAGATCAATGAACCTACTAACATTAAAATAATGTTTATTTGCTAATAATGGTACAGATAACCGTAATCACAATAATTGTAACTTTTCTGTTTTATAGAAAAGTAAGTTTTGGATAGTTATGAACCAGTGGTGTTTTACTGTTAATGTTCCATTCAACAACAAAATGAAAAGTAATTTGGTTGTTTTAAATTTTCATTTGAAATGTCTGTAAGACTATAAAACTACAGAAGTTTAAAAATTTTCCATCCATCCATCCATGCCTAGTAATAGTTTAATTAATTTTTTTGTACTCTTAAAAATGAGTCAGTAAAAACTCAGTGTGGAAAGTATGGAATGTTTATCAAAAATTGGTAGTCAAGGTCACAGCACAACATTCAATCATCACTGGCTGGAAATGTGAGACCATCTCAGGAAGCAGCCGAGGTCACGTCTTTAATAATACAGCGACTCTCGTGCCCACTGCAAAACAGGCCCTGATGTTCTCAGAGCGACCTTCCCCACGTCCATTCTCCTCTTAGAGGTCACTTTTAATGAAAAAGCGCACCTCAACTCCTTAATTGTTTATGCCTTTGATGGAGATTTCATCAAGATCAAATATGGTACAAGCAGGGGGCATCCCGCATGGCCAATCTGTGGTAATGTGACTATGTGTTGAGAGGCAGAGTGTGTTGCTCTGCTGGACTGGTTTCTTAGAAGACAACCCACAAGTACTGCATCTTTTGGTCGTTTTGGGTTCTTTACTTGTTGCAAAGCAAATGTTGTTAGCACAAATGTCAATGGGTGCCTAATCAGGTCAGCAGACCTGCATAAATGTTCAATTGCATCAACACATGCGGCTGCACACCAGTTTAATGCACCATAACCGCTCTTTTGTTCTGATGTTTTGTTTTGCAGGTCGTGCTCGGCTTTGTGTGCGAGGCAGACTTTAAAATTGTGGCCAAGGCCATACGGGACCGAGTGATGGCAATCAAAAGGCAGAGAGAGAAGCTGAGGCGGCAGGCAGAGGAGCGTAAAAAGAAGGAAGTGATAGAAGAAGAACCAGAGCCGCAGCCACCTTCACCTAAGGTCAATGATGTTGTTGCGGCAGAGTCCCCAACCCCAGCCCTGACACATCAGGCCCATGTTTCATCCCCCATCACCAGCTCTGCAGACTCTGGTGTAAGCTCCAGCTACCCTGCAGAGCCAGAGGAGCCCGAGGCCGATCAGCACTTCCGTGTCCGCCTCAACAGCCTGTCTTCAAACTGTGAGCAGCCACATCATGAAGCATGATTTTTTTCTGTAAATATGTACATGGGCTACAGTATTCAATCCTTACAAACACCTTTTCAAGGTTTTTTTATGCAGAATCAGTAAAGTCTATAAGTCCATGCACTTAGAATAAAAAATAGAAAATAAATGTGAACATTTTTGAGGGCAGCTTTAAAAATATAAAATACTGAAACAAATAAAATTATTTGAAGGTTTTTGAAAGAACTACTTAGCACTTTATACTTGACATAAAAAGTTGGATCTCTTTCTAAAAGTTGCCTTATGCAGCTTGATAATTATGATAATTCATAATACATTAACAGCTGCAGTACCATGCAAGAGGTTTCACACCTTTTGAACTTTTTCGCATTTTGTCATGTTACAACTACTAGATTCTATGTATTTTATGAGGATTTTAGTGATAGACCAACACAAAGTGGTCCATATTTGTGAAATGGAAATGGTTTTCCTTTTTTTAGAAATAAAAATCTGAAAAATGTACAATGCCTTTTTATTCAACCCCTTTTTATTCTGACACCTCTAAATAAAATCCACTGTTACGATTGCAAGTCAGATAATTATTTAAGAAGTCCACTTGTGTGTACTCTGAGTATAAATCCATGTGTTTTGTGAAGGCTTCAGAGTTTGTTACAGAGAACAAAAGCATAATGAAGACCAAGGAACACAGCAGATGGGGTCAGAGATATAGTTGTGGAGAAATCTAAAGCTTTGAATATCTCACAGACCACTGTTTAATCCATCATCTGAAAATGGAAAGAGAATGACACACTTGGTGTGGTAGTGTGGCACATATGGCCAAAACTGCAATGCAATGATTTAGATCACAGCATATTCATATTTAAGAGTGGTTCAGTCAAAACCCAGAGCTAAATCAGATGGAAAATCTGCTTGTAGACGTGAAACTTGATTTTAACAGATGTTTTTTATCCAATATGTCTGAGCTTGAGCTATTTTGAAAAAAGAATTAAAAATAATCTCAATCACTAGAAATGCAAAGGTGGTAGAGACATACCACAAAGGACTTGCAGCTATAATTAGAAGGAAAGTATTTGTAGTATTGACTCAGGGGGGTTGAATACAAATGCAAACAAAAATGTTATTTATAAAAAAAAAATGGAAACCATGCATCATATTTGTTTCACTTCATAATTATACACTGCTTTGTATTGGATTCTTTAAGGCACTAAAAGTAGCATATAAATACAGTTCATTTTAAGGTAAACTTTAAATGTTAAAGTAGATGCACTTAGTTGCAGCTTTCAAACATTTGGCATTTGTGTTAAAGAGCCAGTTAAGTTCCATTTAGCAAAATTAACTATAGGAGTGTTTTCACTGTTTTATCTGTACAACTGCACAGAATAGAGATTCGTTCAGATCTCAAAGCATATTAGAGCAAAACACAGAAGTGTGATACTGTAGATAACTGAATTATTCAGCCCCTGTAGGTCTTATCTCATGGTCTGAGCGAGGGCTTTGCTGCAGATATCATTGTCCAAAACAACAGCTAACACATTCTCTAACTAAATTAGTCTGATCCAATCTAAATGCAACCAGCCATTTCTGTGTGCATGTTATATAACAGTTTGGGTGTCATTGGATGCACGTTTGCATGCATGCATGAGTGTGAACAGTACGGCTCATTTCTTTTGAGGTCACAGCTGGTCACAGTCTAATAGTTTCTGTGCTTTGTTGAAACAGCTGACTGCGAAACGGACGGCGACCTGAGTTCCTCCGGACTTCAGGATCCACTGGAGGCCGGCGGCTCCAACGCACCCGCGACCCCTCCGACCTCCTCGACCCCTCTAACCGCGCACACTAACACCCCCGCTGTAAACGACCTCGTCATTCCAGCACTTCGCTTTCCCTCGGTGAGCTGCCTGAATAAAGAGCCTGTTATTAAAGTGAAGAGCTCAGGGGGGTGGAAGAACGGACGTCTTTACAGAGCCTCATTTCTTTGGGGGGGCTTGTCAGCGTCTGTTACACCTAGTGCTGATTATGTTACCAATATTTTGTAGCAAAGTCACTGAGGGGTACATACTAGTTCTATTTATTTGTCTACAAAGCTATAAATCGATTTATTTATTTCAAATGTGCTAATACATAATATCTTAGGGTCATGTAGCTTTTTGAAATACCTGTGTTTTGTAGTCATGTCCATTGCCGCTTTTCTTTGCACAACTTACTGTAGAGCTGTAAACATAATATGCACTGCTTGCTATGAAATATCAATCCCATACAAAGGATTACACACATGCTGTATTCATGTCTTGATTTTGTCACATTACCACAACCAACTCAAATATATTTTATTGGGATTTTATGTAATAGAAAAAAACTAAGTAAAGCCCAACTGTAAGGTGGAAGAAAACTGATACATGGTTTTCAGATTTGTTCCCCTTATTTTGGGCATTATGGTTTACCAACATGTTCTATACATATAACTATACCAATGCTAATGTAAATAGCTAGGTGGTTTAATGGGAACAGAAATCTGAAGCACAGCACTTTGCCAGCTCTCATTTTTAAATAAAAGTGGATCTTTTCTTTATGGGTTTTTTTACCTTGTCTTGTTCATTTGTTTTTTCAGAGTATTGCAGTCTGCAGTAACACAGAACATGGCAGCTCAGGTCCTCGAAGTGGGTTCAGCTCCCCTGTGGACAGGTAAAGTTGGTCATCTGCCTTTCTTTTACTCTCTGATTCTCATCGTAATGCACAATAGAGCTGTGCACCTTTTAATATTTACATTAGAGACCTAAAAATTAGCTTGATATTTTAGGAAATGTAACTCCTCCTCCCTACCCCACATCTGTAGTGCTGAAACAACAAGCTTGAGGCAATTGCGAGCTGCTCTGTGTTTTTGTTGCAGAGAGACACAGTGGACCCTTGCAGCTTTCTGTTCGACTGCGTCTCAGATGTTGTGCAAAGCAGGCTTTGCAAGTTGGTTTGATATTAGTAGGAGATGCTTTCTTCTCAGCGTGAAGGCTGATAGAGGACAAGAAAATCATGTTAATATGTGTGTGTCCTGGGCATCATGTGGGTTAAAGGACTTTAATTTAGCAGTTATTATTGCTGCACTGCAAAGATTAAAACATTTATCTACTTTTATATTTGATTAATATTCTGGTTAGAGCTGTGCAATAAAATGAGTTGCAAATGTCATTCCAGTAGTAATATATGCAATTTTGCAATCATCAAAGATTGCTCAGATGCAGTACTTGATAAGATGGTATATAAGTTCCCTGCAATGACATAACCTGGGTAAGCTAATAATATATTCTGACAGCTTGATGGACTTTACATTAGAGACCTAAAAATTAGCTTGATATTTTAGGAAATGTAACTCCTCCTCCCTACCCCACATCTGTAGTGCTGAAACAACAAGCTTGAGGCAATTGCGAGCTGCTCTGTGTTTTTGTTGCAGAGAGACACAGTGGACCCTTGCAGCTTTCTGTTCGACTGCGTCTCAGTCTCAGTCTCACCTGTGATTCCCCACACTCTATATACATTTTATTGGCCGAGATGATTAAATGCAGAGATAGTAATTGGGACTTCACAATGTAAGTAGTTGTGGTTATTGTTTGAGTCATCACTTTACACTTCTGGGTGCATTTCAGCAACGCAACACCAAAATTAATTTTTAAGCAATTCTGCAAAGAAAATTGTTTCATAGCATTTATAGTTTAGAAGAAATCAAATTTTTTTACTGATAAATTACACAGTAGTCAATAAAAAGTTGTAACTATCAAATCTTAAAGGGTTAAAGTATGAAACATGATATAAAATCACTTAACTCCAGTCAAATTTGTAATAGTTAAAGGTTTTTGAATAATTAGGCATGTTCGACAAGATCCAAGGAAGCAATAGCCACACACATATAAAAAAGCATGCTTTGTTACTTATAAAGATAACTTTAATTATTAATATAGAATCCTGCGGGGTTGTAGATAGTTTAAACTTTTTTCTCAGAACATAAACGCAGCAAAAAAATTTTAACATTATCCCTAAAAAACGGCTTTGACTTGAGGGTTACTACAACGACCTCCACGGATGTTCTAAAGCAGGAGTCAGTGTTCATTTAATTAATAATTAATTTATTCCAAAGTAAGCACCATACAACTCTTGAGATCCTGTAGAAAACCTGTGGGCTAAAGTTGAGAGGGCACCTTGGACTCTGGACGATGTAGCGAGATTATCCTAGAAGAAATGGGCAAAGACCTCTCTCTCCGATACTCTAAACTTATAAAATATTACAGGAGAAGGGCTGTCCTATTGGCAAAAGAGGGTTTTACAAAGTGTGAAGAGCCCTAAGAAACAAGAAAAAAGCTGCAGCAGTTTATTAAAACATGACACAGGTTCATCCTTCAGTTTGGGAGCTTTTTTTGCTCTTAAATAATCAATAGATCTGTGCCTTAAAACCAAAACCTCATTCTTGTTTGCTGTTTGGCTTTTTGGAATCCACATGAAAAGGAATGGGTATAGCTAAAGGCTTTTATGCAGTAGTATAATGATTATTAATAATGTGACACAATCAGACTCCTCCATCTTGCAATGAAGCAAATTACAGTATCAGTTTTAACACCAGGGTACTCATGTGATATTTAGAATCCCAGCTCTTCCTCTGAGACCGCTCCTGATTACCTCTGAACTTTTTGCAGCATCACCACATAAGTTCAGTCTTGTTTTGTTGACTGTAGTCCCAGCAGGTGACAACAGGCTTCCGTAGGAGCTGACGTCCACCATGGGGTAGAGAGCTTTTAAACAGAGGCAGGTGGAGGCTGCCAAGCAGTAGGCTGTTAAATGTTTGCAGCCTGCATCGAGGAGGTGGATGGAGGAACATTTGTAACCGCAATGATGTAAAAAAAAAAAAGAAAAAAACAGGAGATGCAATTAGCTGAAACTTTTACTGAATGCTCTCCAGCTGACTGAAACCCAAAACCCACTCATAGCATGACTATGTTTATGTGCTGCTTTTGCGGACATTCGCCAGCTTGACGTTGAAGAGAATGTTTAAACTGCACTGTTTAATTTGACCGTAAACATCCAGGAAACACACAAATATAATGTGATGCTTTATGTGATACGTAAGAGTACTATTTATTACTAGGGATACTAAAGTTCACCCTTCATTTGCCATTGATGTGCTGACAACCACTACACGCCATCTTCATGCCAACTAATTGTTTGGGAGGCATGCCATAAAAAAAGTTTTTTGTGTTCTTTTGTGTCCATTTTGTGTCCTACCATCACCTGTTGAGACATCCTAAACCTAAAACTTAAAACTCAGTTCATAAACAAGGGCTGCATGATTTCAGGAAAACATGTTCCTGTGATACTATTGCTAAATATTGCATTGAGGATATGGATTCCTGACTCTTTTATTTATTTTCCTTCATCACGACGTCCCCACGACTATTTATCTTAGCCACTAAATGTACAAAAGGTGTGGACGTGTAGGGCAATAAAAGTCAATCACACAGTCTAAAAATATTACTGGCAGAATTTGCAGGCATGGCACCTAAACTATATTATCCTACAAATTAGTTCATCAATGGCTTTTGCCATTGCTATGTTGCACACATTGATTTTTTAATTTTATAAATTGTGCAGCTCTAGCATGTATGTACAGGGGTTGGACAATGAAACTGAAACACCTGGTTTTAGACCACAATAATTCATTAGTATGGTGTAGGGCCTCCTTTTGCGGGCAATACAGCGTCAATTCGTCTTGGGAATGACATATACAAGTCCTGCACAGTGGTCAGAGGGATTTTAAGCCATTCTTCTTGCAGAATAGTGGCCAGGTCACTACGTGATACTGGTGGAGGAAAACGTTTCCTGACTCGCTCCTCCAAAACACCCCAAAGTGGCTCAATAATATGTAGATCATGTGACTGTGCAGGCCATGGGAGATGTTCAACTTCACTTTCATGTTCATCAAACCAATCTTTTACCAGTCTTGCTATGTATTGGTGCATTGTCATGCTGATACACGGCACCGCCTTCAGGATACAATATTTGAACCATTGGATGCACATGGTCCTCAAGAATGGTTCGGTAGTCCTTGGCAGTGACGCGCCCATCTAGCACTAGTATTGGGCCAAGGGAATGCCATGATATGGCAGCCCAAACTATCACTGATCCACCCTCATGCTTCACTGTGGCCATGCAACAGTCTGGGTGGTACGCTTCTTTGGGGCTTCTCCACACCGTAACTCTCCCGGATGTGGGGAAAACAGTAAAGGTGGACTCATCAGAGAACAATTCATGTTTCACTTTGTCCACAGCCCAAGATTTGCGCTCCTTGCACCATTGAAACCGACGTTTGGCATTGGCATGAGTGACCAAAGGTTTGGCCATAGCAGCCCGGCCATGTATATTGATCCTGTGGAGCTCCCGACGGACAGTTCTGGTGGAAACAGGAGAGTTGAGGTGCACATTTAATTCTGCCGTGATTTGGTCAGCCGTGGTTTTATGTTTTTTGTATTCAATCCGGGTTAGCACCCGAACATCCCTTTCAGACAGCTTCCTCTTGCGTCCACAGTTAATCCTGTTAGATGTGGTTTGTCCTTCTTAGTGGTATGCTGACATTACCCTGGATACCGTGGCTCTTGATACATCACAAAGACTTGCTGTCTTGGTCACAGATGCACCAGCAAGACGTGCACCAACAATTTGTCCTCTTTTGAACTCTGGTATGTCACCCATAATGTTGTGTGCATTTCAATATTTTGAGCAAAACTGTGCTCTTACCCTGCTTATTGAACCTTCACACTTTGCTCTTACTGCTGCAATGTGCAATCAGTGAAGACTGGCTACCAGGCTGGTCCAATTTAGCCATGAAACCTCCCACACTAAAATGACAGGTGTTTCAGTTTCATTGTCTAACCCCTGTAAATCTATGTGTTGGTTCTGTCAGACCAAGGCCAGCTTCTTAAAGACTCTGAAGACACTAAATTGGATTTTTTTTATTGGAGTGTAAACACCTACAACTATCACATAAAGACTTTATTTGATACTTATGAGCCCTATTCATTACTTTGGATGCGGAATTTCAAGCTTAATTTCTCACTGGACATCTACAGGGGTTGGACAATGAAACTGAAACACCTGGTTTTAGACCACAATAATTTATTAATATAGGTGTAGGGCCTCCTTTTGCGGCCTATACAGCATCAATTCGTCTTGGGAATGACATATACAAGTCCTGCACAGTGGTCAGAGGGATTTTAAGTCATTCTTCTTGCAGGATAGTGGCCAGGTCACTACGTGATACTGGTGGAGGAAAACGTTTCCTGACTCGCTCCTCCAAAACACCCCAAAGTGGCTCAATAATATGTAGATCATGTGACTGTGCAGGCCATGGGAGATGTTCAACTTCACTTTCATGTTCATCAAGCCAATCTTTCACCAGTCTTGCTGTGTGTATTGGTGCATTGTCATCCTGATACATGGCACCGCCTTCAGGATACAATGTTTGAACCATTGGATGCACATGGTCCTCAAGAATGGTTGGGTAGTCCTTGGCAGTGACGCGCCCATCTAGCACAAGTATTGGGCCAAGGGAATGCCATGATATGGCAGCCCAAACCATCACTGATCCACCCCCATGCTTCACTCTGGGCATGCAACAGTCTGGGTGGTATGCTTCTTTGGGGCTTCTCCACCCCGTAACTCTCCCGGATGTGGGGAAAACAGTAAAGGTGGACTCATCAGAGAACAATTCATGTTTCACTTTGTCCACAGCCCAAGATTTGCGCTCCTTGCACCATTGAAACCGACGTTTGGCATTGGCATGAGTGACCAAAGGTTTGGCTATAGCAGCCCGGCCGTGTATATTGACCCTGTGGAGCTCCCGACGGACAGTTCTGGTGGAAACAGGAGAGTTGAGGTGCACATTTAATTCTGCCGTGATTTGGGCAGCCGTGGTTTTATGTTTTTTGGATACAATCCGGGTTAGCAACCGAACATCCCTTTCAGACAGCTTCCTCTTGCGTCCACAGTTAATCCGGTGGTATGCTGACATTACCCTGGATACCGTGGCTCTTGATACATCACAAAGACTTGCTGTCTTGGTCACAGATGCGCCAGCAAGACGTGCACCAACAATTTGTCCTCTTTTGAACTCTGGTATGTCACCCATAATGTTGTGTGCATTTCAATATTTTGAGCAAAACTGTGCTCTTACCCTGCTAATTGAAGCTTCACACTCTGCTCTTACTGGTGCAATGTGCAATCAATGAAGACTGGCTACCAGGCTGGTCGAATTTAGCCATGAAACCTCCCACACTAAAATGACAGGTGTTTCAGTTTCATTGTCCAACCCCTGTACATGCTAATCAATTGGCCGTCGACCAAGGAAAAAACAGTTTTAGTCATATAATTACAAACGTAAACATATGGAGCCTGCAAAACTCTACAAGCAGTACAATGAGACTATGGTTTGTCTTTAGTACAACAGGTGGGTCTAGCATTAAAAAAAAAGGTTATAATGTTAAAAATACTCTTTTTTTCTACTGTTAGATATGGTGGTGGATCTCTGATGCTGTGGAAAAATGTATCTTACAAACACCACTAGAAGCTTGTAAGAGTGCATGACATCATGAACGTTTGCAAATATACATTTTGAATAAAAATCTGACAACCTCTGCCGGCAATATTGGAAAATCACTGGATTTTTTCAGACGGATCCAAACATATGGTGAGTCAACACAGAAATGGTTTACCAAACACAAAATAAACTGTCTTCCATGTTCATCTCAGTCCCAAGACCAAAATCTTATAGAAAACCTGAGACGTACAGAAGAGTGTGGAAAAGCGTAACCTGTCCGTTATTAAGTATGGTGGAGGATCTATATTGCTGTTGGCATGCTTCCCGCTTCCCTTTCCAAAGGTCTAGCTGAACCCAAATTATTACAAAATTTACTAAATGTTTTCGAGCCATCTTAAAACCTAAAACTTGCCCATGGCATAAATACATGTTTATATTCTAGTTGCGTTTGACAAACAGCAGCTTCTTATGGACTCATTCTGAAGAGCATGTTTAAACTGCATTGTGTACCGATGCCTTTAAGTGTTTCCTAATATGGATGCTGAATTTCACACTTCTGGCTATAAAGAGTTAACATGAAATCCTTATTTTTTTTTTTTTGCAGCTACGCCTCTGATGTAACTTCGGGCTTGAGTGACGGCTACGAAGGCCTTTCTGAAAAGAATGAGAAAACGGCTGTGAGGCGAACGGCTACGAAGCTGTTCCGGCGAAGGGCCCGCTCAAGGCTTCGCATCACAGGGGTACAGTAAATCAAATCTTTTGTTAACAGCTTCAAACAGGCCCTTTTTTATTCCCTCACGTGATTAAGTAATAAATCAACCTTGATTGAATTACTTCATTAGGGATTTCTTGTTTGAGTTTGCGGTTAGGCTCTACCCTGGTTATTTGTCCTTGGATCAGTAGCCTTGCTGTTTGTTTTCCCCTGACAACCACATATTGTTTTTTCTTTAGGACACTCTGTGGCCATTTTAACGATCATGTTTTGAGTCTAGTGTCATAAATAACTGCACGCATATACAGTTGGCCAGAGAGTATATAGTGTAACACAGTAATATATACTTAGTTTGCTATGCAGTCCAGGTTTTGCCAAATTGTTTAAACAAAAAGCAATTTTTATGGATTAATATGTAAATCAAATGCTTTATCCTTGATTAGAGTCATCCCAATTTGGCTTTTTATCAAACTCATTGTTAAGTCAAGTTTGTTTTTTTTACTTACTGACTGTGATAGTAAGGGGAAAAAAGCAATATTTAAGTACAGCAATATTTAAAAAGTTACATTTTCAAACTGCTAAAGTTCCTCTTGATACAGTTTAAAGTCCCTTTTAATAAGATGCCAGAGTAAGTACTTGATTTACCTGAGTTTTCTGTAGCTGCCACTTCTGTACCCTGCCTGTTCCTGCACTCTGCTGGTCAGCTGGCTAAAAGAGGGCTCCTGTACTTTTTCCTTACTTAGCAGAAAGAGACTCCAACCGTTGTTCAGGTGGTGAAAAATATGAACAGTTATAGTGTGGGAACTAAAAGAGAGGCATCTATCAATATAACACTGTTTTGAAACTGATGCCAAAATGTATAATGTGTCCAGTTAGTGGCTCTCATGTAAACATGCTACTAAACTCAATTCCATTCATTTCTGCTTATTAAACAAACAAATTTCAAAAATGTTAGAATTGTTATAATTGTTTTGATCATTATGTTTGAGCATTTTAGTAACAGAAGACATAACTGTTACTTTTTTTATTTTAAATAAAAAGCAAGTAGATCACATTATACATTTTGTTAGGGCTGCATGATATTAGGAAAAGCCCTACATATAACACCAGACCCGAGCTTCTACAGTTGAATAAAAACGTTTTTCTCTGTTCCCGTTTCTCCACTTTTAACAGCATTGCTATTGACTCCCTCTGTCTCTGCAGCTTTCTGATAAAGTGGACCGGGTCGTCGAGTGTCAGCTGCAGACACACAATGACAAGATGGTGACCTTCAAGTTTGATCTGGATGGAGATAACCCAGATGACATCGCTGCTGTCATGGTGAGTCATGAACCAAAGCAATGATAAGCCCATTCAGCACCATTTAATCTAATACCCCCTAATAACATCCAGTGCAACCAATTGCCTTTTGTGATCAAATAAGAATAAGAGTCCATCTGTGCGTAATTTAATCTCAGTATAGATCCAGCAGTATGTGAAGGCCTCAGAGGTTTGTTAGAGAACATTAGTGAACAAACGACATAATGAAGACAAAGGAACGCCGCAGACAGGTCAGGGAGAAAGCTGTGGCGAAGTTTAAAGCAGAGTCAGGTTAGAAAACAATATTCAGTCCATAATCTGAAAATGGGAAGAGCATTATGACAGACCTGCAAACATACCAAGATGTGAGTGTCCAACTAAACTAGCAAACCAGGCAAGGAGGGCATTTTTTTGGGAATCATACAAGAGGAGCTTAGAAATCATGTGGAAAAAGATGTTCTGGTCAGATGAGACCAAAATGTATTTTTGTGGCCTTTCAGGGCAGAGGAAACAGAAAGCACATGCATTACCTGGGATTCCTTTTACCCAGGTAAAAAAAAAAGGTAGCTCCTTTTTCAGTGGAAAAGGGGCTACATTTTTTTTTTTTTTTGAGCTTTATTAGATGTTTGACATATAGAGGCCATATACATACAGGACATCTGTGTGTGATCCAGGTGTTTATAGACTGGTGTTTTGCAGCAATACACTTAGTTCACTGTGTGCCACCTCTCTGGCTCTAAAATACAGTGGGCTTTTGTTTACTGTGTCTTAGTGCAGCAGGAAAACTTGGCATCAAAAACAACCCTTTGGTTCTCGATACAGAGCATTTAGTCAAAAATTAAATATAAATACACACACTAAAACAGTAGTTTAAAGCAACACTTAAAGTGCTACACTTTAGATTTTACATTAGATGTCTCGTTTCCTCGGGTAATTCACTGTTAATTTAAAGGCTTGTTTTCAAGCTTCGCAATGAAGGAAAGTGATCACAGAGGCCATGTATATACAGGAATCAAAATGTGTACATACCGAATGTAAAAAATCAACCAAAAAAATTCACTGGAATATTTCTGTTATTTAGCGCTCTTTCTTCACATTTAGTGTATTTTCTCACATTTATTGGGAATTGCTAAATAAAAATGTTCACCGGGGTGACCTGACAGGGGTGATATTGTCCAGGATGCTAAAGGTCCCAGAGTGAATCGGACGCACAGCCTTGTTTTGTTTAGTGGATGCACGTTGTTCCTTTGATATTGTTAATGTCAGTTTTTTCCTTCATCCATTAATTATTGAGTTACAAAGTTAAAAAACCACATGTTTCCACTCCTAAATGTTTTAAGGGGTTGATGTTACGCAAGTAAAGGCAAAGGTGATCACTTGTTTTTACTTAGGGGTTAAAACAGGTGATCAGCATCTCTCTTTTGAGGTATATCAGGTCAAGAAAGGCACACCGTTACAATCTAAAAGGATGTATGTGAACATTAAAATACATTAATAAAATAAAGCAAATCAAAGTCAATATAACAAAGATACAAGGTCCAACTTAAGAACAGCAGATCAGCTCTTCACAAGTCCTTAAAAGATTTAAAGCTCTCCTATTGAGACTAAAGCATTAAGCTTTAGTGTAATCCGGAGATTATTTCATGACATAATAGTGAAAGATGACACATTACTTAATGATTTCAGAGTGTTTCAGGGTATTAAGAATGTACTCAAAAAGGATGGGAGTTTACCCAGTATAGCTTTGTACCTGAAAATATAGCAGTGCTGTTTTCTCTTTTGTCTTAGCAAGAACAAGAAAGCAGATTAAAAAGTACACAGAGTTTTTCCACCAAAGAGGTTCCAGTTCTTAACAGGGGCAGGTCCTAGGGCCAGCTATTAACTGGTTCTGTAAAACAACTGGTTTGCTTTTCCACTCGAGAGCGAAGCAGGAGCCACGTCATTACACCAATATAAATGTCCTGTTCATGAATTGTTTGATCCTCCCCCTGTTATTTTGTATTTTTGTGAAGGGTTGTAGGGCATGGAGACAAATTAACCGCAAAAGTAATATAATTTATCCCTGTTCCCCTGCAAATAAGTGCTACAATATTTTTATTAGCTCTGTTTTAAACAACCAGCGGTGCTTGTGAGAACTTTACAATCCTAATCAGCTGATCTTTTATCCACCTCAGTAGCTTGAAAACCGTTAAACCCCACCTAGAGATATCAGCTTCTGTTATTCTGTTGTTAAACCAATATTTTATTCTTTTTAGAGCTCTGTGTTTTTACTGTGTTATATGCTTGATATTTAACAGACCAAAAACAAAACTCTGGTGTTTTAAACATGACGTTCAAACGGTTTTGAACGGCTGTTGTTCCCCATGAGCTGTACTTTTTCTCTGGTCCAGCCGCAAACTGTCGCAAACTTATAGCTCTGGTTGTTTTTGCTAGAGCTAGGGTTTTATCTTGGTGGAAGCACCAAGAAATCGAGCTTAGTAATAGCACCAGTAGGGCACTGAAGTCTGTTTGGTGGAAAAGGCCCCAGTGACGTGATCTCTACAGTGGACTTAGTATAAGAGCAGTGATACACAGAATCTAAACAGTGAAAAGTGAAGGAAGCATAATGCATGAAAATAATGTCACCAATGTCAAACACCTTCAGAAATGTAAAACGTTTTTTTTTTTTCCTGACTGATAACTTAAGAGACATATTTTCATAACAAAAGCCTAGCCAAGCAACTGCAGCAGTTGAAATAGCCTTTGAAGCTCATTAGCAGCCTGCTTCAGAAGAACAAACTGAGTACTCTATGTGTTCGCCTGCATAAAGTTGCACTTTGCTGCAGACATATTCTTCACAGTTTTATTAATAAATATGAAAAATACAACAGAGTCTGATATTCAGCCTTCGGGGATTCCTTTTTAAATCTTCCAAAAATATGTGAGATGTAACTTCTCTAGAAAATACTTATAACTCCAAAACCAATATCCCTAAGTCTGCATAGTCTGTGGGAGGTATTATGTCTTAAACAGAAAAAACAGGGAAGGACAATGCTGCTTCCTGTTCAAAGCATTAATAAGGTCATACAAATGGGTTGAAGGAAAGACATTACCTACAGTAAATTCAGAATTAACTTTTATGTTTTATGAGTGGACCTAAAATTGAGTGAGACATCTGGAAATATGAGTCTTGAAGTCACATTCGTCTCTTTTCTGGCCCCTCCTCCTCCTTTCGTCTTTGAACAAGAATCGGTTGAAAATTGATTGATGTAAGACTGAGGCCCCATAAAAAAACCAGCTCATATGAGTTTGCAGATGCCATGCCTCAGACTATAAATTGAATTGCCCCCTAATGACTTTGTTTCTGCCTTAGTCCACTGCCCCTCCATATGTTCGACAGCTACGGACATGAAAGTAAACCCTGGAGGCCCCTATGTGTGATTTTATGGCTGAGAAACACATTTAACACACTTTGCAAATCAAAGCTGTTTAGAAACGTGCTATATAAGTGCAGACCATTTACGGTATGCCTGTTGCAAATTATCCAAGTACTAAAGAATATGCAATCATTTCTATGTCAACCTAAATGAGAATATAGAGCTTGGATCATATATTTTAAAAATGCTTAGCAAAGAGTTATCATATTTGTTTTATGTTTTTCAGAGGATTTCTATGCTAACAAATCACTTATGTCATATCAGTGCTTTACCATGAGGGTAGGGCATACTAATAATAGTTTGCAATTTATAATATTTAATTGCACCTTTGAACCCTAAACATTTACAGAAAATCTGTACATTTAAGTGGGATTAAAAGAAAATTCTGTAATATTTAGACCTAGAGGGTGTGATAATTTGCTAATATTAAAGCATTCACAGTGCTTTAACTCAATAATGTGTCACCTCCCATTATCTTCTAGGTTCGAAGTGAATTCATCCTGCCATCAGAGAAGGAGGGCTTTATCTACCGAATGGGGGACATCATCAAACGGGCTGAGGCTCTGATGTCCAATGACCAGTTGGTTCACAACAGTGGGCACCGCCTTGCCCAGCTGGCTTCGCATGGCGCAGTTAACTCATTATCTTCTTCACAGGTCAGCATCTTCTATCCAGTAATTCAAATCAAATCTCATTTTGTGGTAAATAAAGCCATACTAATACAGCTCTTGTGAAATTAAACACAAGAGCTCACTCATAGCTTCTTCAAGTAAAACGGCACATATAAATAATGGCTGCAATTGCTCTGTCAATGGCTACATCTACAAATAAGTAACTAAACAATAAACACAGATGTACTAAGGTATGAGTACTTTCTATTGGAAGAAAATCAAAGAGAGAACACAAAGTTGATGGCACCAATACTGATTTCAGTGATTTTTGCCAATGCAAAGGATGCAGCTAACACAGAAGGACCGAGTCAGGAGTTCCTGCAATAGGAAAGAAAAGAGGGTACACAGTTAATTGCAGCAATTGGTCCATCAATTGCTTCTTTCGGGATAAAGATGCAGGAAACCACAGAAGCACAGAGGCAGGAGTACTTTTAAGGTGGAAGAAAAACTACACAAAGTCAAAGGCATTAACAACTTAGTCAACCAGTCTGTATGGGACAACGATTCTGTTAAACACTAATGTACACAGAGAAAAGACACAGCTAAACAAATAATTACTGAGTACAGAGTACCTTCTACGTGACAAAATATAACGGAACACAGATTCTGTGGCTCTGTAGAGCTTAGCTTAAAAGCACTTCCAATGGAAAGGGTGACAAAAAAAATTCAAAATATTAAGCAACAAAAGCACCATTGATGACTCTGTCAAAGAAAAAGATGCAGCTAAACATAGGATCACTGTACCAGGTGTACTTTCTATATGGGAAAGAAAAACTTAGAATACCCAAAGTCAGAAGTTCTATCAAAGACACCTTCCTGGACAGAGACATAGCTAAACACAGCACTAGGCCAGGTAAACAGGCTATGGCAAGAAAAAGAACAGAGATAATATAAAGTTACAGGCTGGAATGGATTTTAATGATGTAAGATGGAACCTTAGATGTTAGTGAAGCCACTGAAGGTGCAGCTTTCTTTTAGAACATTATGTTACTAAAAGCACTGATGATGTAAAACCCTGTGATTTCTGGTAAAAACAAAAACCCACACTTCAATTTTACACATGTATTTGCTCCCATAAGCACCAATTCTTTCCGGCACTTAACATAGCAAGCTTTCCATCATACCTGCCAACAGTAAGTGGGTAAAATAATTTGTTTTGACGTGTTAATCCCTCATGAATGAAACTTTTATGAAACTGTAAAATTTTCCTCCAGGGGAGTAAAAAAAAATACTTCTTTGGGGCAGTGCCATCCTAAAACTATGACCTAATGCCATATCAGATATGGGTTGTTCATTTAAGGAAAATAAGTTCTCATTCTGCTGAATTCTGTTTTACTTTTTGGAGCTCAAAGAACAACATTTTCTGGTAACCTCAAGTCAAAATGATGGAGAGGTGTAAACATCTGTGCTTTCATGTTTGGAAAGAGACACAAAAGAGCTTCTTGTGCTATTTATTTACTCCAACATAACTTTGAGACGCCCTATATCTTTGATGTGTGGTACTTTAGAGAAAATAAAAATAAACAAAGTACAGATTATTATTTGAAAGCTACAAAAAAACTAAAAGCCCATCTGCAGGAGCACCTGTCTGTAGGCTGTTTTATTCTTAGCTAGTTCTTAGGTAGGCCACTATTTTTTTATTCTATTGTTATGCTCTTTAAATAGATCTTAAATCCCTGGATTGGCAGCCAGACAAGCAAAGCTGTGTTTGTCTGGCTGCCACAACTTTCCTAAAGCTACCTCTATAAGAACAAGACAAACAGTTTAAAGTCATTGACAGTGTGACAATATCACAATTGCTTATTGACAATGAAAACTGGTACAGCTAAAAGAGAAAAAGCATTCTAAAAGATTTAGTGGTGCGTCAGCTTCTAAAAATGGGTGTTACTCAAAGCTTTCTGACATTTGACCTTAGTTTGTGTGGGATGTATTATTGGCTGTGAAGGAAAAATAAAAGCATGAACATCCACCCATTTTCTGTATCTGTTTAGTCCTTACAGTGTCTGTCTCTAGGGCAATCATTGACTTAGTTACTGTAATTCATCTTATCGGCACTTTGAATGTCTCCTTAAAGTTTAGGTTTTCAAAGAAAATTAAAATTGGGACATTTTAGATTTTATCTTAAACCACAGGTGCATCTGATTAGATTAGAATACCTAAAATATGAAACACGTATGTATACAAAATACACACAGAGTAATATATTTTACATTTATTTCTGTTAATTTTAATTACTCTGACTTACAGCCAATGAAAAAGGAAAGTTAATTCAATAGACCCAATAAAGACCAATACAAAAAGTATTTTTAAAATAGAAATATGTAAAAATATATGTTATGGCCTACACAGTCATGGGGAAGACTAATAACTTGACAGTTGTCCAGCAGTAAATCAATGTCACCACCCACAAACTGGCCTGGTTCAGAGTGCTGTAACCAAAGATATTAATAGAAGGTTTAGTGGAAAGAAAACATTTGGCAGAATAGAATTTCATTTAATTTAGAAACCAAAGTATAAGAAACCTGGGCTTTCTTCTCACCTCAGCAGGGCCAATGACTGATCGCCTCCATGTCTTGCTGCATCAATGCAGTTAATCATGCAAAGGCTTTGACCAAGTATTCAGTGCACATACTGTAAACCGTATATGAACATACATTTCTAAAGGCCTGATTGACTGATTTTTTTTCATTGTGATGTTTTGCAGCCTAACCTGCACAGTCACTTTATGCCTCAAACACACTCGTCCTCTTCTTTGCCTGGTAAGTGTTTTATTAACTGTTTTATCAACTGAATCCGCCCATGAAAGGAAATTAACCACTTATCTCCAACTTTTAAAGCTCTCATTTAAAATCACCAAGACTCATCTAATGTGGTGTCTTTCTCTCAGCTTGTCATATTAACCTTCTGCATCTTCTTTTCCATGCATGATCATCATGTATTTGTGTAGTTTTGTGTGATTTGAGGTGTGTGTCTTGTTGTAGACTACAGTGTGGCTAGCCCCAGTGTAGGAGTGCGTGGCTCTCCCCCTTCTCCTAATGGCGATATCCTGAGTACAGACATTACTTCACCTGGGCGACCTTTTTCACGCTCACAGTCTTTCCACAACACCCCAGGTAAACAGCCCTGTAGCCCTCCCTCTGATTCCCACCTAAAGAGACCCAGCATTGTTTACAGTTGCTGAAAAATTGTAATGGTCCTCTGGCAACAAATAAGTTAAAGCCCACCTCACCCAACTCATAAACACCCCTCTACTAGCCCAGCCCCACCCCCCCCCCCCTCTTAGTATTGTTCAGACATCCACATGGCGCCATCCTCCATCACCGCACCTCAAAGCCTCAGTCTGTGTCTGCCTTGCAGCAGGGCCTCTTGGGTAATTACCTCACCTGAAGGGAGCTTTCTGGCTTTCAGGGAGCTGTGAATGCTGTCGCTGTAAAGCATGAGGTTTCTGCTGTGTTGTGATAGTCAGCAACATCTGTTTGCCAGCACAAACTGGGGCCGAATTTCCAAGAATGTTCTTTCCCGGGCTCCAAGTCCTCCTATTCCTTCTCACTGCAGTAGAGACATTTGAAGTTAGTCTAACAACACACATCCTGCATTTGGCTCTCCAGTTTCTGAACATCATCTCTTCATGTCCCGTGTCCTTTCCCTGCTGGATGTCCACTTGCAGTGCAGCTTTCGCAATGCTTTATGGCCACCCGCCACCATTTACAAAGTGTTGCCTAACTCATGTTTCTGTCAGCATGGAAAAAGTAGAGGCTGGTTTGCATCATTAGCGAGAGGAGCTGTGGTTTGTAACTGTGCCGCCATTGTTGACACATCGAAACCATTCCTCAGGGAATGATTTAGAAATCCTGACTTCTTTAATCAAACCCAAAAAGTTGTGTATACACACAGACAGAGACACTTTCCTTTTATACTGCTGAAATGTGAAACCTTTACTGGCTCCACTGATGCTAAATTCCCTTACAGCCATGCAAGCCTAGTGTGCAAATGTGGCTTACAAATGCAATTACAGTCAGATGCTGCTTTAAACAAAACATCTTTGTTCAGCATGGAAAACATCTCCTTTATCCAGGAAAGATTTATTCTCTGTATAATGACAGAACCCTGCACTTTATTGATCAAGTGATCCACCACAACTCCACAAAATCATTTTAATGCACAACTTAAACATACTTTTCCAGTTGTTTATTTTTTCACTTACAAATTCATACTGACAAATGGGATTTTATTGAAAATTGCTTACAACCTACAAGCAAAAGAAGGGACACTTTATGCCCAAAATTGTTTGTCTGTGACTCTAAACTTTTCTGTTTGACTGTGCAGGGTAATTATAATCTTAAGACATTTTTAAACTTGATTAACTGAAATACTTTTCAAGCCTTAACAAATAAAGTTATTTCTTTATACAAAGAATTTAAAACATTCAATTGAATATAAAGTATAACAAACTAACAAGCTGTGTTATTTAAACAACCGAGGTAGAGATACAGACAGTGATAATGCATAGTCACCTAGTGTGGAAAAATGGCACTTTATGCCTTCAATAAGCTCACTAAACCTGGGCCCTAAATTTGGTTCTGTTTTTTTCTTTTCTCATTACATTCAATTCTACAATGGAAACACATTCTTTAAAATAAAAAAATATATATCAACTCATATGGTTAAATTGTTACATTTCGACAGTTTAACAGAAAAGTATCACAAATTAATTGGAAATTATTTAATGTACTTAAAAAGCATTTTTGTAAAACAAGAACTCTTTATATACTAAATAAAAATTTAGACTGCATTATATGATTATTACATGTACTGCAACAGTATTGTAATTGTGCTCTACCTAATTCACTCACCAATAGTGATGTCAAGGATTTTGTCCCCCTGCAGTTTCACATTCCTCTGCTCTAAAACAGGGTTTACTGAGTTTTTAAAAGCTGATTTAATGTTTGAACAACATTTTACCCAAAACACACATAGCCTATTTTACTCAATACATATGTCTATAAAAACGTTATGGTGAACATGCATCTACAGGGGTTGGACAATGAAACTGAAACACCTGTCATTTTAGTTTCATGGCTAAATTGGACCAGCCTGGTAGCCAGTCTTCATTAATTGCACATTGCACCAGTAAGAGCAGAGTGTGAAGGTTCAATTAGCAGGGTAAGAGCACAGTTTTCTCAAATATTGAAATGCACACAACATTATGGGTGACATACCAGAGTTCAAAAGATGACAAATTGTTGGTGCACGTCTTGCTGGCGCATCTGTGACCAAGACAGCAAGTCTTTGTGATGTATCAAGAGCCACGGTGTCCAGGGTAATGTCAGCATACCACCAAGAAGGACGAACCCACATCCAACAGGATTAAAACTGTGGACGCAAGAGGAAGCTGTCTGAAAGGGATTTTTTTGGGTGCTAACCCGGATTGCCCCAAAAAAACTAAACCACGGCTGCCCAAAATGCAGCAGAATTAAATGTGCACCTCAACTCTCCTGTTTCCACCAAAACTGCCCCGTCGGGAGCTCCACAGGGTCAATATACACGGCCGGGTGCTATAGCCAAAACCTTTGGTCACTCATGCCAATGCCAAACGTCGGTTTTTCAATGGTGCAAGGAGCGCAAATGTTGGGCTGTGGACATGTGAAGCATGTATTGTTCTCTGATGAGTCCACCTTTTTTTTTTCCCCACATCTGGGAGAGTTACGGTGTGGAAAACCCCCAAAGAAGCATACCACCCAGACTGTTGCATGCCCAGAGTGAAGCAGGGGGGTGGATCAGTGATAGTTTTGGGCTGCCATATCATGGCATTCCCTTTGGGCCCAATACTTGTGCTAGATGGGCGCGTCACTGCCAAGGACTACCGAACCATTTTTGAGGACCATGTGCATCCAATGGTTCAAACATTGTATCCTGAAGGCGGTCCCCGTGTATCAGGATGACAATGCACCAATACACACAGCAAGACTGGTGAAAGATTGGTTTGATGAACATGAAAGTAAAGTTGAACATCTCCCATGGCCTGCACAGTCACCATATCTAAATATTATTGAGCCACTTTGGGGTGTTTTGGAGGAGCGAGTCAGGAAACGTTTTCCTCCACCAGTATCACGTAGTGACCTGGCCACTATCCTGCAAGAAGAATGGCTTAAAATCCCTCTGACTACTGTGCAGGACTTGTATATGTCATTCCCAAGACGATATGACGCTGTCTTGGCCGCAAAAGGAGGCCCTACACCATACTAATAAATTATTGTTGTCTAAAACCAGGTGTTTCAGTTTCATTGTCCAACCCCTGTTGGTCTGCTGAGGATCTCTGCGCAGTGTAAGGGATTATGATTATTGATTATAAATATTTATTCAATTCAATTCCGTTTTATTTATATAGCGTCAATTCACAGCACATGTTCTCTCAAGGCACTTCAAAAGTCAGGTACATACATTCCAATTAGTCCTAACCATTGAACAGTGCAGTCAGAGTTAGTTATTTATTCAAATTGGATAAAAAGTTTTTCTGTCTAAGGAAACCCAGCAGATTGCATCCAGTCAGTGACTTGCAGCATTCCCTCCTCCAGGATGAGCATGTAGAGACAGTGGACAGTCACTGGCATTGACTTTGCAGGAATCCCTCACACTGAGCATGCATGTAGCGACAGTGGAGAGGAAAAACTCCCTTTTAACAGGAAGAAACCAGAAGAACCAGGCTCAGTGTGAGCGGCCATCTGCCATGACCAACTGGGGGTTAGAGAGAACAGAGCAGCGACACAAAGAGAACAAAGAAGCACTGATCCAGGAGTACTTTCTATGGGAAGGAAAAGTAAATGTTAATGGATGTAGCTCCTTCAGTCGTTTCACCTAGAAAGAAAGAACATATTAACTCTGAGCCTTTTCAAGGTTAGAGTCTGAGAGAGCACATATAATTAGTTACAGTAAAAGCTCAGTCAATCGCCATGTCTAGGAGAGAGAAAGGGGGTTAAACACTAAAAGACAGGGCCATGTGGATCATCGGTAGAGGTGAGCATTAAGTTGTTGCCAGCAGAAGCTTGGACGATGCCCCTCTCCAGAAAGGTGTCACAGGTAGACACAGAGTCAGGCCAGGTGTAGCTTTTAGGAAAAAGAAAAAAAGAGAACAAAGTTAAAAGCTGAAATAACAGCAAATAATGCAAAAATTTGGAGAGTAGTGTGAGAATGTAGCGAAGAGGTGAAAGTGGTCATTATGTCCTCCAGCAGCCTAAGCGTATAGCAGCATAACTACACAGAAAGTTTTTTGTTCAGATTATTTAGTTAAATGGCGCTCCATTTTCAACAATGTCGTCTCAAGGCACCCCACAAGGGTCCCACTGATGGTCATTGTTATACTAAAAACCCCAAAGGATTGGGGATACCTCTGTCAGACTGATTATAACCCTTGGAAAAAGAAGGGGGTCATACAGGTAGCAGAAATGGAGGGTGTGTTTGCACCTCAACCATAACTGAGCCGGTTTAGGCTAAACCTGACTCCCCCTTACTCCATCCAACAGGGAGGGAGGAAGGCTCCCTCCCTGATAAACTAAGCCACTCTAACTATAAGCTTTATCAAAAAGGAAAGTTTTAAGCCTAGCCTTAAAAGTAGACAGGGTGTCTGCCTCACGGACCAAAACCGGGAGCTGGTTCCACTGGAGAGAAGCCTGATAACTAAAGGATCTACCTCCCATTCTACTTCTAGAGACTCTAGGAACCACCAGTAAACCTGCAGTCTGAGAACGAAATGCTCTGTTAGGAACATATGGAACAATCAGATCTCTGATGTATGATGGAGCTAGATCATTAAGGGCTTTATATGTGAGGAGGAGAATTTTAAATTATATTCTGGATTTAACAGGGAGCCAATGAAGGGAAGCTGAAATAGGAGAAATACGATCTCTCTTTTTAATTTTCATCTGAACTCTTGCTGCAGCATTTTGAATCAGCTGAAGGCTTTTAACTGCATTTTGTGGACATCCTGATAGTAAAGAATTACAATAGTCCAGCCTTGAAGTAACAAATGCATGGACTAGTTTTTCAGCGTCACTCCTGGATAGGATTCCAGTCCAAACTCCAGACTCCAGTCCAAAGAAGACAACTTCTGTCTTGTCTGAATTTAGAAGCAAAAAATTTAAAGTCCAAGTTTTTCTTCAAGACATGCTTGTAGTCTATCTAACTGGTTGGGTTCATCAGGATTTATGGATAAGTAAAGCTGAGTATCATCAGCGTAACAGTGAAAATTTATCCTATGCTGCCTGATAATTTGACCTATTGGAAGCATATATATAGTAAAGAGAATTGGCCCAAGTACTGAACCCTGTGGTACTCAACAATTAACCATGGAGTTTAAAGATGATTTATCATTTACATGAACAAACTGGAATCTGTCAGACAGATAAGATTTAAACCAGCCTAGCGCTGTTCCCCGGATCCCTACAGCAGATTCCAGCCTTTTTAAGAGAATATTATGGTCGACTGTATCAAATGCAGCACTGAGATCTAACAGAACCAGTACAGACACAAGTCCATTATCTGAGGCCATAAGAATATCATTAGTGACTTTCAGCAGAGCTGTTTCAGTGCTATGGTGAGCTCTGAAGCCTGACTGAAACTCTTCAAACAGGTCATTGCTGTGTAAATGCTCACACATTTGATTAGCAGCTATTTTCTCAAGAATTTTAGATAAGAATGGAAGATTGGATATCGGTCTGTAATTTATTAAGTCATCTCGATCAAGCGAAGGTTTCTTAAGCAAAGGTTTAATTACAGCTATCTTAAAAGCGTGTGGTACATATCCATTTACTAAAGATAGATTAATCATATCTAAAATGGGGCTGGTAATCAGAGGGAACACTTAAATCATTTGGTTGGGATTGGGTCTAACATACAAGTTGAAGGTTTAGATGAAGCTAATATTTCTGACAACTCAGGAAGCTCCACAGGATCAAAACAGTCCAAACACAGATCAGGTTCTACAGTTATTTCCAATGTTGTCTCACTTGCTGAGGATGAAGTAATCATCTTTGGGAGTATGTCAAAGATTTTATTTTTAATAGAATCAATTTTATTTAAGAAGAATCCCATAAAGTCCTGACTGCTAAGAGCTAAGGGAATGGATGGCTCAACAGAGCTATGACTCTGTGTAAGTTTAGCAACTGTACTAAAGAGAAACCTAGGATTATTCTTGTTCTCTTCTATTAAGGATGAGAAATAAGCTGTTCTGGGTTGGCGAAGTGTCTTTATATACAACAGTAGGCTATTTTTCCAGATTAAGTAGGAATCCTCTAGTTGTGTAGAGTGCCATTTTCTCTCCAATTTTCTAACATTGTGCTTTCAAGTACGCAGATCTAAATTAAACCAAGGAGCCTGCCTCCTATGAATAATTACCTTCTCTTTCAAGGGGGCTGGATTGTCTAATGCACCACGCAACACTATGAACAAGAGAATCAATTTGTGAAGGGGCAAAAACAGAATTATTGCCCTCCACTGTGCTTTTCTGTGATAATGAGGAGATTAAAAGTAGAACAGATTCTTTAAAGGTTGTTACAGCATTGTCTGATAATGATCTACTATAATGACATTTTCTTTCAGGTGTGGAGTACTCGGTTAAATTAAACTCAAAGGTTATTAAGAAATGGTCAGACAGGACAGGGTTATGAGAAAATAGTGTTATGTCTTTACACTCAATGCCATATGTCAGCACAAGGTCCAGAGAATGAAGACAAAGGTGGGTAGGTTTGTTAATGTTTTGAGCAAAGCCAATTGAGTCTAAGATAGGATTAAAGGCTATATTTAGGCTATCACTTTCAGTGTCAACATGAATGTTAAAATTCCCCACTATAATAACTTTATCTGTATTTAACACTAAATCAGATAAAAGGTCTGAAAACTGATCTAAAAATTGAGAGTAAAGGCCTGGTGGACAGTACAAAACAACAAACAGAAGTGGTTTTAGTGCTTTGCAATTTGGATGAGGAAAACTAAGGATTAAATATTCAAATAAGTTGTAGCTATTGATTGGTCTGGGACTAATCAATAAATCGGACTGAAAGATGGTTGCTACTCCTCCTCCTCGCACAGTATTTCGAGGAATGTGAAAATTTTAATAATTAGTAGGATTTGAATCATTTATAGTAACATAATCCTCTTGCTGCAGCCAGGTTTATCGTCACAAATCACGTCACTAACTAGCAATGTCTTTGATGAGAGAGATCTTATCTTTTTTTTATCTGATCTTTTTGTACTTGTGACAAACCTGATTACAAGACAAGATTTAATTGTTTTATTTTTCATTTTAGTCTGAGTTGTGTTTATTTTTATGAGATTTTCCTGATTTCCTCCTTTTAGATTATTTTTTAATCTATTCAATTTTGGCCGTGGGCGAGACACTGTCTTAATAGGGTAATGGGTGGGTAGCAGTACAGAAGCTGCAGAGAGGAGTGTTAAACTACGACCCTGTTCCCTGGTCTGAACCCTGGGTTGTCAGAGTTTTAGAGAACTAATAAATTCAGCCAGATTCCTAGAAAGAAGAGCTGCTCCATCCAAAGTGGGATATCAAAATTATAATTCAAAATCATAATTCAGAAAAATACATTCTAAACAAAAATAATTTCTTACGAATAGAGATCAGAGATACCCTCTGGTGGTGTGATTATTGGGCTCACAACACTTAATAATTACAGTTACTCAATTATCATTAATAATTGATAATTGTAAACCAAAACCACACTAAATGTCACTGTGTTATCAACTGTTTTACCCAATGGTCTGGAACACTAACCTTATTTTGACAGATAATCACTCTTACACAAAATAAACACAAACGCTGTCTCTTTATCTACGCGAAAATGTATTAAACCAATAGTCCCTCTTGCAATCACCAATTCTGGTCAACAACTTTTCACCTAATTAAGCATGCACTATTCTACGAAAGTGGTACATTAATAACCAAAAATAAGGATACTTGCTGAGGGTAGATGGAGATCAAACCAGCAGTTTATGGAAGTTTATGGAGCTTCTGATTGACTTGGAATATGGAAAACACAATCAGTAGGAGGCAATGAGTTTTCACACAGGAAGCTCCTTCGGGAGCAGCTTAGCTCTTTACCTGCTGACAAGCTACTCCAGCATACAGTCATAAAACCCCCCAATGCAGGAATTCAGTGAAAAACACAAAGGGCCATAAATGGTGAAACAATGGAGATGAACACGAGGCTCAGTTCGCAGCCTCAGTCCGCTTTAACTCCAACTGAGTCAGCACTCTGTTGATCAAAACACGGTGAATACGTGTTAAAGTTGAAGCGGCTGTGCAGCTTCAACTTTGCTGCCGCGCAACAGCAATCAGACAGTTCAACATAAACTTCCATAAAACATGGCATGCAACATACAACAAAAAATAATAACATTGGGTTAAATGAATGGTGGTTCTAAATTACCCTAAGGTATCCTACTTTATCCTGCTCAGGCTATTTCTACAGTACCAACAGAAAAGAACGAAATTACTTGGTGTAGCCTTCTTTGGAGCGGGGGGGCCACAAATCCGGGACAAACACAAGAAAGGTCAACTTCTTCAACTTCAGGAAAATATGATGGGCGTTGATTGGGATAAAAAACAAAGAGAAAAAATCATCTCCTTGGAAAGCCTCTGTGGGTTTTTCTTACTTAATGCGCTATAGTCACGCCTTCAGTAAAGTAAATCTCCTGGTCTTCTTTATCCCAGCAGATTTCCAGCTTTGTCAAGCTTTTCATGAGGTTGGCCAGTGATAAAACAAAGTCGGAGCATTCCATGAGCCTTTATGAAGCTCACCTCCTGTGACATCAGAGCTGCGACGCCTGTTGAGCTGTGTAGTAGTTTGTTTGGCTATCAAAATGGACGATGACCCAACAACAGGAAGATGTTTGCTAATTTTTAGGACTAACGTTTGCTTGCTTCCTGTGTTTTGTTATGACTTGCTGGTAATGTGTTGAGGTTCCAGTGATGTCTGTGGGGGTTTACTTTGCTGTATATTGAATAGTGTTATAGCACCATGCTATGCCGTGTTCAGATCTCTTGAGACATAGCTAACACTTGGCTGACCGTGCCCTTAGGATTGGGCTCATTATAGGTTTGTCTGCTTTACAATTATTTGCCATATGTGATGTCATCACTGGCATGTTTTTGGGAAGGTAAAAATATCTTCATTGAATGATATACTAGAAAAAAGAAAAAAACAAATAAACTGACCTTGACATATTGTTCTTTAGGTGACGAGCTACAGTGAGCTATACTGATTTTACAAAAAAGTCTGGGTATTAGCTTCAAATTGGAAGTTTAACTAAACTTTCATTTATTTTAGCTTAAACTCGAGATCACTTTACAGGACAATAATTAAAACTGTTGTCTCCTCCTTTAGGGTCTCCTCTCCACTATCATCAGCCCCAACGACCATCATCTCTTGTGTCCCACCAACAGCACTACCATTTACCCTATATGGGCCAAACTCACTTCCCATTCCCATATCCAGGATCTCCAGGGTCTCCAAAGCCAGCAGGGCTGCATCCTCCCCTTACTCGTGTAGCCAGCAACCCTACCTTTCCTTCTGTTCCTTCCCCAACACCCAGCTCTCCCAATCCAGTGAATGAAACCCCCAGTCCCACAGTGGAAAGCGTCACCATGTCCCCACCTGCACCACAGCCTCCCAACATGTGGCCCACCCACACTCAGCCATTATTCTCCTTAGCTAATGTTATCTCCATGGCCATGAGTATGGCTCAGTCTTTCATTCCCGCTCAAAACCTGCCCACTCAGGTGATGTCCTCCTATCCGGGCTTCCACCCTCAACTGCAAGGTCCCATGGCCCCTCCATCAGGTTACCCATCCGTCTACCCTCACCATTACCAGACTCCACCGCCAGCAGAGATCCCGTACCCTTCAATGGGCATTCCAGCTCAGAACATCTACCACAGCCCAGAGCATGCTCCTCAGATGGATGGGCTTGGGTTTTACCAGAACAGTCATGCGCAATGGCAGCATCCTGTGGCCCTATCTTCCAAGCCTTCCACTCCTCCACAGGCAACTCTGGAGCCCCTGCAACAGGTCCGACTAACCGGTTCCCCCATTCCACATAAGGAAGATGGCAATGTGGCATCATACTCAGCCCAGGTTCCACCTCAGCTTCAAACTAGAACAGAAGTATCCATATCAAAGTCTTCATCAGATGCTTCCCCATCACCACCAGCGAGCCCAAAAAACACTGTGAGTGTCAAATATTTTACTTTATTTCAGAAACACACTGATTAGGGATAACATTATGACCAGTACTGACACTACAGGTGGTCTGCAGCCAAGCAGTACAATGAACTGTGATGCCCTGTGTATTCTGATTCCTTATATCAAAACCAACATTAACTTCTACAGTAGCTCATCAGTTGGATCTGACCAGATGGACCAGCCTTTGATCTTCTTGTTTATTTCTGCATTAGAATAAAAATGAGCGATGCACCAAAAAATTGGCATGTGACCATGTATCTTTTTCTAACCTGTGAATGCTCTATAGCTAAGTGCCACCAAGTCTCATTAAGAATCATTCCTCATTGTTAGAGTTCAAATATAGGAAACCCAATTCTTGAAAAAAGTAGACTCAAAGTTAGCTATTTTCAAAAAAGTCAAAGAAAGCAAAAAGTTAAAGTTCTTATAAGCGATTTCAAAGGAAACTATTTTCTCTGGAGGCATGCTAGCTGATCCTTTTGGCTCTCGCCTCACTTAAACAGAAAGAGACAGCAGATATCAGAGAGGCAACATGCTGAATTAGGAGATCTTGGAGTTTCCTACATGCAGAAAGTGTTGTTTACACTTAGCACTGTTAGTGTGTATAATGTTACCAACTGGTAATATAAGATGATAATGTGCAACCTTGCCTTGTTTCAGTTATAAATAAATACTGAGCTATTACAGAAAGTTCCCTAAAGATTTTTGTATAGCTACAATACAAACATGATTTGACAGTTTAACACAGGTCTGGCAGAGAATCAGTTGTTTTTCCTCTCAAATATTAAGTTTAACACTGCTGGTATTTTTTTTTTTATTTATGTTGTTGAAAATAAGGTAACATTTTGTAATATGGCACACTTCCACATTTTTAGGTTTGCAAAATGACCAGAAAAATCTGAATCGGAAGGGCAGAGGTTTCCAAAACCAGAGCTGCCACAGAATCTCTGATCAGTACAACTCTCAT
Organism: Crenichthys baileyi; assembly: GCA_036173005.1. Classification (NCBI taxonomy): domain Eukaryota; kingdom Metazoa; phylum Chordata; class Actinopteri; order Cyprinodontiformes; family Goodeidae; genus Crenichthys; species Crenichthys baileyi. The sequence goes on from JAHHUM010002633.1 coordinate 150,761, forward strand.
TACAATAGAGAAGTTATTTATGAGCTGGTAATTCTGATTACATTTGGACTGAACTGATGCCAGCTACAGTTCAGGAGAGGTGCTTCATTTTTACCAAAATTTTAATTCCTATCTGCGCAGCAAGCAAAAAACAAACAAAAGGATTTTACTTTAATGTTGTTTTAAAGTGGGATGTTATTGCAATTTGTTTTAATCAGTTGTGTTTATATTTCTTCAGGTCTCCTCCTTCAGCAATCAGTTACACCTAGCAGGACCTGCAGCCAGTACCAGCAGCCCGAAGCTAAAAGCGTCTTCCGCTGAATGTGGTAAGAGTTTTTGTGTTTCTTCTCATGTTGTTAAAACAGATCTCAGCATCATTAATACCCGAAATAAGTTTTTTTTTTCACTACAGTCTTGAAGACCTGGAACATGAAGTCCTGTACGATCTTTATGTTTACACCCCAAATAAACCAACTATAACAAATAAATACCCAAATTCAACCTTAGGCATTTGCCTCTTTTCTTACATTTTAAACACATCATGTACTTGGTTAAAAATAAGGACTTGACGTGTCTTTAATAGACACTCGCTGTTGTTTTCAGTCCCTTTTTTTTGTCTCTGTGGACGTTATTAGGAGCTGTTGTGTAACCATGAGGCTGGATGTAATGTTCCATTCGATTAGAACACAGACGTACGTGATGGCTGCCCTACCCACTGGTGGTGACCAATCAGTCATCAGCTCAGCTCTTTACAGGCCTCTCCTCCCACGTTCACACCTGTCAGTATTTATACCCTCCCCAGAATCCCACAGCCAACAGAGCCCCTCTGTTTCACAGGGCACAAACACAGATACTTTGTGTGTTTACTGTAAGAAGGACCCACAGTGGGCAAACTACGGCACTGCAGAACTTAAACGTCTCTAATGAAGTGCAGATGTGAGCACAAATTGTTTTAATGTGGGTGACAACTTACAGTAAAGAAAAAAAAGGAAAAAAATGTATCCAATTGTTTTAAACTTTTTAAAAATATCACTCAACCAGGTTTTTATGTTGAGTGTTTCATATAATTATAGTTTAGCTTGAAAATTAATCATCCCCCCTTGAACTTTTCCACATTTTCTCACATTACAGCCACAAACTACTGTGTGTTTTATTGGGATTAATGTGCAATCCAATTTAATCTCAGTATAAATCTGGCTATTCTGTGATATACAAGGAACACAGAGGACAGGTCAGGGATAAACAGGCCAGGCAAGAACAGCATTATTTAGAAAAGAATACATGATAACTCTGGAGGAGCTGCAGCTATATCCAGCTCAGGTGGGAATAATCTGTTGACAACTATTAGTTGTACACTCCAAATATCTGGCCCTTAGGGATGAGTGGCAAGAAGAAACCTATTGTAAGATAGCCAGAAGAAGTCCTGTTTGCAGTTTGCATCAAGCAATGTAGGGGACACATAAAACATATGGATAAGGGTTCTCACGTCCAAAGGGACAAAAAATAGAACATTTTGCCCTGCATGCAAAATGCCGTATGGGTGAAAATGGAGGCTGCTCATCATACTGAACACACCATCTATACAATGAAACATGGTGGTGGCGGTATTGTACTGTGGGATTCCTTTTGTCCAGCAGGGACAAGAAAGCTGTTCAAAGTTGATGGGGAAAATGGACAGAGCTAAATACAGGACAATCCTGGAATAAAACCTGTTAGAGGCTGCAAAAGACTTGACTGGAGTGGAGGTTCACCTACCAGCAGGACAATTCCACTAAACATGTGGCCAGAAAATTTAAAACAGTGTATCATTTTCCTTCAACTTCATAATCATACACTACTTTCAGCTGGTCACTTAAAATCCTAATAAAATCCAATGAAGTTTGTAGCTGATAAGGATGTGAAAATGTTCAAGAGGTAGGACTACGTTTGCAAGACCTTGTATTCATAGCAAAATGAAGAATGTTTAGTTTATAGTTAATGGAAAACAGACACATTCATCCATTCATTGTCTATACCAGCTTATACTTGCAGGTTTGTGGGGTCATTGGGTGAGAAAAGGGGCACACTCCAGACAGATTTCCAGTCCATCACAGAAAACAGACCCAGTTATCCTTAATTAAGTAATTATTTGGGAATAATTGATTCATGGTTATGTGTGAACTGATGATGCAAATAACGTTTTTTTTCTTGACTGGTTCCTAATAATCATCAAATCAGTCCAATAAAAAACACAAAAAACTTTACTATTTATACATGTCCATTATGTTAATAGGTTAATGTCCCATCTAGATTTTATTAGCCTGAAACTTTAATCATATTAGTTAGAAGACCTTCACATGAATACAATAAATACAATTCATAAGTCAAAAGCAAGTCCAGCTGCCTTCTGTTGAAGTACTTAAGGTTACATAAGAGTGGATATTTATCCAACAGACCATCGCTTCCATACAGCATGATCACTTTGTCTTTTTGTAGCTCATCATGCAGGGTGATTTCTGCCAGAATCTTTTTGTTTATATGACTAACTATTCATTGTTTACTGTGGTGCAAATTCAATTCACTTAACTCCTATTCAATCTAATGCAATCCAGTCATATAGACAGATTCAATGACATACATTCAACTTCAATTAATTTATCATAGAGTACAGTAAAATTCAGTTGTTCAAAAAATATATAAACAATTATAAGAAAGCCCAACTGGTTGCATCTAGTCCTTGACCTTGTAGCAATACTATATCCTGTGCAAGCATGTAGCAGCAGTGCAGAGGAACCATTCCCTTTAACCAGGAAGAAGCCTCTAGCTGAACCAGGTTGCAGTAATTTTCTGCAACCAGTCAAGGCCTGGAAGGATTCACAAAAAACACAGAAGTACATATCTAGGTTTACTTTCTATGAGTAGAGAAAAAGAGACCACAGATTTAATGGTAGCATTAGCCATCAATGGTTTCATCAACAAAAGAAATGTAGCTAAATACAGAAGCCCCTGGTCAGGAGCGCTTTCTGTTAGAAAGGAAAAACAGAGAACACAAACATATTAGCAATAGCGCTTTCAGAAACACACCTAAACACATAAACACTGGGTCAGGAGTACTTTTTATGGGAAAGACAGAATAGAATACATAGATAATGGTAGCAAAAAGTGTGTCAACCATTTCATTAACAAAAGAAACGCTCCTAAACACAGAAGCACCGGACCAGCATTATATATTCTCTATGGTTAACTACACATAGTAAACGGCAGGGATAGCTGGATCAATGGTTCTGTTTAGGAAAGAGACACACATAAGTAGAGAAGCACTGCATCAGGAATACTTTCTCTGGTAAAGAAAAACTTAAAAGAACATAAGGTCATTAACAGCATAGTTGATGGTTTCATCAACAACAGAAACACAGCTAAACACTGAAGCACTGCGTCAGGAGTATTTTCTATGAGGAAAACAAAGACCACACTAGATTTTGGCAGCAACTGCTCTGCCCCGGGGAGAGGACAAAACTGCTCAAAGATGGATTGACGTCTAAGTCAATATTTAGTTAAACCACCTTCATATCTTCACAAGCTTTGCACATTTAAAGACTGAAAATGTTCCGCCTGTTCTTCTTTATTGAATAGTGAAGAATAATGTGGTCCAGGTTTGAGACATCTGTTACTCATTTCATAATATAGCTGAAAACATGCTTCTGGATCAAGATGCTCCAGAAATGTTTTTAACCCGTTTTTTGTCTTTTACCAACACAGATGTTAAGTCAGCACCTGTGAAAGTTGGAAGATTTCAGGTGACGCCTAGTGTTGACATTTTGGACTCCACAGTACCTGTGGTCGCTGCACCACCTGCACCACAGCCAACCACCACCACAACCAACAACAGCAGCAGCACCCAGTCGGAGAGCAGCACAGAGGAGCTGGGGGGGTCTGAAACTAGCCTCAACGCCTCCCTCATCATGTCCCCTCCTCAGCCTCATACCCAAAGAGGCTCCACTGGGGTTCTCCAGAAGGTGGATAGGCCAACGGGATGGGCTGTGAGCCAGCAGCAACATCAGCATCATAACAGAGACGATGAAGATGAGGATGAAGAGGGTGAGCTGTTAGGGGAGAGATCGAGGGTAAGGAAGAGGGTTAGGAGGAGGACTTGCAGCCTCAGCCTGATGGGGACCTCTGTGGACAGTGGGCTTTCTGTAACGGCCGCCGAGATGGAGGGGAGGCTGTGGGACGGAGCAGCAGGCAGCCCACAGTACAGCAACGCCCTTCACAACCTGTGGTTGACAACTTACAACCGCAGCGCCCCCTATCTGAGCAGTGATGACTCGGACAGTGAGGGCGAGGAGATGATGGAGGAACTTCAGGAACTCAGAGAAAAGTAAGTGATGTTTCATTTCTGAACAGGCACTGAAAACAGAATGCAACCTACTGTAAATGCAGAATAGGAAAGGGAAAGCAACCTCAGTGAAGGAAAAGCAAATGTACCTTTCATGTGAGCTTTTATACTTGGCAATATTTTTTGTCACATTTTACTTAAGTATTTTAAGAGTGTTTTTTAGAGTTATTTCAACACTTGATTCCTTTTTTAAATTTACTTCTGCAACAAATATAACTAAATTTCAGAATAAGTTAACTATTCTTTACTTGTCACAGCTGGTTATGTTCAGAATAGAGGTGGAAAATACAGCATAAAAAAGCTTATATTTAACTAAAATAAATGCTTTTATTTTGAGCTACATCACACTACATTACATCAGTCCAACATTTAATGTATCAAACCTTTATCATGTATGTATATAGTTGATGAATGTCCATGCTTTCCATGTAGTTTAATACTTTCAACTACATTTTACATTTAAATGTCTGGTTTCTATTTATGACTTGTAAGTCAGACCATTTTACACCTTTCTATGTACTGTAGGGGGATTTAGTTTCTTAAGAAGGATTAATATTTTTGCCCCGATTTTATATTTGTCAGGAAACATATACAAATACAGGGGTTGGACAATGAAACTGAAACACCTGGTTTTAGACCACAATAATTTATTAGTATGGTGTAGGGCCTCCTTCTGCAGCGAATACAATGTCAATTCGTCTTGGGAATGACATATACAAGTCCTGCACAGTGGTCAGTGAGATTTTAAGCCATTCTTCTTGCAGGATAGTGGCCAGGTCACTACATGATACTGGTGGAGGAAAACGTTTCCTGACTCGCTCCTCCAAAACACTCCAAAGTGGCTCAATAATATTTAGATCTGGTGACTGTGCAGGCCATGGGAGATGTTCAACTTCACTTTCATGTTCATCAAACCAATCTTTCACCAGTCTTGCTGTGTGTATTGGTGCATTGTCATCCTGATACACGGCGCCGCCTTCAGGATACAATGTTTGAACCATTGGATGCACATGGTCCTCAAGAATGGTTCGGTAGTCCTTGGCAGTGACGCGCCCATCTAGCACAAGTATTGGGCCAAGGAAATGCCATGATATGGCAGCCCAAACCATCACTGATCCACCCCCATGCTTCACTCTGGGCATGCAACAGTCTGGGTGGTACGCTTCTTTGGGCTTCTCCACACCGTAACTTTTCCCGGGAAATTGGGGGAAAACAGTAAAGGTGGACCCCATCAGAGAACAATACATGATTCACATTGTCCACAGCCCAACATTTTGCGCTCCTTGCACCATTGAAAACCGACGTTTGGCATTGGCATGAGTGACCAGAGGTTTGGCTATAGCAGCCCGGCCGGTATATTGACCCTGTGGAGCTCCCGACGGACAGTTCTGGTGGAAACAGGAGAGTTTGAGGTGCACATTTAATTCTGCCGTGATTTAGGCAGCCGTGGTTTTATGGTTTTTTGGATACATTCCAGTTAGCACCCGAACATCCCCTTTCAGACAGCTTCCTCTTGCGTCCACAGGTTAATCCTATTGGATGTTGTTTTGTCCTTCTTGGTGGGTATGCTGACATTACCCCCGGATACCGTGGCTCTTGATACATCACAAAGACTTGCTGTCTTGGTCACAGATGCGCCAGCAAAATGTGCACCAGCAATTTGTCCTCTTTTGAACTCTGGTATGTCACCCATAATGTTTTTGTGCATTTCAATATTTTTGAGCAAAACTGTGCTCTTACCCTGCTAATTGAACCTTCACACTCTGCTCTTACTGGTGCAATGTGCAATCAATGAAGACTGGCTACCAGGCTGGTCCAATTTAGCCATGAAACCTCCCACAGTAAAATGACAGGTGTTTCAGTTTCATTGTCCAACCCCTGTACGTTCCTTTGTAAAAAATACCTCTCAGGGTTTCTAGTCAAAGGGATTGTATATTTTATTTTATGTGGCATAAAGTAGCCCTGCTAAAGAATAGCATCCCCACAGCATGAGGCTGCCACCACCATGTTTCGCTGTGGAGATGTTGTGTTTAGGGTGATGATGTGGGGTCTATATACTAAATGGGTAACTTCTAAAGGCCTTTGGTTGCACTGGGTTTGTTTAGGGCATCACAGTAAATGAGGCCAATTACAAATGTACACCACTCTTTACAGATTTGATTTGGTCTCCTCTGACCAGAGCACCCTATTCTACATGTTTGTTGTGTTTCCTACATGGCTCCAGGCAAACATCAAACTGGACTTTATCCAACAATGCCATTTTTCTTTCTAATCTTCGGTCCTGAATTGCACTGCTTGTTCTCTAATGTTCTCAAACAAACCTCCGAGGCCTTTACAGAACAGCTGGATTTATACTGAGATTGAATTACAAGCAGGTAGACTAATTACCCAATTAGGTAGCTTCTGAAGCTAAGTTGCTCTGGAAATTATTTAGCAGCTATTAAAAAAATTATTTTTGGAAGAAAATACAGATTTTCTACATAAATAGCTATAAAACAAATATTCTCATTCTAATATCAAAGGAAATGATGGCTTTTCTGTCCATCCAATCAATGCTTGAGTTTAATGTTTTAGCTCGGTGAGTGTTTGACATTCTTAGGACAGTGTTTATCCCTCAGGTGATAGATTGGGCTTTATGTGCACTGTTTTGAGTTTTCGGAACATACAGCTGCTCAAACCCATAAGAAATATTTATACACAACGAAGAGTTAAAATTTAAGAAACAAATCACAATTTTCGCAGCCGAGTGTGAAGCGGCTGGGATGAAGATCAGCTCCTCCAAGTCAGAGGTCATGGTACTCGACCGGAAAAGGGTGGCTTGTCCTCTTCAGGTTGGAGGGGAGTTCCTGCCTCAAGTGGAGGAGTTCAAGTATCTCGGGGTCTTGTTCACGAGTGAGGGAAGAATGGAGCGGGAGATCGACAGACGGATCGGTGCGGCTGCCGCAGTAATGGGGGCGCTGTGCCGGTCCGTTGTGGTGAAGAGAGAGCTGAGCCGAAAAGCGAAGCTCTCGATTTACCGGTCGGTCTACGTTCCTACCCTCACCTATGGCCATGAACTTTGGGTCATGACCGAAAGAACGAGATCCCGGATACAAGCGGCTGAAATGAGCTTCCTCCGGTAGGGTGGCCAGGCACTCCCTTAGAGATAGGATGAGGAGCTCGGCCATTCGGGAGGGGCTCGGAGTAGAGCCGCTGCTCCTCCACATCGAGAGGAGCCAGTTGAGGTGGCTCGGGCATCTATACCGGATGCCTCCTGGACGCATCCTTCGGGAGGTGTTCCAGGCACGTCCCACCGGGAGGAGGCCCAGAGGACGGCCCAGGACACGCTGGAGGGACTATGTCTCTCGACTGGCCTGGGAACGCCTTGGGCTCCCCCCGGAGGAGCTGGAGGAGGTGTTTGGGGAGAGGGACAAAATTAAAAATTAAATGTTGAAATCTCTAAGAAAAACACGAATTGAGTTAAAATCATTTAATTATATAAGTACTTATTTTTTTGATATTTTATTTGCTACTTCATTGAAATAATTCGAACTGTCATTATACTTGACCGCAACATCTGTTTGGTTAAGCTGCACTAACGTTTGAATGCAGATTTATCACATTGTCTGTTGTAGCATTAGACCCACCCACTGACTTTAATGGCATGACTATAAAATAATATACAAAACTTTAAATTAGTCTATCTTTAACACAGAAAAGAAATTATTGAAATTTTTGGACATTTCACTGTTTAATTATTTACTTTAACATAAAACGTAGTAATGTTCACTTTTAATGATTTATGTATACTTTTATGTATTTTGGTCGATCTATGCAGAGTGAAAGGGAGTTCACTTGTATTTTTTTTCGTCATTAACAGACACCTGTCAGAGGTTCAGGCTTTGGAGGCTGAACAGAAGAGAGAGATCGAGGAACTGTATGCGAGGATGGGGAAGGTTCCTCCTCCGGGCATCGTCTCTCCTGCAGCCATGCTGTCCAGCCGGCAGCGTCGCCTCTCCAAAGGGAGTGGTTTCCCCTCATCTCGCAGGAACAGTCTGCAGCGTGTGGACATACTGCCTCTCCAAGGTAACATGGGAATATTGAACTGGTTATGCTGTATATGAGTTTAATATCTTTACACATTTAACAGGAAGCACATTTTAACCCAGGTATCATCAGGAGAAACTCTCTTGGAGGCAGCAGCAGCGGCTCGCAGGATAAAAACAGTAAAGGTGTCACTTTTGCTACCAACATCAGAATGGTGAGTAAACTGAACGTCAGCTAAAGTTTACCAGCCTCCTTACTGCCCGCTTCATTGTTTTATTTTCACTTCCCATTTCCAGTAAGAACCTGGGCCAAGAATTCTGAATATCCAGACTACCTCATCTGAAGTGTGACTGCAAGAGGTCAAAATCCTTCAACCTTTTCATGGCACACCAACCAACAAACTGCACCTCTCCGTCAGTGATCATGTGGTTCCGCCAGCTGCTCATTTACCTCACCGCCGTTCCTGATGGAGCTGGAGTCGCCACAGTTCTCTAAATCTGCCACAGTTCTCTGCTGAATTAGTCTCCCTCATAACAATGCAATGACGCGGTCAAGTGATGGTACCTTGTGCTGCAGAAGTGTGGCATTTACCATGAAGCTGACCCAGAATGAAAGACTGCTGTTTTCCTGACTTGATGCTGTTAACACAGTAACAGAAGCTACAGTTAAGGTTGCTGTATTTTGTAATGAACAGTGAATATATTCTCATTCAGCAGGACAGAAGTTATTTACTTTCTCAGACTCATTGGAAGATCCTAACTGCATTTATTCAAATAGGTACCATTAAGACAACTAATTTAATGTCCACATTCTGGGGAGATGGACAGTATAAAAATGTGACATTTAATATTTCTGTTGTACAATGTACTATCAAATGAGAAAGCTGGTGCAGAAAGCATTATATTATTTTAAATATTTTCTGCTGGCCTAAATCGTTTCTAAACTACTGGCTTTCCTGTTGACTGTACATGTGTGCATAGCTGAATGCATTTATTCTAGAGTAAGTTTACAAGTTCAAAAGTAAACTAAATATTTCTGGTACCATAAATCCTTTTTGAGCAAAAAAATAAAACACAAGCGCATCACTATAAAGCAAAATATCACTGAAATACATTTTTTTAGGTAGTTTAATTCAAAAAGTTTAACTCCTATGATATAGATTCATTACACACAGATGGATTAAAGCTAATGGAAACCCAAAGTTCAGGTCTTCCGAAAATGTCAATTTTACAGAAGATCAATTAAAAAAATTATTTTTAAATTAGAAATGTTGGTTTATGTTTGTGCACTACAGTATATACACTCAAACATTCGCTGAAGCTCCTTTTGCATGAGCTATCGAATTGGCTTTGCTTCACAAGCTTCTCAAGGTCTAAGGTTATCCCTGTTCCTTGTGCACCTTTTCACAACATTTTATTCCTTCCAAGTTGTCCAGAAATACGTTTGGATTCTTTGTGAATGTTATAAGATCTTCAAAAAAGAAATATATCACTCTGTGTGCAATAAATCTATCTGGGAGTTCATCCTTTAGAGCTGAATTAATGAAATGAACTTTTACATTATATTATAATTTGAGATGCACTTGTATATTATTTTATAGATTACGCACCTTGTGCACTTTAGCAAGTTGTATATTAATTCTCAGTCATTTTAACAACATGTTTGTGGTTAAAAACTCAACAGTCCATGTGTCCCGCTTCGATTTGGATTGTGTTCAAGACTCCAAGCTGTGAATCTGTAGCTGTGGCCTTACACACAGGATTTTCTGGCAGACAAACCCCTAAAATGCATTAAAAATGTTGAATGTAAATATAAAAACCATATTGCTTTCTGAAGCCGCTGTCCTGCCAAGCTGAATCCGTGCCTTTCTCTTACAATGTCTTACTTTATATTTTTATTCTAGATCAGATTCCATATATAAATACATTTTAAACGAAATAAATGCAATTGTAAATACTTTGGCTCTTTTGTCATGTTTACTTTACCAGTAGCACAGACAACTTTTGAAGATGTTACATTGTTCTGAATCTATTACATTAGATTTGTATAGTACAAACACATTTTATCAACATAAATAATTTATCAAGCTGATTCATGTGCCTTTTCACCAGTGTCACCAGTGTCCTCTTTCCTTTAAGGCCACTGTAGTATTGAAGTTAACAGCCAGCTTCTGTTGTATTTCTGTTGATCAGAGATGAACACGTTGGCAAGAAATACCATCGAGACCTTTCATGTAGGGTGGAAAGGCCAGGTTGAGGTCAGTGGATTAGCCTGTTCCACTGAAAAGAAGCTTAATAAAGCTCAAAACAAATCAAACTGTAATTGAAGCGAAACAACCACCCTTTAATACCCATTATCAAGACAAAAAGTCCTGCTCTGTCTCAAATAATAAAAAAAACTGCCGCCAGGCATGGAATATGACTCAGTGGCATCATTTCCTGGTTAAGTGCAGGACAAAGTACACGTCCATGAAGAGGCTGGCAGCCTGCTCGCCTCAATTGGCTCCAGTCTTTGGTCCCTGCAGTCTGGCACGCTTGGCCTCCTCATCGATCTCGTCCATAATCCGCTCCTGGGAGACTGAGTAAAAGGTGTAGCCGTCTGATTTAAGAGCGACTGGTCAAGGCAAATATTTGTAATCAGAAGGAAAAACAGAGATTATGTGACAAAGAAATGAGCAAGTCTGCTTAGGTATACCATGAAATGGGACGAAAGCAGAAACTGGTGTTAAAATTAAAAAAGGCTAGACATCCACCATCGTTCTGAAATACAGTGCATCACAAAAGTATTCATACTCATTGAGCTTTTCCATATTTTTCAACTTGTTTCAGTGCTATTTCATGTGATCCAAACAATAAAGTGTAAGGAAAAGTACTTGTTTTCCTAAATGTTTTTCGCAAAGAAAGATCTAGAAATTGTGGTTTTCCTTTTTATTCAGCCATATTCATTCTGATACAAAATAAACTAACTTCTGAGATCAATTATTTGGTCTAGGAAGTTACCCAACTATAAATGATACTACCAGCATTATGTTTTACCTCGGGGACGGCAAAAATACCCGAGACAGAGGCTTTCATAAAAAGCATCAAAGCTGGTCGTGGCATACCCGGAGCATTGAAGCAAACTGTGGCTGAATACAAATGCATTGCACTGTGCGCTTTTCCAGTTTTATTGATACGTTATGAAACCCTGTATCATGTCCCTTTATTCCAAGATTTTGGGCATCTCTGTGTTGCTCTTTCATATAAAGTCCCATTATTGTACATCAACATTTGCGGTTGTCACAAGACAAATTTGGGAAAAAGTTCAAGGGGTGTACTTTTGCGACGCACTGTATGTAGAGAAAATATACTACACCGAGCTGAATATCAAAGACTGTGCATATTCTCAAATGCTATTATAAGTTTGGTATGATCAACAGAAAACACCCTCTCCTACCTGTTGCTGCTCACTGCTGGCTAGCTGGCTGAAAGAAAGTTTATGTATTTTTTTTATGTGTCATTCATATTACAATGTATTTTTAAGAGAATGACAATCTCTCTGCTACTGGAAGCAGAAGAAAACAAAATCCCTTAAATACTATTCAGGTCGGGATAAACATGACATTTAAAAGAGATTTTGCTCAACCAAACTGTATTTTAATATAAATCTTTACCAAGGGGGTTTGTGCTCTTCCTCTGATGATATGAGCATCACAGAACTATGTATTATTTGTGTTCTTTATTTCAATTTACGGAATTTAACCATCTTTTGACAATTTATGTTAACTAAACATTTTACAGTAATTGTGTTTCCAAGAACCTGTGATGCCTTTAGGAGACACATTAAACAAAAATACCGCATTGATTTTATCAAAAGAGCTGCTCATAAAAACATTTCCATGCAAAGTCAGTTAGATAACCAGCCTATCAAGTTAGACGCAAATAAAAAACCTATGAAATCTGTGAAAAACCTAAGCAGTTACTACTTCCTTCAGGTTTTTTTTTATATAAATTGCCGGTTTTGATTGATTGATTAATTAATTACTGGTAAAGGTCATTATTGTCATGCTGTACCCAGTTGGAGTAATGTTAGCATGCAAAGCTAACATTACGTAGTTCACCTTGCAGTTGACGTTAAGGATACAAATACCCAGCACAAGTGCTCCTATCGCAAGTCCCGTCACAACGTTCCGCGTCCGGAGCTTTGACGTTTTCTTCTTCCACTGTTCCAGCTCCACCTGCTTGATAAAATGCATCTGTTCCTGTGAAAGACTCTCTTTGGTTGGATCTATCCTGGTGGCGAACGGAGAGCCAGACTTTAGAGGTTTCTTGTCAGCCATGTCTGCGGTCAGTGGAGCGTCACGGGCCGGTTCGCAACCAAGTTGCCGACTTTCAAATCATCTGCTACGACAATGCGTATTGCTAATATGCATCAGTACGTTTGTCAGATCTTCTTTTCCGTCTTTGTTGGTGGTTAGCAAACCAACTTTTAGATATGATTATCGCCACCTATTGGATTGGAGTGAGACTACTGTATAAAATATTGATTAAGCTAGTTTTTTTAAGTTTCATTATTCGACTATAAAATGCAGTAGAAATTGCCCGATGAGACGTTCCAGACTAATAGGGATTTTTTGTCAATTGACCCCTATTCTTTTTATGCCTTACATTTCATTTCCACATACAAGCTCCACACATTCTAACTTATTACAGAGCAGACGATGCCCTATTATATAGTTCCCTGTCTGAAGGATTATCAACATTATTTGAACAGAAACCTTAGTGTTTGTGTTTTTTTGGAAACCGCAGGTTCAAACACTACTTGTGTTGGATTCTTAGGCAAGCTTGCCTCTTCCAATATGGCGGACGCGTTGACGTGTCATATCTTTTGGCACTCTTAAAATGAGAGCGGAACGAGTCCTGGGTGCAAACCGAATTCAAACTTTGGTTCCTACTCGAAACGGTCCTAGGAAGGAACTGTGTGAACAGTGCCATCTTTTGGTAAACATGGTTACCAGTCGAAGGGGAATATTTCTATTTCAAGCACAATTTCTGCATCTGGGTGACAGGGTGGAGGAATGTGACAGAGCTAAAGTGTCTGACGACTGACAATAGCGAGCAACTTTTTGAATTTTGAAGGCTGTATGACATTATCTGGATTGATAGTGGACCAGGAAGGCTGGTAGTTTTTTTGTTTTGTTTTTTTTATGCCTTTTTTTTTTTGAAAGATTTTATTTTATTTTATTGAAAAACAAACCAGCAAATGTAATAAGACAAGAACATAAAATATACAAACGACAACTTCACGTTTGTAAAGAAAGAGATTTCAGGATATGTAGACAACTATTATGCCTCCCTAACAGGACATGCCAAAAAAAATAATAATAAAAAAATAGAACAGGACTGGAAATATCCATAAAACAATTATACACAATGCTATGACAGATATATAAATACAACATCACACTGTGGAAGTATGAACTTCACTTCTAAAACGTTTGACAAGAGACTCTGAAAACCAGAGGGATAAAACAAAAAGGGGAGGGGGGTTAAATACCAGAGTTACCAGGGGTTTGTAATAAACTATAGTCTGAAATTAGAGAGAAAAGTTTTATTGCAGGGGCCGTGTTAACTTTTTTAATAGATTTATAAAATAACAGAAAGTCATTTTTCCATGCCATCCAAATAGGTAAAGATTTTATAAAACGACATTTGTGAATATGAAATTTAGCAAACAAAATAATATTATTCACCAAATATTCAGCTTTTTTATCCTTTAATAACATGCCATATTTAACGTCTTTCCAAGAGCAAAGAATCAACCTTCAAAGACTTAGAGATCAACCAGTTATGAATTTCCTTCCATAAATTTTGTACAGGTTCACACTCAAAGTATAGATGTTCTGTTGACTCTACAGCAGCATTACAAAAATAACATTTCTCCGTTTCAAACTTAAATATTCTTTCAATGAATTCTTGTGAAGGATAAATTTCGTTTAGAATTTTAAAGTGAATTTCTTTCAATTTAGGGGGAATTGGAAATTTCAGAAATTTGGTTCTGATTAATCGAATTTCACTTTTATTAAAGTTCTTTAAATATAATGTACGCTTAGAGGTCCCAGGATACATTTCCTTTATTAATAATTTTCTCAAAACCAAATTACTACACTTTCTATCCACAAAATGTATGTTGTTAATTTTTATTTCGTGCATTTTAGGAGACTGAGATTGAATTAAATAATTTTTAATTATATTTAGCATAGCAGTTGGAATATTGTGAATCACATTTTGGTAATTCTCAGCGGGATAGATTAAACTAAATTTATGGCTAAATTCTTCACATTTTAATATTTCCCCTTTGTTATTTAACAAATGAACAATAGACCAGATTCCCTTTTTCATCCACTCTTCAATAAATAATGATTTTCGTCTTCTTAGAATCACCCTGTTGTTCCATAATGGGACATTATGTGGACTAAAATTATGTTTATAGCTCATTTTCCAAAAAAACAAGACCTGTTGGTGGAAAGCAGAGAGTTTTATGGGTAATCTGGAAACCTGAAAATCACATTTCAAAAGGAAATCTATTCCACCTAATTTCCTAAATATGAAAGTAGGAACACTGAACCATATGTCCTCGCTACATCTTAAAAAGGATTGAAGCCATTTCAGCTTCAACACACCATTCATTACCTCAAAATCTATGGCTTTTATTCCACCTTCTTCGAAACTTTTAATCATGTCAGCTTTTCGAATATAATGATGTTTATTTTTACAAATAAAATTAAAGATGAGGCTGTTTATTACTTTTGTAGTTTTTACAAAAAAAGGTAGTGAATGAACAGGGTATATTAGTCTAGAAATTAATTCAGTTTTTGTCAACAAGGATCGTCCAAATAACGTCAAGTCTCTTTGCAATCAGTTATTAAGGATCTTCTTTGATTTTTCAATCGGCGTTTGGATATTCTTAGCATTACTTACTTTAGAGTCATTAGATATCCATATTCCAAGGTAACGCACCTCCTTCTTCACTGGCATACCATACAACATCTTTTCCGAACTATCATGAATACTCAGAAGTTCACACTTATTTAGATTAAGAAATAAGCCAGAAGCCTGGGAGAAGGATTTTACCACCTGAAGAGCAACAGGTATTTGCTCCTTATTTCTTAAAAACAGTGTCGTATCCTCTGCTAGTTGACTTACAACTATTTTTTTCCCATCTATGATGATTCCTTCAGTTTTAGATTTTTTCAATAGAGTGGACAGCATTTCTGCAACACAGATGAACAACAAAGGAGATAAACTACCCACTTTGTCTTATACCTCTTCCTATCTTAAATCTTGGACCCTCAGGCAGGGATACACAGCTGTTTATGTCTGTGTGCAGCATCCTAATTATATTTAAAAAATACTCTCCAAATCCAAAATGTTTAAATGTATTATAAATGAAAGGATGTTCGACAGAGTCAAAAGCTTTTTGAAAATCAAGAAATAAGATATAAGTATCGTCCTCCACTAGATCGTTATAATCTATGAGGTCCAGCACCAGTCGGATATTATTATGAATTGATCTACCTTCCATGAATCCTGATTGTGAGCTGCTTATAATTTTTGAAAGTCCTGATTTTAATTTAAATGCTTAGACCATGGTTAGAAGTTTATAGTCCGTATTAAGAAGAGTAATTGGCCTTAGATTATTTAATATTCTTCCATCTTTTCCAGGTTTAGGGATTAGTTTAATTACACCTTGTTTCATTGTGGTCATTAATTGCTTTCGATCTATACTCTCTTTAATTGCATCAAATAATAGAGCTTTAATATCTTCCCAAAAATGCTTGTAGAAATTTGCAGTCAATCCATCTGGACCAGGCGAACGATCAGGTGCTATTTTTTTAATAACATTATCTAATTCTGCAAGTTTTAAACTTTCTTCACAGAGATTTTTAAAGTCATCATCAATTTTTGGAATCGTATCCCTTATCATATGAAAAAAAGAATTAGAGTGCTCTTCACAGTAGGATGGGAAATAGATTTTACTATAATAATTATATATTTCTTTAGATATTTTCTTTGAATCTGTACATTCCTCACCATTAATCAATATAGAAGAAATGGTATTCTTTTCTTGTCTTTGTTTTTCGAGACTAATGAAAAAGGATGAATTTTTTTCCACGTTTTCGATCCATTTGGCCCTTCATCTGATGAATGCGCCTTGTGCTTTATTTAGGTAAAACTGGTCTAACTCCGTCTGAATATTAGAGATTTCTATCTTATCTTCTTCTGACCAGTGAATTTTAGAATAATAATCAAGCAAATTTTTGACCAACTTATCTTCCTTCTCCCTTTTTTGCAAGACTAGTTTTTTGCTAAAAACAGACAATTGTCCTACAGAGAATTTGAAAGATTCCCATTACTGTATTTTAGATAGGTGATTGTCATTAGTAATATCTAGAATCAATTCTTTCATTTTGCTGCAATATATATCCTGCTTTAACAGGGATGAGTTAAATTTCCAGTAATCCTTTTTTTTTCTACATTGAGTCTGATTAAAAATAGTCAGGTTTGTAATACAGTGATCACTTAGGGGGCTAATAGAGATATTAGTCATAATTTTGAACTGCATTGTGGAAACCGAAACTAACCAATAGTCAATTCTGGATTTAGCATTTCCATTAAGTTTTAACCAGGTAAACTGTCTAATATCAGGGTTGCTAGCTCTCCACACATCTACCAAACCATTTTCACTCATAAAGTTAACAATAATTGGGTTTGGCTGACACTGTGAATATTTGGAGGGCCATCTATCCATCCATTCATCTGGAGCCATATTGAAATCACCTCCTACCACTACAAGATCCGTAATAGAAATTATTTTCAACTCTTCTCTGACATCTGTAATTTGATGAAGTAAAGTTCTATTTTTAGGTTCATTGTTGTAACCATAAACATTAATTACAATAAACATTACCTTTTCTATCTGTCCTTTCTAATACCACTTCACCAGGAAACTTATGAAAACAAATAGCCACTCCTGCCGAACGGTTGGATCCATGACTGAATATAATTTGTCGCCCCACTGCTGGGACCAAAATTTAACATCAGAATTATGAGAATGAGTCTCTTGAAGAAAAAAATATTTGACCTTTGCCCCTTACAAAAAAGAAAAACTGCTTTCTGCTTAACTGAGTCTTTTAAACCCCTAGTATTAAAAGATGAACAGAAAACATCACTTAAAAGTGGTAACATTGAACACATATTATTAAGAAAATAAAATTATTTAGGGAGGTAGTATAGAGAACATTGTGAACGTCCCATTTTTAGAGCATCTCCACCTAACTTTTCATTAATTATGAATAATCAACCAGCTCCTTTTGGACTAACTTCGATGCGCTTGCCATTAATGTATCCATGAGGACCACGAAACCCTGCAGCTTTTCCTTCCTTCCTCGCTTGTTCAATTTTGGGCCGCATTGCTTGTCTTGCCATAAAGTCCTCCCTTGTCAGATCTTCAGCAAACCGAACACCCTCCTCTCTACAGACCACTGATGATTTGGTTTTTTTCCAGATGTCGTCTCGGATGGTACTTTTGAAGAAGAGAACTAAGATCTGTCGGTGCCTGTTCTCAGTCTTTCTTCCCACTCTGTGAACACTATCTACAGTCTCCTCCATGTTCTCTGCCAGGTCTGGGGCCACTTTGCACAGCAGGTTGATGATGTCGGTCCTAATGTTCTCATTCACGTCTTCTTTTTTACCTTTAATTCGAAGATTCAAACTTCTTTTGTGTCTTTCCTGTACCACCAGCTGTTCTTTCAAGTCTTCTTTTTCTTTTTGGAGAGAGCCAACTTGTTTTTGTAGAAGGTTGATTTTAGATTTGCATTCCTCAATATCTTCCGAGTTACGTTGTGTAGTTTTTGCTACAGAGGCTAGCATAGCGCTATGCTGCTGTAGTTGTGAGCAAATGTCATCCATTCGATCATCAAGTCGCTGTCCTAGTTTAGTAATAGCAGAAAAAATATCATTCTTTAAGGTGTTACAATCATTTAATCAGGCGAATCTTTAGCTTTTTTGTCCGGTTGTTTTTTTTCTGGCGTATTCATTGGTGTCAGGTTCTCTCTACCAAGCTTAGCAGCAGAGCTAGCAGCTTCAACTTGCATAGCGTAATCATGCTCCACTGATTTATCTGAGTGTCTAAACAGGGTAGATTTAGCTCCTGCGAGGTTCTTAGAACTTTTCATTTAGTAGCTGGTTGAAAATGCTGCACTAATGCTCTTCGGTAGTGGATATACAAACCTTACATAATAAAATTTTGGGACGGAGTTTGCAGCTTCAGAAGGATGCAGCTGCCTCGCTCGCCATTCCCAGGAAGGCTGGTAGTGACGGTTGGCCTTCGAAGGATGGAGATATGGATGTAGTGTGGTCTAGTGGGAATTAAGAAAAGGGAAGGAGGAAGGAAGGAAACGTCCACCAAGGGCGTATGGGAAACGTCCTCTTGGGTGAAATAATAATGGCGGATTTCAAAGTCATTCTTAAATTTAAAATAGGTCAGGAAATGATGGGAATACGTTATGTTACTGTGACAAATTGATTAAAGACAATGCTTGGGGATGTAGAGCTAGCCAAAGTTTTACATCCGGGCCAGACTTTGCTCATTATTTGTCAAACACCGGACAAAAGAACAAGGCTTACAACTACAAGTGGTGTACAAAAGGGAAGCACTGGAAAGTTGTTGGAGAGGAAACAAGAGCAAGAGGAGTTATTTTAGGGATTCATGTGGGGGGAAGTCTTGATGAGTTAAAGAAAGTAATAAGAACTGCAGGCTGCCAGAAATGGAGAAACAGTGGACAGTACATCTGTTTTAGTGGAATTCAAAGATAAAGTGCCTCCTGAAAAAGTTATGCTATGTGCGTTTTGATGTAAGAGTTTATGATCCACCTCCTCTGAGGTGTTATGTCAAAGATATAGATATATTGCTAAGATTTGTAAAGGAAAAAAGATTTGGTAGATGTAATGAGCATACCTATGGTGGATGTGGGAATAGTTTATAAGATGTAATAGTGAAGTAGGCTATACTGCAGTGTATGGAGGGTGCATAATGGAGAAAGAGGCAGCTGAAGTTCAACAAATCAGAACGGACAAGAGAGTTAGAAATGCAGAAGCAGTGAAAAAGGTATATAGTAAAGAAACAGGACCAAGTTTAGGTCACGAAGGGCAGAGAGTTACAGAAAAAAAAAGACCAGTTGTTACTTTGGACAAACTGATTACATTCCTGGCACATATCATCAGCTGTTCAGAGCAAGCAAAGACTAAAACGAAGAAAATAAAGATCACTGTAAAAGCAGCAGCAATGGTTTTCAATGTGAAAATTTTATCCTGGGAAAAAAATACAGGCTTAGACATGGGGAAGGCTCATCGAAGGGGCCTCTCAAAACATTATGTAAAATTAATATTAGAATGGAATGGTCAGCATTTCAAAGGATTTATTACCACATAAATACAAAACCAGATATAATATACTGTCATGCCCCGGAGATGAGCAAAGGTTTGTGTTGTGTGTGTGGTTTCTCTCTCACCTCCTCCTCCAGGATGTGAAAGGCAGGTGCAGCCACACAGCGGAAGATCATCAGGGCTAATGAAGAGGAGTTTCTTAAGCAGCAGGAACCCTGAAGGAGGCGTCGGATTGTTAACACACCTGAGTGGTAATCAGACCAGCTGACTAAGTGCTGTGATTTGTGGTTCCTGACACTGTCCCTTAACCACGTTTGCTCTCCTCTGTCTTTAGAGTGGACAGGACTCAGACCTGGATTTCCTCCATCCGATGTTCCAAGGAGTTCACAGTTAGCTGACAGTACCTCGCTGTGCTTCCCCAACCTACAGTCTCCTTTAGCTTCCTGGAACCTGCAAGTGTCCGAGCTACTGCACGCTGTTGGCGGTTAGACGCCTCGGAGCTCCTCCGGATCTTTCCCCAGAAGCGACTCCACTGTCAACAACACTTTCTGTTAAAGGAACGACTCTCAAACAGAACTAAACTTTTAACACTTTTAATCTAAATAGAGGCAGAGGAATGGTTACAGAGATCAGCGCTGAGGCTCCCGTCCTGGATCAAAGTGACGAAGCAGCCTCGAAAGAAGGTCACATGTAATTTTATACCTGGTACTCCCGTGCAAGTGATGTAGACTCCCTCAGTGTTCATCAGTAGACTCTGTGTCACCATTGTAGTGTCTATCTGATAGGGTGTGTAATAGCAGTCTTAATCTAAGTGTTGCTGCAGCATTCTGATCAACCCGGCCACAGACTTTCACAATCAAACCCTATGTACTAAACTAGGTCATTTGTCCTTGTAATGTACATCAATGAGGATTCTTATCCATATCCTAACAAAAGTGAAAACATTACAATGTATACTTTAACATTAAGGTGTGTGTGTGTCTGTGTGTGTGTGTGTGTGTGTGTGTGTGTGTGTGTGTGAAAACCCATTTGTAATAATAGGAAAGGTTATTCCTAACACAAGTCCAAAGAAGGTACTAACCTTTTCTCCGGATGACCAGCCTGCAAGACTCCTGCCCTCCACCCTCCAACTTCACATACTCCTCCTGGGAGGAAATCCAACGAAACCGTAACCATCTCACAACAACCGAACCTGTTTGCCATTATGACATTCGAATTACAAAAAACATGGCACCAGTCATCATTGGATTTTATTATTCATGGATACTGTTTATTGTAAAGATGGGGTGAATGGGAATGGAAGACGATGTGCCATATTTATAAAACAAAACTTTGATTATATACCACCCAATACAACAGGAGTTAGAAGTATGGACAAATGAGCGAAGTATTAAAATAATTTTTATAACCCATGTAGGCAGTTTGAAAAGAAAAGCTAGAATTAATCCCAGATCACTGAAGAGGAAAGATGGTTTGAAGTGGGGACTTTCATTCAGTCAGCACTTATGGGGGAGTCAGGATGACGGTAATAGGGGATTATTAGAAGAAATAATTGAAGATAAGGTAGTTTTAAATAATGGCTCAGGTAAATGGGTGGATTTTGTGAAGGGTACAGAATCAGCAATTGGAATAGACACAGAGGGAACACAGAAACAGGGGACTTTGACATTTCAAAAGGCAAACTGGAATAAGTTTAAGGTGCTGAGGGTAATTTGAAAAATCTGGATTTAAACAAACTAATAAATGAGCCAAACTTATACATCAGTAAAAGTATAACCGATGCACCCAAAGAATATATTCCTAAAAGTAGTAGGAAGAAAAAGAAATTAGGGATTAACGCTTTTAAAACAAAAAAGTTTAAAAAATCTTATAAATTACAAAAGGAAGCAGGTGGAGTTTAGAAGAATCATAAAGAATGCTAAAAGGAGTTATTGTAAAAATAGACAGGGTTTGGTGTACAAGGAAAACACGTCTCGTAGCTCAAAAGATTAATTCCTAATAATGAAAGATAATTAAATATTCTAATAGATAATAAAAGTAAATCCGAGTAGTACAGAGAACCTTATCCTAAAAGAAAAGAGAGGATGGGAAACAATATTATAGAGAAATTGTGGAAAAACTCCAAGATGACGAAAATAATGAGGATCTAATTAATTTGAATTTTCTTTGATAGAATTAAATAAGGCATTAAAGAAATCCGGAAAAACAACTCATGGCAAAGATCATATCAGTTATTGCATGCTGAACAATAGTAATGATGCAAATTCAATAGCAAAGTATGGGAGGAAGGAAATACATTTCTGAACCAAAAGAAGTATTAGAGTTAGAACAGGGAGATACTTAAGTTTATGTTATCAGGCAGAAAATGGTACTCCAAGGCAGTAAAGTTTGTTCAGTGTTATTTACCATCATGATCAATGACATTTTTCGCAATATAGATACTAAGTCTATAGATGCCTCATTATTTGCAGATGATGGGATTATTTGGATGAGGGGACGAAAAATATCAAATTCATTAAAGCAAAATTGCAGAAGGGATTGTGCAATGTATAAAATTGGGGATTTAGATTTTCATCATCCGAGCCAAAAATTGTTGTTTTTACAAATAGGAAGTCAAATCAATATATTAATTTTAACACATATGAGGATTTTAAAGAAAGAACATATTATTTTAAATATTTAAGAATCAGGTTGATAAAAGCTTACATGAAAAATGCATATAGATAAAGTAACAGGCAAGTGTAAAAGGATTTTAAATATAAGATGCTTAAGCAGCAGATATAGAACAGCTTTAAAGACTATTTACATTGGGCTAATTAGATCAGTTCTTGATTATGGGTGCACTGTTTATGGTTCCGCTTCAAAGGCATTACTAAGGAATTAGACGTGATTCAATACCAAGCTTTAAGGCTTTGTTGTGGAGCCATGAAAACAACTCCAGTTTCTGCAGTACAAGTAGAGATGGGTGAAATGCCATTAGATCTCAGGAGATTACAGCTAGCATTAATTTAATGGGCAAATCTTAAAGGACACAATGAAAGACATCCTCCACAGATTGTTCTTCAACCATGTCAGGAAAAACAAAAGAAGGAGCAAACTAGTTTTGGCTGGATAATTCAGGATAAGTCAAATAAAATAGGAATAGGTAACCTTATGACTTATCCCACCATTGCTATTCCTGTAATTCCACCATGGATGCCTTGACAGTTTACAACTGACCTATATTTGCTTGGAAAAACAAGAGAGCTAGAACGTAAAGAGGTGGGCAAATACATTGAAATTTAAAGATCTCAATCTATTCACAATGCATCGAGATCTTTAAAGATGCTTCTAAACTGCTAGATAATTGAATAGATTTGAATATATATAAATAAAGCAATAGCAGATCAATTAGCAGTTCAAGAGAGCTAATGGCAATACTGATGGCATTAGACTGAGACAGAAGAGTGAAGAAGGTTTTAGTTTGTCCAGAATCAAGTAGCGCATTAACAAGTATTCAGTATGTGCATGTAGATTCAAGACAATATTATATTAGACATAATTTATTCATTTTCCAGGATTAAAAGAAATGGCACAGAGATTGAGTTACTGTGGGTTCCTGAACATATTGGCATTGAGGGTTACGAGTTAGCTGACATACCTGCTAAAAGTACGGCAAAGAAATATGTTAAAGGTTAGATTGTAATAAATATTCACATGAAAGAGAAGTAGTCAAAAATCTAAATTAGAACAAGAAAAAATCAAGGATAAAGAAATTACTTCAAAAAACATCAGGAAAAATAGTTTTAGTTTATTTTTAAAGTTTTTGAAAGAAACCGAAATTCTAAAAAGTATGAATTTACGATACTCCAATCCCAAAGGTGGCGGTAATGCACCTATAAGTTGTCTGCCAACCGTGAAAATAAAAACAGAAGAAGAGTTTCAAAACCACACGTTAAAAACTAGCTTTCACTAAGCAATATGGCGAAACGTTTAACTTGTTTCCCGTTTCATCGTGACGTTGGAAGTTTAAAGTTTCACGAAACCTCGTTCGATCTTCTCAAGGATTTGTTAATTTATTTAAACAAAATTAACAAGGAAAACCTAGATGGTTTATCGAAATATAGTGGAAGCTTTAAACAGAAAAGACTTGTTGGTGAGTAAAACAGGTTTTTATTGAAATAAACCTTTTGTCTTTGTTAACTGGAAAGGTTTGGAAATGTTTACAAGTAAAATTTGTGTGAACACTGCTAAAAATTCTTTCTATGTTCATAGATATACAAAATATAACACTGTAAATAAAATACATTGAATACCAAATACCATTATCAAAACAACTTTAACACTACGTTTCTGAACAAAGTTTAAATCAGTTTATTTGCAGAGCAACTTAAGCTTTATTTTAATGAACCGGGCAGATATTTCACGTTTACACAACTACATCATGAAAGTTCATTTTGTGTCACAGAAAGTGAATTATATTGAAGTTTTTGCCGCTCTCCCTCGCCATTGCCGCTTTCGTGTGAACAAATCCGCTTCGACCCGCAATGAATCATGGGATAGGGTTGGCCACGAAGGATACACTGGACGGACCTTTTTTTAAAATCATTATGTATAATAATTTATTTATTTTATCTATTATTTTTAATTTACTTAACAAAACAAATAAGAAATCTCAAATTTATATCTTAAAGGACATTGACCACATGCACATTTCCGAGTTTATTAACAATCAGATAATCGTCAGGTACCTAGACTGAAGTGCGCGACCATAAATAGAGGCTATTGTTCTCGATGCTGCCGTCCCGGGTTCGAGTCCCGGATACGGCAACCGTTGCCGAATGTCTTCCCCCTCTCTCTGCCCTCTTTCCTGTCTGCCTGTTGTTAAAGAATAAAGGGCTCTAGTGCCGAAAAAAAATCCTACCTCTATCAAAGAACCTGCTGCACATTTTATTCTTTTTTTTACATTTTATGGGTCTTAGAAATAAATCTTAGCTGGTCAAAATTGTAATGGCAGATCAGACTATCTAGGTTATTACCAATAGATGTTTTCATTATTTTCATTAGCTTACACCTCCTTACTTGGCAATCTCTACTTAATAATTTATCAAATTTTCTGCTGGATATTTTTTCTGCAGGTTTCAGATATGATTAAATATTAATTCTCTGAAACACAACAAGACTCGTCATGCATAGATGTTGAGCTACAAAAAATTAACCTGTGTTAACGTAACATAGAATTACCGAAACAAATAAATTCCCTGATTTTCTCTTTTATGTCTCCATCCTAAATTCATCATGTTTCCTAGAATACATCTTCTTAATTACTCAAGAACTGAGACTTGATCCAACAGTTGGATACCATGCTGTTGAACTGCTGCAGAGGTAAGAAGATGAAGCTCCTTCTGTTTTCCTTCTCATATGTTGTGAATTATTAGTGCAGCTGAATGTTTTTAAATCTCTCCTAGGTTTATGGTTAAGCACCTTACAGATATGCTTGCCACAAGCCCAAGTCAAGGTGCACATGCTGATGAGGCAACAAGTTACGAGGATGTGATTTTTGACAATCTCAAGGATAAATTCCCTCTGATGCTTTTCTCTTGCGTGCAGCTTGCAAACAAACTGTTTTTGCATCGTCATGTAAGTCTTTTAGTGCCCGCTGACTGACCATTGTCAGTAATTTCCAATGAAAAAAACACCTCTTTCCTTATTGCAGATGATTGACACCTCCACTGCTGTACAGTTCCTGCATTCTCTTGGCCTCAGTGTTTCCAAACAAACCCTTCTGGAATCAGAGCTGATGGTCTTTAAAGGCCTTGAATACAGACTCAATGTTCTTAATCCTCTCATGTATGTGGAAGTTATTTTGGAGGTCCTCGGTAAGGTGTTTTAGTTGTTTTTTTTTTTGTGTGGTTTTCTTTATACTGACGAATTTACATCTGGAATATACAGTTTCAGTCAGATGTTTACACACATCCATTATAGGCATACATGTCATATTAGTTTTGGTCTTTTAGTTCTGCCTTTTGAAATTTTTGTTTTTGTAGGATGGAATGAAGATGTAGTGAACATCTTCAATTATTTAAAAAAACAAGAATAGGGTGGACAGGTTTGAATTTAATGTGAAACTTGCTGCCTATCTCCAGCAGTCATTGGATGAGAGGCAGAGTACACCCTGGGCATGTCGCCAGTCCATCACAGGGCAACACAGACACACAGGACAGAAAAGTGTGCTCTGATACACTTATACCTCAGGGCAACTTTAGAGAGACCAATTAATCTAACGCTCATGTTATTGGACTATAGGAGAAGGCTGCCCCCAGGCCAGGATTTAAACCCAGGAGCTTCTTGCTGTAAGGCAACAGTGCTAACAACTGTGCCAGCAGCAGGCCTCAACCATCACGTTTGTTCCTAATAGGAAATTACACAGACAATATAAAGAAGAGGTACTAAGTAGACATGCAAGGGGTATAATAATAACTCCTTGATTTTTATGAAAAATTTAACAAAAACATTGCTTGTCATTCCATTCTTAATTGTCCCAAACTCTACCTGGTAAAAGCATTTATTGCCATTACAGCAATCAAACTCTTCTTATAATTTCTGACCAGCTTCTTGCATGATGGATGTTTTTGGCAATTCAGCTTTTGAGGTGAGCTCCCAAGTCTTTGAGGTTGGAAATCCTTCTCACCATCACTCTAATACTTAGCTACCTCCACACCAAAACCTGATATTTTTTTCCTGTCAGAAGGAACATATTGTTTAATTTAAATGATCACTCTAAACCTACTGGGGGTATGAATCATTTTTTGTTATTTAGATGCGTTACCGCTTGTTCATGTCTGAAAGAAGAACCAAGCTGAAATCGGAAGTTGAAAGGACATTCTTTAGGATGTTCAGCAATGACCAAAAAAACCACAAAGGCTCAAAACAACCATACAATGTTATCCCATGATGGTGCCAGCCAACAAAGAAGCTGCTGCTCCAAAATGGACATGTTTTTATTTTTGTCTGAAATTTGCAGCTGCCCATGTGGACAAAGGTCTTCCAGATGCCAATTGACGACATTGACAAGATGTATGCTAAGAGGAGTCAATAAGTGGCCCGTAATCCTAAGAACACTGTATTAACTGTCAAAGTAGTGGCAGCATCTGGTTGTTGGCCTGTTTAGCTGCAAGCAGTATTTGTGAATTGCACAAAAAGGATGAAGTAAAGAAGGAGGGTTACTTCAAAGTTCTTGGCCTTCATTTCACATCAACAACTAGACCGGGGGTGTCCCACCCCTGCCCTCAAGAGTTGGTATCCTGCATTCTTTAGATGTAAACCTGCTCCAACACAGGCGACTCAATTGACAAAATAACCTCCTCAGCATATCATCAGCTTATGCAAGAGCCTGCTAGTCAACTATTAATTTGAATTAGGTGTAATAGGGAAACATCTAAAACATGCAGGAAACTGGCTCCTAAAGACTGGAGGGGGCAACCCCTGAGGTAGATGGTCTAAACATGAACACAGTTGGTTGTTCACATATGACAGTGATCCAAAATACAAATGAGAACTAGATTTGAAATAGGTAAAGTAGGCTAATAATAAGCTTCTTGAGTGACCCTGACTTTAACCATTTAAATAAACTCTACTAATAGAGCCAAGATGAGTGGTCAAATATGCAACCAGAATTATGTCAGTACTTTGTTGATGGCTACCAAAAGTCCAAGGTGCAACTTGTTCAGCCTTTGTGTATTATAGAAAATGCACAAAAAAATCCTGGAAGCTGTTTTATGCTTCTTTCAATGTTGAAAAAGAGGCTAAAATAAATATTTAAAGTCCAAACTGATGATGATGAGTGGGTGTAAACTTCTGACCCAAACTGTGAATCAAAAAAAGATTTACTGAATGTTTTTTAATTTGATTGGTTAACTTTTGTAGGGCACAATGAGCCGTCTATCCCTGTAGAGCGCCTTTATCGCATCTGCCGTCATGCTCTCCAGTTCATCACCCTGGACCAGACTGCCATCTATGAATCCTTGTTAAGAATCACCATTCAGTGTGTCAGCCCAACCAGGGAACAGAGGTATCACAAGTGTCTGTTAGGCGCTGATTTTTGCTACAGCTGGTTTCTAACAATGCTGTCTGATTGATAAGGTTTCTGTCATTCCATCATCCCTTTCAACCAAATCCTATAACAGAAAACTCTGAATTGGGTTGTTAAACCTAGTGTGTCCCATAGATTTAGTTGCTGCAGGAAACACATGGTGTGCTGTTTTTATACTTGCAATTTGTGTGACATAGCAAACATTTAAGGTTTCAGACATGTGTTTACACTTCAAACATTCATAGATGATTGTATTAATTTACTTGAAGGTTGTTTTATTGTTATAGTTCAGTTTCTTCACACTGTTCAGAGAAAAAAAAATTTCATTTTATGAAGAATCCTTCTTAGCACAATGAACAAGGGGCCTATATTTCAAGCAGAGAAGAGTGTGATCTGACTTGCCTAGAAGAGGTCTTGCTGTGTGTGGTGTGTTTTGATTTTTGATTTTTTTTTTTTTTTTACTCACAAATAAATCTAACATACTAACAGTTGCAATAGTGCTTCCACTTCATAAATATTCTTTTATGTCTTACCTTTACACAAGTACCAAAAGTTTGCTTGTAGACCTTAAAATTGTGGAGCTATACTTGATTTATTTCAGGTATGTAATTTCAGAAATTGCTTCTGAAACCCTTTGGGCTTAACAGGTTAAAATGTATGAGTCCTTAACATTTGCATAAAACAAATCCAACATTTTGTTTTGACATGACGTGCAGTGTCGGCAACAGCTAAATGTGGAACGTAAACTGTTGCCAAAATAACACTGGTGGACTGTCTGGGTAAATGATATTTAATCAAAACTTACTGCTAACAGTTCAATATCTGAGCTGCAGATAAGACAGTTCACAGTAACGTGTGCTGGATGACACCATCTGTTGTTCACAAGTACTGCCATTCCATCTGCTTTGCGTTTGTCGCTCCTCTTTAAATCTCTG
Source organism: Crenichthys baileyi (assembly GCA_036173005.1). Lineage (NCBI taxonomy): Eukaryota > Metazoa > Chordata > Actinopteri > Cyprinodontiformes > Goodeidae > Crenichthys > Crenichthys baileyi. The sequence goes on from JAHHUM010002633.1 coordinate 179,573, forward strand.
CTCGTATGGTCAGAAAGCCTTGCAGAGAGATGCAGGAGACAGGGATATGATCCTGCAGCCATGTCTCAGTGAAAAACATAATGCTGCATTACCGATACTCTGTATCCTTTGTAGGGCTTGGAGTTCATCCAACTTGTTTTCAAACGATCTCACATTGCCCATCATAATCGATAGGTTTGAACTTTCTCCTTCTTTCTCTTCTCTTTGCTCCTGCTCTGCATCCACAGCGCCTCCTTTTCAACTTATCAGGGATTTGGAATTGTAGTTGAGGTATTATTTGAGCTTTTGAGATATTCATCAGCTGATCCTGGTGGGGGAAAAAAAAACCCACAATTGCCATGGTGACACAACAAATGTCCAAAAGTAAAAAGGTATCAGCAAAAATCCTTTCATCTGCACAGCATTCGATACCAGAGGGGATAATCGTCCAAAAATGTAAATTTTTATCCACCACAAGAGAAATTTGAGTTCTTAAAAAGAACTAATCAGAATGAAAAGTAACGGAGCCACTCCAACGTACTGCCACCTGGAGCGGTGCAATTCAATTGTTTTGCTAAGAGTTTATGTTCAGATTTATCAAAATTAAGAAAAAAGGGGATCCTATTTACAACAGTTATTATAGTCCAGATTAGATGTTGTGTAAGGTTAAGGGTTTGCAGCTTTATTCCTTAATGGTAAATGGCCTGCACTTGTAGAGCTTTATCAAGTCCGAGGACTCCAAAGCGCTTAACACTACAACCCGTCATCCACCGATTCATACACACATTCACAAACTAACAGTTGTAGGCTACATTGTAGCCACAGCTGCCATACAATTGGCTCCACTGTGCCCTCTGACCACCATCAGCAAACAAGCTGGGTAAGGTGTCTTGCACGAAGACACAACGGCTGAGACGGATGGAGTGGGGCTTCCAACTGGCAACCGAATCCCTTCCACCTGAGCCACTGTCACCCCAGCAATGTGTTTTAATGATTCAGAAAACATCTTGCTTAGCATCCAAATGTAAAGCTGCACAGTGCTTCTTCTAATCCTAACAGCTTACTGCAAACACTTTTGCTTAAGTGTTTACACTATCCATGCTGCAATTGTACTTGCAGCTGTGCATAATCCATCCTGTTATTCAGGGGACGAACATACACCGAAAGAGCAGTTGTGTGGTTGTTTTCTAAGATGTATCCGGCTAACTATTTGATGTTAATATAAATCATTTCTAACACCAGGGAGAAGTTTGTGACAGTGACTGAAGACAGAATGCTTCTTGGAGCCGGTGTCATTGCAGTGGCAACGTACATCCTCTGTTTCAAAAAACGGCAACAGGTGACAGCCCCAATAAATACTTGAACTCACTCATTAAAGTGTTTTTCAGTTGAACTTTGTGCCACACACACACCAGACTGACTGATGGCTCTTTCTGTAAATATGACGCAGGTAGTCGGAGAACTGAGCCACATCACAGGAATCTCCAGAAGAAGCATCAGTGATTTTGCTCATGTGACTTTGCTGCACATTGTTGGTACCAGTTCTTCTGTGATGTAAACCAGAAAAAAACACTGGGTACTTGTTTTGTTTGTAGTTCAGTTTATTTATGTAGATGGAAAATGTCCGACACACATTTTTAAAAATGTAAAAATAAAAAAAAGCTGTGTTCTAGGAATCTAATGTTTTGGGTTAACAGCACTTCACTTTCTGTAAAGGTAACATTTATTGCACTGTTTGGAAAAATGGACAAGATTGCCAAATTTATATTGTCATTCTTTGTTGACATATTAAACATTAAATCCCATCCTGTTTCATCTGCTGCATTGATTAACACACTTAAACTAAATGCATTGCAAATTATTGGCTAGTTCCACAGAGTTTAAGGTAGAGTTGAGATCTAGATTAGGTGTCAGATGTCTATGGACAAGTAGTCTGGATATCCTCCACAAGCCCTAACCATGCCCTTAAACTGTTGGCAAATCTTTTCCGCATCTGCAGAGAATTTAATGAAAATCTATGTAGACTCAAGCAAAAGACTCTGGAGGTTTTTTGGTGATTTCAGGTTCATAAGAAGCATCAGCATAACAGTCATTCAGAAAGTGAAAGTCGTATATAGATTTATCAGACAGATAGAAATATACCACATGGGGAAGATAACTGACACCCTCCACAAGAAAGGTAGGCCAAAAAAGTATTTGCTAAAGAAGCTGGCTGCTCACATAGTGATGTATCCAATCATGGTATGGTAAAGCTGATGGAAAGAATAGGGTGATGGAAAAAAGCAACAGGGATAACCGCAGCCTTGAGAGGAAGAATTTAGGAGAGATTCATAGGTCATTGGCTATGTCTGAAGTAAGCTTCAAGAGCCACCACACACATGTATCAAGCACATGCAGCCCCAGCTGCAACATTTCTTGCGTTGGGCCCCTGCTGAAGCAGAGACAACAGCAGAAGCATCTTACCTGGGCTAAAGTGAAAAAGAACTGGACTGTTGTCCTGTATTCCAAAATCTGCTTTTTAGGTGGTACAATCTTGTAAATTCAAGTTCAAAAATACTTTATTAATACCAAATGGAAATTAAATGTTGTAGCTCATATGATACAGGTTTCTTCCATTTAAACCTATCACTGTTTTACCTGACTGTAAAAATGGGGATTGGTTACCCTAACAACACGATGACAGACTCACTTTTAGTCATTTACTTATGTGCAATTTCAATAATACTTTTGTGTTTATAGTATCTTAGTTTTATTTTTTCATGGTAAATAGTAATTTTTTGGTTGTATAAAAATAGGGGTATAGTTTTAATATTTAGCTATGTTCAAGTAAACAAAGCAAAAATGACTGCATTGTTAAAGAAAAACAAGCTGTTAGTCTAGTCAAGTATTATTTTATTTATTTATAAACTAAAAACCAAAACTTAGTTCCATAGTTTACTTATTTCTGTCCACTTAGATGTTTTGTTATTCCCCTGGATTCCCTGCTCATCAGTGTTAACTAACCACCCTCCTTCAGTTGCCTGCATTCCCTCTTCCACCAGTTATTCCTGATTCCGTTCTGATTAGCTTCCTGTGTTCATTGGTCCATTCTCCACCCTTCCTCAGTATTTTGACTCTGGTTTTCTGTTCTAAGCATCCGGAGATCGGGCCGTCGAAGTCTCCACCTTCGTCCGCTGCCCGATCCTCGCGTCTCTCGTTCGGGCTTGGCCTGGCCGGGTCCCGCAAGGAGCAACCCTGCCACAAGGTATTCTCCGACAAGTCCCGACCCCAGGTCTGGCTTCAGGGTGGGAATTGCACGTTCTCTTATCTTTGCCATTTTTAGGTGAAGCTGGGATCATGCTGCTGCAGTAAAAGAGTTCTTTATTTTAAAGCTTTTTAGACATCTAAACCTTTAGCACCCCTGCATGAGGGGTGCTGTAAATTGTAGAGGTAATATAGCGTGCTAAAATTGCATGTCTATACCAAGTAAAACAACAAGCTTCTCCTTTATTGACTCTGAGGTCAAGCTTATTTCACATCTGTCTGTGGCAAACTCCTCCTGGGTTACCGTAGTGATGAGACTTGCCCCAGGCTTTGGTTACGACACCACCACAGTGGAAAGCTGCAAAACTTTGATACTCAGTCGTCAATTACAGAATTGCCTGGAGTTTTTTCCTGCATGATATCCAAACATAACAAAACAGTGCAGTAGAAGCACAGTGTCTTGCAAAAGTATTCATACAATGGAGATATTAGTTGTGCTATACACTGCTCAAAAAAATAAAGGGAACACTTAAACAACACAATATAACTCCAAGTAAATCAAACTTCTGTGAAATCAAACTGTCCACTTAGGAAGCAACACTGATTGACAATCAATTTCACATGCTGTTGTGCAAATGGAAGAGACAACAGGGGGAAATCTTTGGCGATAAGCAAGACACACTCAATAAAGGACTGGTTCTGCAGATGGGGACCAAAGACCACTTCTCAGTACCTATGCTTTCTGGCTGATGTTTTGGTCACTTTTGAATATTGGTGGTGCTTTCACACTCGTGGTAAAATGAGATGGACTCTACAACCCACACTAGTGGCTCAGGTAGTGCAGCTCATCCAGGATGGCACATCAATGCGAGCTGTGGCAAGAAGGTTTGCTGTGTCTGTCAGCGTAGTGTCCAGAGCCTGGAGGCGCTACCAGGAGACAGGCCAGTAAACCAGGAGACGTGGAGGAGGCCGTAGGAGGGCAACAACCCAGCAGCAGAACCGCTACCTCCGCCTTTGTGCAAGGAGGAACGGGAGGAGCACTGCCAGAGCCCTGCAAAATGACCTCCAGCAGGCCACAAATATGCATGTGTTTGCACAAACGGTTAGAAACCGACTCCATGAGGATGGTATGAGGGCCCGACGTCCACAAATGGGGGTTGTGCTCACAGCCCAACACCGTGCAGGACGCTTGGCATTTGCTAGAGAACACCAGGATTGGCAAATTCGCCACTGGCACCCTGTTCCCAGACCTGAATCCGATTGAGCACATCTGGGACATCATGTCTCGCTCCATCCACTAACGTCACGTTGCACCACAGACTGTCCAGGAGTTGGCGGATGCTTTAGTCCAGGTCTGGGAGGAGATCCCTCAGGAGACCATCCGCCGTCTCATCAGGAGCATGCCCAGGCGTTGTAGGGAGGTCATACAGGCACGTGGAGGCCACACACAATACTGAGCCTCATTTTGACTTGTTTTAAGGACATTACATCAAAGTTGGATCAGCCTGTAGTGTGTTTTTCCACTTTAATTTTGTGTGTGACTCCAAATCCAGGCTTCCGTTGGTTAATAAATTTGATTTACATTGATGATTTTTGTGTGATTTTGTTGTCAGCGCATTCAACTTTGTACAGAACAAAGTATTCGATGAGAATATTTAATTCATTCAGATCTAGGATGTGTTATTTGACTGTTCCCTTTATTTTTTTGAGCAGTATATGTTTATTTGGGTCTTTCCTCTTGTTCTCATCTGTGCTTCCATCACTGATTCTGATTCTGGCTACTTGGCATTAATTTCATGTGTACAGCTTCCTCATCTGTGATGGTGCCAACAGCTGTTTTTTGAGTACATTTAGCTACAAATAGCAGCTATTTAACTGTAGATAAAACTTTCGAAACGCATTATTGAACGTGCTCTCTAGCAAAAAGACGAAGCATAAGTTAGCCTCCGACTCTAGAAACGGCTAACAGGATTCCACTTAATTATTTACTGCCTGGATCATCTATAATCTGTTCTAGTTTGACAGCTTAGAGACTTAGACTTTTCAAACCTAGACTAGAGGGAGAATTATTTAAACATGGTCTGTGATTTGTTTTAAAAAAAAAAGTTTAAAAAGGTGGTTTCAGTGTTGTGTTTTCTTTGTGCATCTGGACTACATTTTATCATCCTATGTTTTATATTTGTCATACAAGTTCAAGTTTTTGATGCTGAAAGTGCCCCCCATTTTTTTCTGAATAAATAATGCTTTCACAAATCAAGTGTGCTACAAATCTGTAAAATACACAACTTTTTTTTTTAAATCTTAATACAGGACATAGTATACAGGTTTCACAAATCACAGCCCATGTTTGAATGATTCTTCTTACAATATACTCGTAAAATATTACAGTTCAGCTTTTGAAACTCTAGTATTGTAGTTTTCAAACTAGAGCAGACTACAAATGGTCCAGGTGGTAAAAAAAAATGGTGCAGTCACCCTTTAGTCGTTTCTCAACATGAAAGCTTACTTCAGCTTCGTAACAAGAAGTAACAAGTAAACTCCGGGCAGTTAGAGGGTGTACTCTTTGTTAAAATGGTTCCAACAGAATCCACTGCTTACAGCCTTTAAGCAAAGCCAACAGACACGGTGCTCAATTAGGCAATCAACGATGGCATCATCGATGCTAACATCATGAAGAACAATTATCATCCCGATCATTTCAAAAATATCCAGACAACTCAAAATAGCATCTTCTGATAAGTTTTCCCTCTCAATTTGATCTGCTAAAGCAACCAGAGTTGAATGAAGTTCATGGAACTCTACCATCCTTCATGACCCTTGACCTAGCGTGTTGTTGCTAGCTGAACAAGCTTTCCAGTGAGCAAGTATGAGGAAAACTAATCAATGTTTAAGGGTCAGCCAATGTGTGTGCTGGTCCAACCCACTGATGCTGATTGACTGACGCAATCATTCTGCTGAAAGGTCTCATGAAATAAATAAGCCATAGGAGGAAATACCATTATGAAATAAAAGCTGACTTTGTTAAAAGGATGTTCTGAAATACAAAATCCATGATTTTACAAATAAAAGCTGGATTTGCATAATAATGCTTCATCAGGGGGCATGGCGTAGCGGTAGAGTGCATGACCCATGTACGGAGGCTTCAGTCCTTGATGCAGCTGTCCCTGGTTCAATTCCCGACCACTGCGACCTATACTGCATGAGTATCCTCTCTTTTCACCTCACTTCCTGTCTGCCTACTTTCAAATAACAAATAAAGGCCAATAATCTTTAAAAAAATAAAACAATCTCTATTATTGGGGAAACATTCATTGTGAAATAATGTTTAATATTAATAATCATATTTTAAAAGGAGATTGAAAGCTATTACATAAAAATTAGCTTAGAATTTTAGATGCATTCAGTTATTTCACAATTTTATTGTCACATTATATATTTATCTATTATTTAATCATGTATATACTTATTTCATATTGTTGAATTTATTTATTTTTGAGCATATTTGAGTTCCATAGGGTTCCCCAGTGTCTCAGTTTGAAAATGTTACTGTCACCTAAAACACCTTTAAAAAACTAAATAATTTTATACCTATGACCCTAAATAAGATTCTGAATATGTAATATTTCAAAGGAGTTAAATGTTTAGATAATTGCTTATGACTTTGGCTGTTTTAAATGATGTTGTGATGAAGTGTGTTCAGGTTCATCTTGAAAATGTATCACCTCTTGTTGAATAAGGGCCAAAACCTAGTCTGCATAAATCCAAATTGAAATGGGGATCAGATCTCAGGGTTACAATAGATGAACAACTCTGGACTGATCTATGTCACAAGAGCTTGTCTGGTATTAATGCCTGGCATAGACTAACTATAACTTTCTACATCAATTATATCTCACCCCAGAAAAACTACATTAATTTAAATCTAACCTGTCAGAAGTGTGTTTTAGATGTGGTATTGAGGTTGGTTCCTTCCTGCACTGCACCTGGCTATGTTCACAGATGAAGCCTTTCTGGAATGACATCTGCTCTAGTTTAACCTAGATTTTAGGAGTTAAACCCCAACCATGGAATGAAACATGGAATAAACTGTATACAAAGAGACTGGTAAAAACTCTGAATCCCTGAATGCATCACATTAAACTACTTCAGTACAGCCCAGGAAGGAGGAGCCACAGCTGGAATCTCCATGATGTCATGGGGCCACAAACAAAATACTTCTTCCAGCCACGCCCCTTTCTCTTTTACCCACGACAGCACAACTGATCGCATCGGGGAATCAGTGCACGTCCACCTGAATGTCTTTGAAACTTGCTGGCGAATAAGATTGGTTAAAGAATGAAGAACAACCAAAATTAAGTTATGATCTGCTGTGCAGCCAGCAAATCACAGGGGTGATTAAGACAAGCGGTCCTAACCTTCCTTTCTGAGCTTCTGCAAAAAAGCAAAGTGAGCCAGAGATTCCCACGGAAGAGAGGACAAAGCAGGTTTCCCCATTTCCTGAAGAAGACTGCATCGAAAACGCCTGAAGCGTACAGTCCGGACAGAAGCTTTCCCCCCTAAGAGCAGCTACCATGGCTTTTTTGTTTGCCTTCCGCCAAGCAACCAAGCAGCCAGACCGGGCCGCCTTCGCCACTGAACCTAATGCCCTTTGGACCTTCTTCACTCCTGTTCATCAGAATAGTTCACGTAAGAGGTGTTGTCAGAGCACAGAAAATTAGTTTTGGGATAAAACAAACTAAATATTGTTTATTTCATGGTGTTTTTTTGTGGTGCTAAATGCTAAACCAATTGAGTACTAGCAGGCTACCTACCGAGCTACTGCAAACAGGCCTCTAAGCCTTGAGGCTATGTATTTGTTTTATTTGTTCTGAGTTGTGTTTTAAAGTTACGACAAACTTTATTTCAACGAGTGGTTTAAACACAGATTGGCCATAACAATTCAATTCAAATTCAATTCAAAAGTACTTTATTAATCCCAAAGGGAAATTAAATGTTGTAGCTCATTATGTAGGTTTCTTCAAAGAGCTGTTGTAGATGCTGATTGCTGTGGGCAGGAAGGATCTCCTGTAGCACTCTGTCTTACAGCACATCTGAGTAAGCCTCTGACTGAAGACACTGGGCAGTCTCATGAAGAGGATGCTCAGGGTTCTCCATAATGTTCTTCATTTTATGAAGAATTCTTCTTTGCACAATGACCTCCAGCTGTTCCAGAGGAGTCCCCAGAACAGAGCCAGTTTTTTATTATCAGCTTGTTGAGCTGTTTTAAGTCACTGGCTCTGATGCTGCTTCCCCAGCAGATGATGGGAGAAGAGATCACACTCTCCACAACAGACTTATAGAAGATATGCAGCATCTTGCTGCACACACCGAAGGACATGTCATAAAATGTCGCCAGCGCTCATATGCATATTAATAGTTATAATAATGGTAGCTAAAGCTACATGTGTAACCTAAGTGAGTGGTGAATAAGCTATAAGCTTTGCTTTGTTAGCGAAAACCGCTAACTGCTAATGCTGGTACCAGGAAGGTCAAATATTTATACCCGGTTCGTCGCCATCTTGTGAGAGTCCACATAGATGTTCACCTCTGCCATTTTAGTCCATTACTCCATGTGATGGCTAGTTAACAATATTAAAATCAATTGTAAAGGTTATTTATTTCTAATTCAGTAAATCATTCTTTTATTAAAATAATGTTTCACTTGCCCTTTTGATTTGCAGTGTGACTGGTTGTTTGAAAACGTGCCAATGCTGCATTACATTAACCTCGGAAGTTGGAACTGGGAAGTCGGAGTTTACGTAATGTTTTTGTTCATATTGCTAGCAAGTGTAACAGCAGTCTCATAACAATAAACAATGACAATAAACACTGTATGGTGCTAAATTATTAGCTTAAGTTAAGTAATTAATAAGTAAGCCACTTAATTACACTTAACTAATTAAGAACACACCAAGATTTGTAAGTGTACAACATAATTCACAAATGTGTATGACAGAATGCGTAAATGCGTACATCAACATTCACAAATGTGTAAACAGTTTCTCAAATTTACTCTATTCAAACTGCACAAGTAGTAATACACTACACATACAAATCGGCAAATGTGTGTTCACACGAATTGCCAGCTGTGGACTGATCGGTTGTCCTGTGCTTACGATTATTGAGACTTTCTTACCCACGTAATGGGTTAGGAATGTAATGTTGTGTTCAAGGCTGCAGAAAAGCTTAGATACCTGAGCGTTACCAGATTTTCGTGTATGAATGAGTGTGTGCATGGTTGTTTTTGTGTTGCCCTGTGATGGACTGGCGACCTGTCCAGGGTGTACCCCGCCTCTCGCCCATAGACTCCTGGAGATATGCACCAGCTTCCCCCCAACCCACTATGGAATAAGCGGTAGAAACTGACTGACTGACTGACATATTTTTATTTGAAAAGTCAACATGTTTTGTTTTACAAACAGTTTGACAGAAAAAAAATAAATGAAAACCCAGAATGCACAAACATATATGCTAAAGTGAAACCTAAAACATACCCTGTAGGACTTTCATGTTGTTAATAATGTTTTAATCAACTTCACTTTGAACTTTACTCAGGAATTAAGATAAATGAGAAAACCATAACAGTAGAGCTGCTTCAACGTGGTTATTCACATTTCTTTTAAACATGAAAACATTCAAGATAAAGCTACCCCAAGATTTAGATATTTTCTGTTGTAAACAGACTATAAACTACAGATGAGAAACTTACTGTTCAGCTGTCAAAAATGTCCACTCAGTCCTTGCAGGCTTACTGTTTGTTTACATATGATCAGTCTCATTGGCACTGTTGGTTTCCAGGCAACCAAAAGGGACTCCAGTTTAAAAGACCCAGTTTCTAAAAGTCATTTGAATGTAAAAACAAAACATTTAAAATTGTAAATGTATGTATCTTTGATTCACATTTGATTAACCCTCTAATTTTAATATCTATTAAAATGAAGATAAATGCATAACTTAACTCAAAGTCAAGCTTAGAGAAAGCAAGGATTAAGTGCCAGCAGATCGTTATAAAAGATGGGTAGTCAGGAATAAAGAGGATATGAGGCTTCAGGATCGGATAGATGGACATTTTTCACCTCAGTCATGGCTCCTGCTGCATCTTAACTGTTGTCTTCAACCAAATCAGCAGATGCTGGTGTTCCAATAGGACTCAATTTGTAAGTTTTGTCCAAGCTAGCCTTTGTCAGTAATTAATAGAAAAAGTTCCTTGTTGTGTAGTTACAGATTTCCAGTCCTTTTAAGTCTGGCCTTCTAAACCAGTACTCCACTGAGACAGCTTAAGTAAAAGCTTGCAATGATCTCTTAATGGCTGCTGATACAGGAAAAAGTTCTGTGTTGGTCCTTCTTGATCTCAGTGCCACCTTTGATACTGTCGATCACACAGCTTTGTTAAAAAGGCTGAAGGTTCTACCTGGACTGGTTTTCGTCTTATCTATCTGATATCTGTATCAGCTTTTAACCAAACACTGCTGCTCGTAGCCTTTGATCCCAAGCCCAGAACCTCCTGGTTGTTCCTCGTACAAGGCTAAAAGCCAAGGGGGCTTAACCCATTTAGCCCTTCTTTCTGACTTGTTTTTCTCAGAACAAGTTGTTTTTCTTAAACAATTATAGTTTTATTTCTATTTTTGACTAGTAAAGGCTCATGGGTAGAGATGTAACAAGGTCTCATCTTATGAGATATCGCAATATTAAAACGTCATGATATTTCTCGTTCAGGTGAAAGCTATATTGCGACCACTCCCCAGTTGAGGTCAGAATAGATTCATCTGAGGAAGTTGGAATGAAGACGCCCCAACAACTTTTAAATAATGTTTGGGAGCACTTCGGGTTTCCAGTAAAAACAATAAATGGGGGGCGCAGCCCTGGTGGTGTAGGGGTTTAAGCGTGCGACCCATGTATGGAGGCCTTAGTCCTCAATGCAGGCTGTCCCGGGATTGAATCCTGGCCCTGGCGACCTTCTCTGCACACCCTTCCCCCACTCTTTCCACCATTTCCTGTCTGCTTACTATCAAAAAAATGATAAAATTTAGGCCACTAATGCTGCAAAAAAAAAAAGATGAATAAAACCCAAAAAAACAATAAATGGCAACAAGGTGACAGACAAAACACAAACAATATGTAAGCACTGCAAAAGAATACTGCCGTACACTACGACTAGCACTAGCAATATGCAAAGACACCTGTTGGGACCCCAGTCATGGATTACAACATTAAAGGCCAGTATGAACTTTTCTGGAACTTTGAAAATAAATCACATTAACCTTCTTCGGCACGTCCAGGTAGTGATAGCTACCCCGCCATCCGCGGCCACTGAAGTAGCCACAATGTGCCTTTGTGTACAGTTCAGTCCACATGTGAATGACTGGACAACTTCGCTTTCCAAAACCAAGCACCATTTTGAACCTTTTCCTCAGCACATTTCACGTAAGAGGTGGTGTTTTGGGCAGAGAAACTACTTTAGGATGAAATAATATGAATAATGTTTATTTCATAAAGTTTGGTTTTTGTTTGTGTTGAGAAAACTCAGCTGTCTAAGTGCTAGCAGACTAGCTGCTCAGCTAATGTGAATGCCTCTCAGCATTGAGGATAGTTACCTGTTCTGTGTTGTTTTAAAGTAAAGACAAACTTTATTTAAAGGGTGGTTTTTAAACACAGATCCGTCATCACAGAACGGGCCGTCAATGCTTATTCATTTTGATTCTTTAATGGTATTTTAAAGGTACATGTTTGACTTTAAAGGAGTGATTACAAGCTATAAGTTTCCTTTGTTAGCTCCAACCGCTAACGGCTAAGGCTAGTAACACGTGACTCGCCGCCATCTTATGAGTCCATAAATTTTCCTCATGAACAGTAAAGACTAGTTAAAAATCATTTATCCAGAAAGGTGCTAGCTTCCAATCTAGGAAAAATTATTCCCCTAAATGTTATTTTACTGAATGTGATAGCTAATTACACACCATTGAGAATCATTTATCCAGGAATATGGTTGGTTCTTATTCAAAATAATATTTCCTTAAATAATATTCTAATAATTCCTAAATAATATTTCCTTAAATGTTATTTTACTAAATAAAGACAACTAATTAAACACAATTGAGAATTAATCATCCAGAAGGTTGGGTTTTTATTTATTCTTTGGAAGATATTTTTTTTTAAATAATGTTTTATCTGATTGTGATTGGTGGTAAAGGTATACCAATTATTGTTAAGTTAGTTCCAAGACTAACTTAACCTCATTTCCAGATTCCTCGAGATAAACATCAGTTCTCAAACATAAATAATATTGAATTGTAATGTTGCACCACCCTATTAATCATGCTTTTTAACCATCTTTGATTCACTTCTTCATATTTTATCTAGTTGGTCTTCTTTGTTCTTTCATTCTGCTTGGTAGTTTTAGTTGAATTGTTCTAGTATAGTAAACAGTTTGTTCACTATAATATGTTTGACTTTGAGCTGACTTACTTTTGTTAATAAATTCTTGTTTTTTAAGAAATCATGTGAAATTATTCCATGTGTGCAGTTTTGCTGTTCAGTAATGTCAGAGCTTGTTTCACTCTTTTCCCCATTGTCCTAATAACACTGCCTTATTGGGATGGTTTTTACAGGACAACACTTAACAGACCAAATTATTATTTAATTAAATAATATAATCATAATAATCACAACACCTTCAGAACCATCACAGCACCGTGCTTAAGTCAACAACTCCTGTGAAGACAACACTGAAAAATACCTTTGCTTCTTAGCCTCCACATTCGTGTGCTAGAGCTGTAGCAGTAACAAATGACAATGGCATTTTTATTGCAGCAGATATGAGGCCATTTTCCATTGTCGAAAACTTCAGAATACTTCTTAACACATTGGAACCGAAGTACTGCATTTCATCGCGTTTGCATTTTGCTTGCACAATGATTCAATTTAGTTCAAATTAGTTTTATTTATGTAGTGCCACATGTCGTTTCAAGGTACTTTACAAGGTCAATTCAATCGAATCATACAGATTTCAAGTCTGGTACATACATTCCAATTAATCCTAACTATCAAACAGTGCAGTTTGATTCAGTTTATTATTTAAATTGGTTACAAAGTTTTCTAATTCAGGAGATTGCTTCAAGTCAGTGATTTGCAGCATTCACTACTCCTGGATGAGCATGTAGCGACAGTGGACAGTTGCTTGCATTGACTTTGCTGCAATACCTCATACTTAGCATGCATATAGCAACAGCGCAAAGGAAAAGTCCACTTTAACAGGAAGAAACCTCCAGCAAAACCAGGCTTAATGTGAGCGGCCATCTGCCACGACCGACTGGAGGTTTGAGAGAATAGAGCAGAGACACACAAAGAACACAGAAGCACTAATCTAGTAGTACTTTCTATGGGAAAGAAAAGTGAAACATTAATGGTTATAGCTCCTTTAGAGGTTTCATCTAGGAGAGAAAGACAGCTAAGCAGATGAACTCTGAGCCAGTTTTCATGTCTAGAGAATGAAAGACAGCACTTACAGATAGTCACAATAGAAGCTCAGCCAGCAGCTATGTCTAGGAGAGACAGGGTTAAACACTGAAAGACATGGCCAAGTGTATCATCTGTAGAAGGTGAGCATTAAGTTGTTGGCAGCAGCAGCTAGCCCAATGTCCCCCTCCAAGAATGTGCCACAGCTAAACAGAGCCAAGCCAGATATAGCTTCTAGAAAGAAAAAAAATGGAGATCATAGAGTTAAAAGCTAAAATAAGAGTAGTATGAGAATGTAGCAGAGAGAGTGAAAGTGGTCATGATGTCCTCCAGCAGTCTAAGCCTATAGCAGCATACCTACAGAGATAGCTCAGGATAATCTAAGCCACTCTAACTATAAGATTTATCAAAAAGGAAAGTTTTAAGCCTAGTCTTAAAAGTAGGCAGGGTGTCTGCCTCAGACCAAAACTGGGAGTTGGTTCCACAGGAGAGGAGCCTGATAACTAAAGGATCAGCCTCACAATCTACTTCTAGAGACTCCAGGAACCACCAGTAAACCTGCAGTCTGAGAACGAAGTGTTAGGAACGTATGGAACAATCAGATCTCTGATGTATGATGGAGCTAAATCATTAAGGGCTTTATATGTGAGGAGGAGAATTTTAAATTCTATTCTGGATTTAACAGGGAGCTAATAAAGGGGAGCTAAAATAGGAAAAATATGATCTCTCTTTTTAATTTTCATCAGAACTCTTGCTACAGCATTTTGGATCAACTGAAGGCCTTTAACAACATTTTGTGAACATCCTGATAGTAAAGAATTACAATTGTCCGGCCTTGAAGTAACAAATGCATGGACCAGTGTTGTATAGTAACGAAGTAAAAACACTTCGCTACTTTACTTAAGTGTATTTTGGAATACTTCATACTTTCCTCGAGTATGAAAATTTTTGATAACTTTCACTTTTACTTCACTATATTTCCGAATTTAATTGCATACTTTTACTCCGATACATTTTCAATGTGTGGTTTAGTTACTTGTTACAAAAAAGCGAGAGAGAAAAACGCAAGTATTTTACCCCACCTACTGATTGACTGCAACAAAGTCGGTAGCCTACTTGCCTGGGCTTGTTCATCACCTCCAATAGAATACACGTGTTTCGCTTCTCCCATTAAACACAAAGCAAGTCTCGCAATCAGCAGCAGCCACATGGAGGAGGAGACGGAGACCACGACTGCAACTACATCGGACACGGCTCCAGGGGAACCACCAGCTGGTGATGAGAGCCCATGGCCTTATTTAAATACAATATACTCTTTCGTGGGTGTTAAAGATTCGTCGTACCACATGAAGTGTATGTTATGCCTGCCCAAAGATGTGGAAATTCTATCTTACAAAAACTCCCCGTCCAACTTGAAGAAACACATCGAGGTAACTTCTTATGAAATGGTTATAATCCTCCTGTTTCAGTAACTATAGCTTGGTCACTACTAGGCACTATTGTGAAATCTTGAGCATAACGTTACCTGTATAAATGAACTTTGTTTGGCATTGTTTCAGTTCCACACGTGGTGTATTTAGCTTAGGCCTAATGTTGACTGTAGAAGGCTACCTAGACTCCTCTGCTCAAGGGGGGACAGAAGCCATAGCGATAGCAATTTAGATTCAATTTAACGAATATAGGAAAGGCATGCAAGTTCAAAACCACAAACCATTAACATGTGCTACTCTTTAAAACTGGAACAAACTTTGTGTGTGCTTCTGCTGTCTCAACAAAGCCAAGGTAAGCCGACCTTACGGCGTTACGGCACACTGGATCGACCCGGATAATCTTGAGAGATCTTCAGCCGCCTTGGCATGCCGACAGCTGAGGGGATCCCACACTTTTGATCTCTTGGCCAATGCGTTGAATGACATCCACGCAGAATTCGAAATCAGAGGCAAGATTGTGAGGACAACCACTGACAATGGTGCAAACTTTGTGAAGGCTTTTCGAGTGTTTGGGGAGGATGAAAACAACAATGAAGAGGGAGTTGAAGCTGAAGTGCAGTCGGAAGATGAAGGAGATACTGGAGTGCCTGAGGAAGATGTGGAGTACATTGACACTGCAGCTCTGCTGCATGAAGATGATGGGTTGGAATTCCAGCTGCCAAGACACCTACGCTGTGCTTGTCATATTCTAAACCTCATCGTTTTGTGCAACGATGACCACAAGGGAGGTTGAGATTTGGAGGGGAAGAAAAAAAGTCGAGGGCAAAAGTGTAGAGGGGATGGGATGAGGGGCTTGTGTTTGCAAAGTGTTTAAGATTTAGTTATTAGGCCTAAAGTGCAATAACAGTACCATCTTTTTTTTTTTCCCCTGAGATGTACACCTCATTTCAGCACTGCCTTTTTTTTACGTTTTAAGTTAGGTTTACAAAAAAGGTCTCCCTCTTCAGATGCCAAATAAGCTGCATTTCCCTCCCAATTCTTTTTTTTTTTGCATAAAGACCAGTTGTGTGCCCCCTTAGTTGTGAAGTAGAGTAATCATAACGGCTTTTTTTTTTTCATGTGGCCACATTTTTGTACTGACTATTTATTTTTCTATTTTCAGCACTGACCTTACTGGAAGGGAAAATTAAGGCTTACAAAAACTTTGATTTTCTGTCCGGGGGGTATACTAAGAAGCTGGTTCAGTTGTAAAGCAGGTTAAGTTAACCTTGTGGTAAGGTAAAGCACCAAATTTTTTTTAAACTAAATGATGCCTGCAGGTATATCAGCAGGTTTAATTTGCCTGCATTGGTTGTGTATATTTTTTTAAGTGTATTTGACAATTTACCAAAATAAAAAGTCATTCAAGCTGCTTTGCCCTTTTTTAAATTTTTTTTTTACTTATACTTTTCATTACATTTTCTAGTACATCCATTTTTACAGCAATTTCCATACTTGAGTACAAGACGTTTCAGATACTTTTAAGACTTTAACTCAAGTAACATTTCAGTCAGTGACTGAACTTTTACCAAAGTCATATTTTGGAGAGGTACCTATACTTTTACTTGACTCTGAGATTTCAGTACTTTATACAACACTGGCATGGACTAGTTTTTTAATTAGTTTCCCTACTTCAGCTGCTCTGCCTTCCTTCTGCCACAGCTGCTCCACATCTCCTTTGATTGCTCTTCTGGTTTGCCCGCCATTGCAGAATTTCAGCTCCAGATTTCTTTTTGTTCCTTCTCATTGTACCTACTTTTTGCAAGTGAACTATTACTTGTAAACAAAGCCATGCGGGTGATGATCACTGCTCCCATTGGACAGAAATGACGGGGGCGGGACACAGCACCCGGAAATTTAGGAAAAGAACTGTAGACGTGCTGACCAGCAACTGTTCTGCATATTTGTGCCGTTATTACAGCTGCAGTATTATTCTGAGAGTCAAAAGCAGCTTATTCAACACAGATTTTGTGAAGTTATGTTTATAATTTTGGAACGGAGTCGGAGAATGCATGTACCCTGTCCCAACATGCAAGAAGCGTTGCTAAGCAACATACAGCTTATCCGGTATGATTTCAGTACAACGACACCCTTGCTACCTGCTACGGTGGCTTGTTAAGTCTAAAGAGACGTACGTTTTCTGTAGTTGGTTCAGATCGGGGCCGGTTCTTATTCAGACCATAAGTGAACCGCATCAGAATCCGTCTGGAAGCGGACAGAGACAGTTGTGGCAAGTGTGAATACAAAGCCATTAACCAATGTTGATCTTTCCACGCTACTAGGCCACCATGGCCATATAAATGGGCTAACTAGCCCATTTATATGGCCATGAAATGGTATAAAATCCCTTGAAATTACTCTAGACAGTAACCTTAAAAATCTGTATAAATTGAATTACCTCCCATTGCTTAGTAAGACTGAAGATGAGACTGAAGATGATCTACAAACATGGATGAATCTACTTCTCACTTTGACAGGAACAAGTGTATGAAAATGAATGTCTAATCAAGACTTCAATATCCTTTCCAATCCCTTCCCATTCTACTACCACAATCATTTTTAAAGCTCTTAGATATGTAAGACAATTCATATGGAAATGTAAAGTACCCTGAATATCTATGTAGAAGTTAACACGGTGCTACAGACTAGGACTACAACTGCCCAGTTTTAAAAAGTACTACCTTGCAGCTCAAATGAGATTTGTCTCATCCATTTCTGATGAAAGAAAGGCCCCCTTGTGGACACAATTTGTAATGTATTCCTTGAGAGAAGAGGTATGTAGACTTCATTTAGAGTGTAAACACCAGGACAGATAACATTATATTGAAACAACCGATTAAAATTTCTCAAATCATGCACTTCTATGGAAAATAAATGGAATGTTTCTCAGCGCTCCAAAGTCCCCTTTTCAGATAAAAGTAAATTTTACATTGGAAAGCGAGGTCCCAGAGTCTGGAGGGAAACCATGTCATTTACCGCTGTTGGTGCACTGTCTTTCATCATGTTCAGCGTCACCAGAGCTGTCTTCATGGACATTTTAGAGCACTTTATGCCTCTATCTGCTGACAATCTTTATGGAGATGCTGATTTCTTTTATCAGCAGGACAACCAATACCTGCTTTAATGAGGATTGTATCACTGTGCTCGATTGGGCCGCAGTTTGGCTGACTTAAACCCCATAAAGAATCTGTTAATATTGTCATGAAGAAGATGACACTCAAGCCATCAATACTGACAATCTGTAGGCTGCTATTTAACACCTCAGTAGAGCCATTAGCTGATCACCACCATGTCATCCTGCATTGATGCTGTTATTTACGCAAAAGGTGGTCGAACCAAATGCTAAGTACATATATTATGCAACACATAGACATATTGTTCAGTAAGTTCAGCTTTTTGTGTTATAAATCCTTTTTATTGGTTTTATGTCATATTCAAATTTTCTGAGAAACTGAATTTCTTGGACAAGGGTCTTTGTGCAAATAAGATTGAATCCAAATCCAACAATTATGGAATCCTTAAGTACTTTAAGTCAAGTAAAGAGGTTCAGTTGCTTCTAGAGAGAATCCAACTAGAGGATTAGATTGCCAACAGTGCAGAGATTTCTCAGGAGATTTTGCCGGTGCGTGTGAGTGTTTCAGCACACACAGTAGGATGGAGATGTTTAAAATCTGGTCTAGTATTAAAAGGGCATCAGAAAAGCATTTTTTCTCCATCAAAAAGATCAAAACCTCTCAGATTCCCCAAAAAGTCCTGGAAAGGACTGCAGAAGACTCTGATTAAGCTGCCTGACTTCTGACTGGCTGAGACTGTCTGGGGAAGAAAAGGTGAGTGTTTCCATGTTATGCCATGTCAACATTGAGGCCAATCCAGACACCATAAGGTTTGCCTGTAATGAAAGAAAGTAGTCTCACTCACAGTTTTGATGAAAGGCAGTGGTAAAAATAAAGAATGGATTTAAAACATCCTGCAGGAGCACATTTGCCCAACGATCAAGAAACAAATTGGTGTTGAACATGGATTTATTTCAGTAAGATGGAGGACATGAGACAAAATACATTAAAATATTAACATTTTAGCTCCAGAAACAGAAAACCTTCCAAATCGTAATTCTATCAAAAACCTGTTGTTTTGATTTAACTTGAGGATAAAGAGCATTTAAAATTATTACTGAAATTGAGTACCCAAACAAAATAACCAACAACGCTAAAGCAATGAAGTTTGTGAAAGCAAATTTCCTTTAGTCTTTAAACTCTTTTTAATCCATTCCATTCTGGTCACTCCTGGATTATACATTAACATGCCCAGCCTAATAATGAGAAATAGACTCTTTATGCCACTCTCCTATGTGATGAAGATTGTTCAATGTAAAGTTAAATAAATATTTTAAAGATTTAGAGACTTTTTGGTTTATGAACTCTCATATAGTTTCATGTTTGCTGAAATGTGCTATAAAAATATGTTTTATCTTCAATTAAGTTGAATCTTGAAATAATTTTGCAAACTGTGAATCTGCCTTTTGGAAAATTAAACAAAACAATCCTTTGTCTCTTCTCTGTTACATCACTCAGCCACGTGGAATCGCTAAAAGCAATAAAGGCACAGACTGTAAGGTCTTTATGCTTCATATTGGCACCACATTAGGTGAGCCAGAGTAGCTGTAGCTCTAGTAGATTGGCAGAGGATCCAGAGCTGGGCCTGACTGAGATACCTCTATAGCTCCCCATGACTCTGATTATCCTGTTTTAGCCCCCCTCATTAATCTCCTCTCCTCCTGCAATCTGTTAGAGGGAGAGCAGACTCCATACTCCCCTTCAGTGTTTTCTTTCTTCAGATGCATGTAGAGAGAAAGACGCAGGAACTGCAGAGGTTGAGAAAGCTTTGCAGGGATTGAGTTAAAGCCAGGTCAAGCGTACCTGTTTCCAGAGGTGAGTGGAGACTTAGACGCTCTGCTATCTGTGAGAACTTCATTCATCACTCCTGCTGACAACCAGGGTTCACATACACACGGTTTGTCTACAACTCTACACTAATAGCACATTTTCAGGGTCTTGGAGAGGTATTGCTTATTACAAACAAAACCTTTAGAGTTCAAAAATTTATAACCTGGATCTTGTTATAGCATGCAAAAATACATGCTACTGTCATATCTTCAATCCAACTAATATATAATAGCATTACCATAAAAATTATTTTGTGTTAACAAAAAACCTGGGATACTAATTTAAATGACCCTCTAGACAAAAAAAATTGCAATTAAAACCAAAACTATACTTGTATTACAAGTATATAAACATAGGTGTCACTAGATCCATTTTACTGGGACAAATGTCCCAGATTACATGTTCTGTGTCCTGATAAAATTCCTGATCAGGGCTCAAGTGACAAGTACACATGAGAAGAACGTTTGACTCCTTGGAAGAAATATGTAAGGGTGAGACTAAAAAGCATCCACAGCAGCCAGTTGTAAACGTGGTGGCGAAATAAGGTCATTCTTTTTAAATGCACTATAAAACTTTGAACATGAAAGAGATGTTGGGACCCACAGCCATGGATACAACATGAAAGATGCGGTACAAACTTTTCTGGAACTTTCAAAATAAATTGCATTTAACCTACTTCCAACATTTGGAAAAGGGGGGGTAGCAGCGGACTTCCCATGATGCCACTGGCTGTTAAAAGCACCCCCTTTCCAAGGAATCTTTCTCTTCCATGACGGGGGAGAAACCGGATAGGGGAGGCACAGTGCGCTAATGTCTCCTTGCTGGCAAACAGAAAAAACTTTTAAAATGGTCCAAGGGTGTCATAAGATCACGCGATCATATGCACAAGTTAAAACGAATGAATCACGTTTTTGTACCCGGATTTATCATAAGAAGGGGAAATTAAGGTATAAGCATTGCTTGACTTTCTCTCTGAGGCCTGCAGAAGCAAACTGTGTTCCTGAGAATTCCCTGTAGAGACGCTGTCTCTACGAAGCCGAGTGGAGCAGTTTTCCCGGTCTGAAAGGACGACAACATGAGCCGCATTACCGTGGTTATGGTAACGGGCAGCCACTCCCCACAGCTAAGGAGGTTAGCTGTAGCTAACCGTTTGTTGACTGTGGACGTTTCTTCAAACTTCGCCGCCCTGGACAGCTTTTCCTCAGCATGGTTCGGAGGTTAGGTTTGGGCAGAGAGATTTAGGATGAAATGATCTAAACGTTTTTCATTTTATGAAGTTTGGTTTTGTTTGTGTGAAACTCAGCTATCTTAGTGGTAGCAGGCTATCTGCAGCACACATGCTCAGTTTTGTGTTCTGTGTTTGTGTGTTTTTAAAGTTAAGACAAACTTTACTTGAAGGGTGATTTTAAACACAGATTGATCATAACGCGCCGTCCGCGCTTATGCATTTTAACCCTTTTATTAAAGTTTTTTTTCAAAGGTGTGTGTTTGATTCTGGTGCTAAGCTATCAGCTTCTTTTGTTAGCTTTAACTGCTAACAAGTAAGAACATGTGCTTGCTGCCAAAGAATATTTACCCAGAAAGGTTGTTAGTTTTCAATCCAGTAAATAATAGTTCCCTAAACGTTATTTTACTAAACTTGATAACTAAGTAAACACCATTAAGCCCCATTTCTCCAGAAAGATTTGGCTCTTTTCCAAAATATCTCCTTAAATATTTTACCATTTCCCTAATAATATTTCTTTAAATATTATTTTAATAAATAAAGGCAGCTAATGAGACACCATTGAGAATTGGTCATCCAGAAGGTTAGTTTTATTCAGCAGATCATTCTTTAAAACATTATTTTATTAAAATAATATTTTATCTGATCTTGCACTGTGAATGGTTGTCTAAAGGTATGCTGATTATTGCCTAAGTTGGTTCCAAGACTAACTTCACTTCACTTCCAGATTCTTCAAGATAATCCTTGGTTTTCAAACATAAATAACATTGCATTGTAATGTTGCATCATTCTTTTGGTCATGGTTTTCAATCATCTTTAATCAACTTGTTTATATTGTACATGCCCATTAATCTTCGTTATTCTTTAATTCTGCTTAGTAGTTTAGTTGGATTGTTTTAGCATGGTGAAGAGTTTGTTGATTGAAATATGTTTGACTTTGAGTTGACTTATTTTTGTTAATAAATTCTTGTATTTCAAGAAATTGTGTGAATTCATTCCATGTGTGTGCAGAGTTTTGCTGTTCAATAATGTCAGAGCTTGTCTCACCCTTTTCTGTTCTGTCCTAATACCATCGCCTTACTGGGCTGGTATTCACAGGACAACCCTTAACAGACTGAAATATTATTTGATAAAATATTAAAATATTAATATTAAATATTAAATAATATTTTCAGATTCATAGTCACAACAGAGATGTCGCATGAAGTTCATCAGGTGAAGAGGTAGCCAGAATCTTTATTTCAACTCTAAACATTGTTCCCTTTCAGTCGATTCACTCAGTACAACATGTGAGTTGGGATATTACACCCTGCATGTCTTGGCTGAAGCCACCTATAATCACGCCTTCTAGGCAAATTACATGATGACGACAGGTGACAGGGCCCGCCTGCACTATATACCTGTCCATCATCACTATTCAGTCATTACTCAGTCCTTACGTCCTTCACCTCGCTAAGAACACCTCTTTGAGTCAGGCTAGCTAGCTGCTGCTGGTTAGCTCAGTGTTTCTTTTTGTGAGGCTACTTGGAGTTAGTTTAACTGCTTTTGTTGGAGTTAGCCACTGGAGCCTGCTGGTAAGTGTGTCTGCTCACGAAGTGCTAATTTCAAGCAGTTCGGTCTGGCTTTCGTGGTTCGGGATGAGCACAAGCTAGCCACAAGCGAAGCAGAAGTCGTCCTGTCCTCAGGGGCTTTTCGCTTCATGAGAAGGGCCAGCACGAGGCTTGTCCCGTCTCGGGATTGTTCATGCTCGCAGAGCAGTGGCGGAGCTCGAAACATGTGAGTTCTATCGCCAGATTGCTCGACTGGAACCCCTTCAGGGAAATGAGGACGTGGTGGACATCGGCTTAGACGTTCATAGTCTGTCGAATGATGAGGATGAGTCTCTGCCGAGTGCCAGTGGACCGGGGTGACACATTTTCTTCTTCCTTTACTGTCGTGCAACTGAAACTTTGGACGTGGAGTGGCCCTCCCCACCATGAGCATCTTCTGCTCATGTTCCTTTGTTTCTGAGCTAAAGTCTTCATAAACCAACCCACTGTCCACCCATGTCATGGTGTCGGGCTATGGACAGTATCTGGACCTGGAAGGCACCGAAAAAGCCAGACTGGCTTTTACATCTCCTGAAGATGTGCCTGTTTCAGCGGTGGACCCGCTCCCACTTGTTTTGTGCATGGCGTCACTGCTGCAGAAAGCCAACTATAACCACTGCCTGTATGTCGGCTCTACGCCCTTAGCGGGAACCAGGACTGTTGTGTCCAGGTTCACCAATAGGGAGAGTAGCAAGTCCCTCCCTGATCACTTCCTCACTTCCTCTCCTAAAGCCATCACACACACTCTTGGATGTCCTGGTCCACCCATGGTCCAGTGTACTCCTGTATGCATTTCCCCCAGTGGAAATGATTCTACCTGTACTAGAGGGTCTGTCCCTAATTTCGGTAGCACCCCACTGGCCAGCAAAGCCATGGTATGCTGAGATAGTCAGCCTGCTGGCAGCAGAGCCCTTTTTGCCGGGATCTCTTCACTCAGGCGGAGGGGAAGGATAATTCTTCCACACCCGGAGTTGTGGAAGCTGCCTACCTGCTGAGAGGTCCAGCTTATTAGCTAAGGGCCTCCCCCCTGCTGTGGTGGCAAGAATCCAGAATGCGAGAGGATCCTCAATTAGAGGCCTATACGCTTACAAATGGTGAGCTTTTGAGTTGTGGTGTGAGGACAAGCACATTGTCCCATTTCAGTGCTCAATGGTAGAAGTTTTAACGTTTCTGCAGGAACTGCTAGATAAAGGGCTTTCTTTTTACACAATTAAGGTCTTCTTGGCCGCTATTTCTGCCAGCCATGTTGATTTTAATGGAGTCACGCAGGCTCTGTCTCTTGCTCTGACAACGGCAAAGCAAGTTGGGGACCTCTATGCTTTGTCTGTAAATTCAACCTGCATTCACTTTTCACTTGATAGTTCCAATGTCACCTCACAATCTAATGCAGCTTATCTTCCTATGGTTATACTTTTGGACTGAAGCTCCATGAGATGGAGCTTTCCAGTTTTTGTCCACCTCCTTTTGCATCTGAGGAACAAAGGAGGTTACACTTCCTGTGCCCTTTACGTGCACTGCGCATTTACATTGACAGTACACAGACTGTGAGGTTGTGTGATCAACTGTTTGTGTGTATTGCTAACCCAGCAAGAGGAAGCTCTGTCCAGACAGAGACTCTCTCACTGGATTGTGAATGCCATTTCTCTAGCTTACAGCAGCAGGGGGTCTCCCGTTGCCCGATGGTGTGAGGGCTCACTCCACCAGGGGCCCTTGGCCCTATTTAGAGGGGTGCCCATGAGTGACATTTGTGCTGCAGCCAGCTGGTCTTTGGCGCACACATTTGTACAGTTTTATGTTTGGATGTGACAGCCCCTTCTGTGGCTCACTCTGTTCTTTCTGCTGGTCTGAAGTGCTGCACTAGTATGCTGTGCATTACTCAGATTTGATGGCTGTTCTGCAGGATTGTTTATATATGTCCTATACTCATGTGTTGTACTGAGTGAATCGACTGAAAGGGAACATAATGCTATGCATATAACTACTGTTCCCTGAAAAAGAGTAACGAAGCACAACTCATGGCTGTCCCGCTGCTCAGCTGGGCTCGGTGCAGAGCGGCTATTGAACTGAGTAATGATGGTGATGACAGACAGATATATAGTGCAGCTTAGGCCTGCCGTCATCACGTAATTTTCCTAGGAATCGTGATTAGAGGCGACTTTAGCCAGGACACGCAGGGTGTAATGTCCCATACTCATGTGTTGTACTTCGTTACTCTCCTTCAGGAAACAGTAGTTATCTGCATAACATTACGTTTTACAAAATAATAATGTACAAAAGAAGAATCACAGCAAGTGGTTTAGATTATACATTCATTAGTTATTATTACTTTTCTCAAATTCAGAGTTTTTAAAGAATTTTGTAAAGCCCAGATGATGATCACCTGCTTTTTGAGCTTCTGATAGGCCAATTTGCAGCGTAAATGAATGCTAACCTTTGGTCATATTATGAGATATTATCATGGGAAAAACAAAAGAAATCAGCCAAGGCATCATTAAGAGAATCACGCACCACAAGTGTGGCTCATCCTTGGGAACAATTTCCTTATTCCTGAAGTTGCCATGTTCATTTATTTAAACAATTATATGAATCCCTTAGTTAAACGTGTTTTGTCCTGAAATGTGCACATCTGGCTGCATCTGAGACTGTCATTAGTCCTGCACAAGATTGAGCTTGAAAGCCATTACTTCAAAAGCCAGATTACATTTTTCAAATCCATTTAGGGACAAAGAAGTTTTACCATAATGACCATCAATACATTTGGAGGAAAATGAGGTAAGCTTGCAAGCCTGAGAACATAATTTCTGTGAAGTTCAAGAGTGCCAGCATCATGTTTTGATGGTGTTTTTCTACAGGATGGACTAGGGGACTTCTCAAAATAGATGGCATTATGTGGAAATAACATGAAAATACTGAAGCAACGTCTGAAGATGTCAGCCAGGAGGACTTTCAATTGTATAGCGACTCTAAGCATAATGCCAAATTAGTTACAAAGTGGTTGAAGGACAAGAGAGTCAAAGTTTTCGAGTGGCCCTCACAAACCTGTGATCTGTGTTGTGAGGAAAATTTGTAGGCAGAGCTGAGAAAGTGTATGCAAGTAAGGCAGCCTACAAACCTGATTCGGTTTCAAAAGCTCTGTCAGAAGGGATGGGGCAAGAATCTGGCAAGCTATTGTGCAAAGCTGGGGGAAAGAAAAACATGACATTTGACCAAAGTCAATCAAATAAAGGCAATGCTAAAAAATACTAAAGAACTGATGCTTGTTCCCCAGAGAATATAATATACAATGCTCAAAAAAATAAAGGGAACACTTGAACAACACAATATAACTCCAAGTTATATTACTCCAGAATTGCCTGGAGTTTTTTCCTGCATGATATCCAAACATAACAAAACAGTGCAGTAGAAGTAGTGTCTTGCAAAAGTATTCATACAATGGAGATATTAGTTGTGATGTACACTGCTCAAAAAAATAAAGGGAACACCTAAACAACACAATATAACTCCAAGTAAATCAAACTTCTGTGAAATCAAACTGCCCACTTAGGAAGCAACACTGACTGACAATCAATTTCACATGTTGTTGTGCAAATGGAATAGACAACAGGGGGAAATCTTTGGCGATTAGCAAGACACATTCAAAAAAGGAGTGGTTCTGCAGGTGGGGACCACAGACCACTTCTCAGTACCTATGCTTTCTGGCTGATGTTTTGGTCACTTTTGAATGTTGGTGGTGCTTTCACACTCGTGGTAAAATGAGATGGACTCTACAACCCACACAAGTGGCTCAGGTAGTGCAGCTCATTCAGGATGGCACATCAATGCGAGCTGTGGCAAGAAGGTTTGCTGTGTCTGTCAGCGTAGTGTCCAGAGCCTGGAGGCGCTACCAGGAGACAGGCCAGTACACCAGGAGACGTGGAGGAGGCCGTAGGAGGGCAACAACCCAGCAGCAGGACTGCTACCTCCGCCTTTGTCAAGGAGGAACAGGTGGAGCACTGCCAGAGCCCTGCTAAATGACCTCCAGCAGGCCAAAAATGTGCATGTGTCTGCACAAACGGTTAGAAACCGACTCCATGAGGATGGTATGAGGGCCCGACGTCCACAAATGGGGGTTGTGCTCACAGCCCAACACCGTGCAGGACGCTTGGCATTTGCCAGAGAACATCAGGATTGGCAAATTCACCACTGGCGCCCTGTGCTCTTCACAGATGAAAGCAGGTTCACACTGAGGACATGTGACAGACGTGACAGAGTCTGGAGACACCGTGGAGAGTGATCTGCTGCCTGCAACATCCTTCAACATCACCGG
Source organism: Crenichthys baileyi (assembly GCA_036173005.1). Lineage (NCBI taxonomy): Eukaryota > Metazoa > Chordata > Actinopteri > Cyprinodontiformes > Goodeidae > Crenichthys > Crenichthys baileyi. The sequence continues at coordinate 206,821 of JAHHUM010002633.1, forward strand.
TTTGGCAGTGGGTCAGTAATGGTGTGGGGTGGCATTTCTTTGGAGGGCCACACAGCCCTCCATGTGCTCACCATAGGTAGCCTGACGGCCATTAGGTACCGAGATGATATCCTCAGACCCCTTGTGAGACCATACGCTGGTGCAATTGGCCCTGGGTTCCTCCAAATGCAGGACAATGCTAGACCTCATGTGGCTGGAGTGTTTCACCAGTTCCTGCAAGATGAAGACATTGAAGCTATGGACTGGCCCGCCCGTTCCCCAGACCTGAATCCGATTGAGCACATCTGGGACATCATGTCTCGCTCCATCCACTAACGTCACGTTGCACCACAGACTGTCCAGGAGTTGGCGGATGCTTTAGTCCAGGTCTGGGAGGAGATCCCTCAGGAGACCATCCACCGTCTCATCAGGAGCATGCCCAGGCGTTGTAGGGAGGTCATACAGGCACGTGGAGGCCACACACAATACTGAGCCTCATTTTGACTTGTTTTAAGGACATTACATCAAAGTTGGATCAGCTTGTAGTAAGTTTTTCCACTTTAATTTTGTGTGTGACTCCAAATCCAGGCCTCCATTGGTTAATAAATTTGATTTCCATTGATGATTTTTGTGTGATTTTGTTGTCAGCACATTCAACTTTGTACAGAACAAAGTATTCAATGAGAATATTTCATTCATTCAGATCTAGGATGTGTTATTTGACTGTTCCCTTTATTTTTTGAGCAGTGTTTTTTTATTTCTTCAAGAAATGACTGTGGCAATGTAATTGATTCTTGTAAGACTGTAAAACATCTCAAAGTTTTATTGATCAATCTTTTCCAAACATATCAGAGTGAAAATCAAACCACAAGAATGTTTAAAATAATAAATGATTCCTACTTAATATGTATAGTTTGTTCTGGACTTTATTTATTGGAAGTATGGAATTACTTGGAAGTATGACTTTATGTCTAGCAATGCCAAGTATGCAACAAAGTAAAAACAGGTTGCAGACAGATTATCTTATGATACCATATCTGAATCTGGCTATGGTTTGAGGGTGAGAATAAGTAAATTGCATCTGATGCTTTAAAAGCCAGCAATCATTTATAATAAGCAAGAATCAACACTAATGTGATTGTAACTAAATAAGTAATTAAAATTAAACCTTAACTTTAGCCAATTCCCACAGCATATAGATGGGTAATTTCTTTCTTTAAATTGACAGTTCAGCCAACAGGGTGCTTGATAATTTAATTATGATGCATTCAGCCTTCACAACCTCCCTTATTCTTATTCTAGCAAATAGGCTCGTAATTTCCTTTGATTTATTGGACAAGGAGGCCAGGATAAGCTCTGACACTCACTGTCGTCTTCCCCATTTATCATTTCAAATGTCAGATACTGCAATCTGCAGGGAGACAAACTGAGTTTTGATTGACATGGACCTTGTTTCTCCAGAATAATTATGAATGATTGGGGTATTAGTGCCTGCTTTCATCATAAATAATTAATTAAACGTGCCTGCCTTCTACCCCCCATTGAATGTTTGCTCCTCTGCTGTGTCTGCAGAAATTCAGACACAACATACATGTGGATCTATCTATCTATCTATCTATCTATCTATCTATCTATCTATCTATCTATCTATCTATCTATCTATCTATCTATCTATCTATCTATCTATCTGTCTATCTGTCTGTCTGTCTGTCTGTCTGTCTGTCTGTCTGTGACTATAGACTTGTTAAAAATCAGTGGACCATAATCAGCAAATGATATTGCTCTGAAATCATCACTGACAGTGGAAGCATCAAACCTCTAGCAACTTGGATTGTGTTTGTCTCGAGTCTTCCTCCAGACTGTCATTTGAAACCTCGATTTTCAAATGACATGCAAAATGGAGAACAGTCTAGTCACTTTTCCACTTAACTTATGTAAGGCACTTCTGTTTTCATTTATATGCCGTTTTCTGCTGATTTTATAGCTTATATTGTCAACCTTGTATTTTATTGCTTATTGCTTTGATTATCTTGTTACTTTTATCTTGTATTTGATTTTTTAAATTCACCTATACAGCACCTTGTTTGCCTTTTGGTTTGTAAAGCGCTTTATAAATAAATAAAATAATAATAATAATACTTCTACTTTAGTAGTGGTGTAGAACAAGGAGTGTGACCTTTGTCCATGGTTTCCGTCCTCATGGACAGCGTCTCAAGGCATCGACATGTGGCAGGAGAAAGCTGGAATCAAACTACTCTACTCATTGAGCTACAGTCTCAGTCTGAAGAGAAGCAAAGTGGTGTTTAAAAACATGTTTATTTTTACAACCATATGCACTGTTGAATATAAACCCACAGGTATTAAACATTGCAAAATGTTTCACAGCCTGTCAATAACTGTCTACTGAACAACTGTTAGATCTGCAGTCTAGCCCATGAACGTGCAGGATATAACATTTCTGTGTTAGAAATAATTTCTCATTGACGTCATGTGATATTCTGAGAAGTGGAATTTCGGGTTCTTATTAGCTGTAAACCATAATCATCAAAATTCACAGAAATTAAACGCGTGAAATATATCATTTTGACTATACTTTAATCCATGCGGATGCATTTGTTGCGTATGTTCCGTCTGTGTTAAAAGAATCGGTTCTCATTGTTTATATTAAAGAACCGGCCCGTTGAGCCGGCTCGGCATCGGACAACACATCAGTATTTCAGTGGTAGGGGAGGCAGCTCTCCATGTTGCGGCGCTGCGTGGCAGTGGGTACCGATCTTCCGCTGGCAGGCTGGCTGGCCTCAAAACACACGCGTGGCTTTAGTAGTGAATGGCCTCCACACTTGGTACATACGTTGGGCGAGAAGCAGCCGTGAGTCCCGAACGAAGCTACCCTCTGCAGAGCGACTTTTCGCCGCGTCTTACACCCAGGAGAACAAGGCGGCTCCTATGACCGGGCTGGATGTGGTCACTTTAATCGGTGCAGTTATTCACAGAGTCAGTCGCCTGGCTGTTTTGGAGCGATTGGACACGGACAGAGGAACCGCACGGAGCGCTGCAGCAGCAGCAACAACGCGGGAGCCGTGAATGTAATGCGAGAGCTGGACAGAAAAAGGCAGCTTTAAGTCTAGAGAAGGTAAACTCTCTGTTTTATTCGGCGACTTCTGCTTCGTCTCAGCTCGTTTGTTTCCAGAATTATTGTTCTTTAAGCAGAAAGTTTATACATATATTATTATTACATCAAACCACTTATAATGTATGCTGCTAATATCTGGCCCCTGCTCATAGTCACAACCCAGCAAACCAAGCTAAGCCAATAAACAACCCCCATTAGTGTTTTAATGAGATGGACTGAGCTGCTCCTTTGAAGACAACGAGACGCGTTTTCTTCATATGGGTTAACTGCAACATATGTGATGCATTTACTGTCAAACTATGCAACACACCGTGGTGATTTTCTTTATGATCAAAAGATCCTTATTTCCACTTTTAACCTCCCAGACAGCCTGCAGATCAATGCTGAATTTATTTCAGGTTCAGGCTATAAATCTAGATTTGCATTCTTCTAACCTATTTTCTGCAGTTTCTGTGTAAGAGGAGCTGCCCACCCAGACAACAAACTGTCCATAAAATGAAGAAGGTCTATATGGAAGAAGCTGTTCCTACTTGTTCACTCGCTCCAGGCCAGCATCTACCTCCCTGTGCACAGCCTATTATCTGACATCTGGTCCCTCTTTGACAGAGACTTATGTGGTAATAGTATGTTTCAGCAAAGGCGCTTAATTTGTGTAATGCCTGGAAGGGGAAAACACTTATTTCTCCTTTGTTCACCATTTGGATAGTAATTCAGAAGAAACTGTAAATACATTTGGACATTAAGGCTAAATCCAGTAGTCTCCTATTTTTCACTGTCCTCCCTACATTTTTAAGGGGTAGGGTGTCTTTATTTGTTTCTGTGGTTGAGGAGGGTGAAGGGCACTTTAGCTCTTTTAAAATGGAGATTTGCAAGGGGAACACTTGGAAACAAGGGGCTATGAGTTGCACTGCAGCTACAAATGTAAACATTTTCTTAGTTAACATATTTTAATGATGCATTAATCACAAAATATCCAATTTACTATGGTTAATTATTGTTAGTCAAAATTGAAAAAATAGCCAAAATATATTTTGTCAAAAACCTCTCCTGTATACTAATCTACAATCATGTTAAAAAAATTAGTTTATTACTGAAAAGTTCTTTTATTTCAATAACTCAGATCACTAAGTGTCACACGTTATATAAATTAATTACACACAGACTGATCTTTGCCAGCAGTTATTTCTGTTAATTATGATGATTTTCCACTTAAATCTAATGAAAACATGGCATTTAAGATTTGAATATTACATCAATCAAAAAAATAAATAAAATTTTAATACCGAAATGTGGGCTTGATGAAAAGTATGATTAATACCCGCTTAAAGGTTAGTTTTAAAAGGTACATTTAATCGGACAAACAAGCCTCATCGGAGTGCATATTCAGATTTATTGAAAATGACTATTTAGTTTAATGCGATTGTCAGTTCTTTTCAACATCCCAAACAAAAGTAGGCATAGTATTTATCAGTTTTGATATCCATCGTCACAGTAATGTCTAGTTTGTTAGATATTCTGATTTATTACACCAGTGACAAATATATTAAGTTTTAACATCCTTAAGTGTGACTACAGTCAGTATACTTGATTTTTATACCCCTTGAACTTTTCCATATTTTCAGACATTACAAGCACAAACTTTGTTTTGGTCCATCTTATAGAATCATCATCAAATACAGCAAAGTAGCTCATAAATGAAGTGTAAGGAAAACAATGCAGAGTTTTCTAAATGTACTGAAAATAAAAATCTATAAAGTGTGGCATGTATTTGTATTCACCCTCTTCGCTCTTTACCCTTAAATAAAATCCAGTGCAACCAATTGTGTTTATCTCATTTTGAAATCCAGTTGTTCTGTAAAGGCCTCAGAGGTTTGTTAGAGAACATTAGTGAACAAACAGCGTCATGAAGACAAAGGGGCACATCAGACAGGTCAGGGAGATATCAAACAGTGTCCTGAAATTATGAATATCTCACAGAACATTAACGCTAGACAGACATCATTATGGACACACAATCCCCACAGTAAAACATGGTGGTGGTAGCTATGATGTGGTGCTGATTTTCTTTAGGATGGACAGGGAAGCTGGTCAGAGCTGATAGGAAGAAGTTAAATACAGGACATCCTGGAAGAAAATCTGTTTGAGGCTGCAAAACACTTGAGACAGGGACAGTAGGATACCAGTAGGATATTGACCCTAACCACCCAGAGCTATCATGGAATGGTTTAGATTAAAGCATATTCATCTGTTAGAATGGTCCAGTCAAAGTCCGGACCTAAATCCAACTGGGATTCTGTTGCAAGACTTATAAATTGGAAATTAAAGCACTACCTGGAATAATGATTGGGGTATTAGCTGAAACAAAATGAAATGTTTAATTATTTAACAATGTTACAAATACAAAGATACGCCTTTTCAGCAGCTGATATCTCTTTTTAACAAAGCGCTTATCATAAGAATATATGGTGTGCTTCAGTTTTCATGGTTTCTGTATGAGGCTTGAGATGACTGCCGCTTCTTGTACTTTTTTATTAAAGTTCTTGGTTGTCAGCCCTGCTCTGCACAGATGAAAGACGCTCATCCTCAAAGCGTTCTCTCATCACACAACTGACATGCACTGGTTTTGCTTCCCTCTCCTGACACACATCTGTGAGCTCACGGTGTGTAAGTTTTCCATTGTGAGATCACCATGTTCTCCCTTTTTTGTCGTTTAGGCCTAATTTTTTTTGTCTTGTGTGGTGCTTATCTCTCCCTTCTCAGTGGGGGTAGTGACGAGTCCTTGTTTTTCCACTGTTTGAGCCAGTGCAGTTCTCTTTTTTTTTTTTTTCCTTCACAGCTCACTGACAGGCCAAAGGTCTGAACAAAAAAGTGATTCTGGTGCAGAAAATTAGTTGATGGATTTCTCACAAAACTAAGCTGACACTAAACAGCCTTCAGTCTTTCCATGTGACACATGAATAAACCATTCCTCACATTTTTAAATCAAAACTGACTTCTCTAAGCTCACAGTGTCACTGTTATTGCAGGTAAAATGAGGCTGTTTGGAGCAATTCTTTTAGCTATGATTAAGAAAAAACCGCCCAGATCGATACAATCGAAATAAATGTTCATACTTGTAGCTACATTTTAGTAAATTACAATATTTATTTTAGTCATTTAATTCAAAAAGTCTAATTCTTTCATTACACAGAGTTATTAAAAAATGCATGTTAGGTAATTCTGATGCTTAAGGCCCATAGCTGACAAAAATCCAAAATTCAGTTTGTCAAAAAAATGTGTTTGTATTTTTTAATACCGGACTGTTTTGTAATGGTCATGTTATGGCCGACACAATCATGAGGAACACTTCTGATTTCACAGTTGTCTAGTAGACAGTCAGTGACACCATCCTTAATTGTGGTAAGCCTCAAAAAGAAATTGTTACAAAAGCTAGCTGTTCAAACTGTGCTGTATTTAGGCATATTAATGGAAAGTTTAGTGGAAGGAAAAACTGGTAGAAAAAAAGTAGACAGTCATAACTACAGCCTGTAGAGGATTGTGAAGCAAAACCTTTATAACTACGTGTATATAATTTATACTCTATATAATGAGTTTCACTTTTTGAAAAGGAGTTTTACTTTTTGAATATAGTTTCTGAAATAAACGTTTCAGTGATATTCTAACTCAGAGAGTTGAAGCTGTATTGATATTTTGTCACTGTTGTTTTATTTTCGTGTTTCACCACAATAACAAAACACTAAACCTTTGCTGAGCTGTGATGTTTTTAAGGCTCTTTAAACCCAGTGGCACCCCTGGTAAGGATGTGTTAAACAATTCATAAACAATCTATATTTATTCTGGGAAGGAAAAATCTGTTTAAGAAAAAAAAATTGTTACAAAGTTCCTGTTCCCAACCTTCTTGGTAACCATGCAGGTATTATTTTTTAGCCTTTTTTTTGTGAGTAGTACAGCACTTCTGTCTGACCGCTTCTCTATGCACAATCTCTGTAGGTCTTCCAGAGTTGTGGATCCTCTCTTATGCTCTCTGCTCTTCAGCTCACCCCACAGGGTTTCTATTGTATTTGGATCTGGGAACAGATATGGCCAAGGAAGAAGGTTGGTTTTGTGTCTTGTGAACCATTTCTGTGTAAATTTCCCGGGGCATAACACTCACCATGGGTGGTGGCAAGATTAACTTTGGTCCTCGTCCGACTGTTTTGGTCACAGTTTCAGTTGTTTTAATCTTTTTAATTATTGAACTGACTAAAAGTATGGGCAAGTTTAGGCAAGTAGTTATTTCCTTGTAGCCATTTCTTGAATAAAGATCAACACAAATATGCCCAACTTGAATCGCATGTTTTCTTATCTTTCCCATTTTGAGGTGAGGCTAAGAAATGTGAGCCTTGTATCACATTTATACTCCTGGTAAAAAGGAAGTCATGTATTACTAATTAAAATGTCCTACACACTCTGATCACCTTGAACAACATTTTTTTAGATAATTGTGGTACTTGTAATTTAATTAAAGCGATTAGGAGAGAATTGTTTTAACCAATGTGAGATCATGCTGCTGCAGTAAAAGAGTTACTTATTTTTAAGCTTTTTAGACATCTAAACCTTTAGCACCCCTGCATGAAGGGTGCTGTAAATTGTAGAGGTAATATAGTGTGCTAACGTTGCTTGTCTATACGAAGTAAAACAACAAGCTTCTCCTTTATTGACTCTAAGGAGGTCATGCTCATTTCACATCTGTCGGTGGCAAACGCCTGTTGGGTTACCGTAGTGATGAGACTTGCCCTTGGCTTTGGTAACGACACCACCACAGTGGAAAGCTGAAAAGCTTGGAGACTCAGGCCTCAATTACAGAATTGCCTGGATGTTCAAACATAACAAAACAGTACAGCAGGAGTACAGTGTCTTGCAAAAGTTTTCATACCCATAAAATGACAAAAAATTCTGAGTGGTGCAATAGGGCTGCACGATATTAGAAAATCTTGAGATTGCGATAGTCGAAAATATTGCAATGGCGATATTAGTTGTGATATATGCTTATTTGCCTCTTCCCTCTCTTTCTAATCTGTGCTTCCATCACTCTTTGACCTTTAACATTTTGGGGAATGTCATTTAGGTCTGGTATTTGCATTTGCTGCCATGAGACCAACTGGCTAAATATTAAATTAGCTTGTAAAAGTTTAAAAGTTCATAACACTTGGAAATGAATATATTAGCCAACAATTTTTGCACTCCCAAAAGTCCTTCACTATATGAATATTGTACACACTGCTATTGCAAGGAACACATATTTGTGATGTATTGTTTAGTTCTACGATGCATCTCTGTTAATGTCAGAAAGAGTTGAATGAGACTCCTGAAACAAAGATAACTTTAATATTTAGATTCTCAATGAACCTAAGGTCAATGGAAGTTGATGTGTGGTGCAAGAAGTAGGGCTTTACAATATTAGGAAAACATGCAAACATAAAGTCCAGATAATGAGTAGTCTATCGGTCTACTGGAAAAAAAATATATATATATGTATTATTTCCAGCTCAACAACAAGCTTGTATTCAAATCGTTGCTTCTGCCAGGCGTCTGCTGTTTGGCACTGAGACAATTGTAGTTTCTTAATGTCTTTAGCACCTTCTCACCTCGTTACCTTCTGAGACGTTTTTATGATGCACCCATAGGAACAGTACGCTGGAAAGTTTAAGGGATTTTGAAACAAACTTTTTAAAATCCTAGTATATCTTAATATTAGTTACTGGTCTACTTTAGTCAGTGGAACATAATTCCAATCTAGTTCTTTCTCTGCATCATTGATCGATTATTTCATAAAATGACAGCTGAAATCTTCAAGCAAACCTGGTCAGCCTTGGAAATGTAGAGCATCATTGATTAAACCAGCAGTAAAGCTGTTAGGCTGAGGCTTTTAAAAAGGTCAAATGAGACTTCTTCATACAACAATAACAAACATTAGGTATTAATTTGGCAAACCAGTTTTGAGAAGTGTAAATTCAATTCATTGTCTCATTGTGCTCTCAATGGTAGCTGGAGTTAATTAAAAGACATTTTAATGTCTCAGTGTTCTTTCAGAGATGAAAATGTTTTCAGTTTAATAAGATAATGCAGCTCTGCAGGCCAGATAGCACTGGATGTTGCTCTCAGACTCTTACTGCAAAAATGTGAAAATAAACATATCATCCCCTGGGAGTTTTTAATTCATTTTCTTTGCAGTGACACTTTTTGTGCTTTCATTTTTAAAATGCAGTCAGTGAAACCAGTAAGAGCTTACTGGGAAAAAAAATGTTTGGCTGCATGTGCACATGTGCTTGCAATAAAAATGGAGCAGAATCATCAGTTTGGGAAAAATTGCAAAGTGAAGGGAATTATAATTGATATTGTTGTCATAATTTATTTTTCTCTTTGTCAGTAACTCAGTTTATGCCCCCAGAGTTGGGAGGGCATTCATGCACTGTCAGGGATTGTGAACAGTTTTGTCAATTTCACAGATTGTTGGTTTGTTCTTAACATGCATCTAAATACTATAATAGCTATCTAAATTTTATATTGATGCTAAAAATATGTTGCCTTTCCAAATAATGAATACCTCTTTAACTTCTCTCTACCAGCTTTGTGCATTCTTCTTGGCAGCATAGCTCAAGTTCAGTAAGATTAGACAGCATCTCTGAACATCAATTTTCAAGCCATGCCAAGTTTTTCAATTGGATTTCTGTCTGGACTTTGAATGGACAATTCTAACAAATGAAGAAACTTTAATTTAAACCTTTTTACTGTGGCTCTAAACTGTGTGTTTAGGGTTGTTGTCCTACTGGAAGGTAAACCTGTGCTCCAGTCTCAAATAATTTTCTGCCTATAACCATTTTTTTTGTAGGATTGTCCTGTATTTAGCTCCATCCATCTTCTTATCAACTCTCACCACCTTCCATGTCATTGCTGACCAAAAGTACCCCCACAGCACGATAATGATACCACGACCATTTTTAATAATGGGCCCAGTGTTAGTTTTCCCCTAGGCAATACATTTGCATGCAAGCAAGAGTTTTCAATTTTAGTTACCTTTGACCAAATTCTCTTCTTCTTTAACTCCATCTTCCCACTCTTTCATAACGGCAAGATTTGTACACGACCAATAGTTGTCATGTAAAGAGATTCTCCCTCCTGAGCTGAGGTTCTCCTCCAGAGTCACTGTTGACTGCTTCTCTGGGACACTGTTTTACAACCAACTCTGCTTTAAACCTCTCCTCATCTTTCTCCCTGTCTGTTGTGTTCCATGGTGTTCATGATGCTGTTTGTTTACTTATGTTCTCTCACAAACCTCTGAGGCCTTCACAGAACAACTAAGATTAAATTACATACAGATGGACTCTTGTTACTGATTTAGTCACATCAGAAGACTGTAGGTTGCACTGGGTTTAATTTAGAGATTTCAGTGCAATCGGGGGCCTTATACATGTGCATGAGAATCATAGTTAAGAAAACATGTATCTTTTTTACTTCCTTTTCAAAATTATGCAGCACTGAATGCTGTATAATGAATGCTGTAAATCCACTCGTACTAATATGATAGAAAATAAAAAGTTGTGATACTGAGTTAAATGAATAAAACTCAGTGGTGTCATGCCAATTTGTAGATAAATTCATGGATGAAGATATTCCTGTCTCTAGTCAAACAGTCAAATTGTCTAATCTAGAAGAAATAATGGGGTGTGATCTCTCTCTTTCTCTCTCTCTTAATGAGACACAGGCATTTTCATTGTAGCAGTGTGATTATGTAAGAGTGAAGAGGAGGAGGCATTTTCTTCCTTCTTTCTGGTTGTAGTGACCTGACTTTCTGGAGGGCAGAATTGTTTAATCTTGGCCTTCCTAATTCTCTGAGAGGAAGAATACGTCTTTAATCAGTATTTTGATTTTATCTGGGAGTCACCAATATTTAATGATTTCTAATGATTATAGTTTGACTTCTCAAATCAACTTTGTGAGAGAGAGGTTTTTACAAACAGCCACATCATACAGATATTTGTTTTTTAAGTTTTACAGAAAAAGCACTTCAGCAAAACTACAGCTAAAGCTTTTTTTGCAAAACATATCTTTGCGTAACAGGTCTGTGACTTCTAAAGTAATGTGTTGTGTTTTGTGTTGCTTGTTGTTTTTTGTTTCTCTTCAAATGAGTTTTATATACACCTTAAACAAGAATCTAGCAGCTCAGCCTAAAATACATCACCAGATCAAACCCCTTTAGTGTTTTGGGCCGCTGCAACAGAAGCTCATATAACCTGCCGACTTAGTTACTGTCTCATAACAATAAATAGGGGCATAGCATAGCATCAATACAGCTGTATATTTTAGCTAACAATCCAGAACACACATTGTTGTTTTTAGCTTGACACAGTACGGGGATGAAATGATTTCCAGTTTCATTGGTAACCAAGATAACATTTCCATCAATAGTCTTTAAATTTTGAAATACTTTTCGTATGTCGTGCATCATATACAGCATCTCAAATGTGTCATCACAGACCTGAGCAGAAATGAAAGTAAATCCTCTAAGAGCACCTGGTTTTAAATGAATCTGTTTCATAGACTTTCTTCCAGCACAGGTAAGGCTTTTTGAAGATGTTTTTCTTCCTCTCTCCATACAGAAGGAAACACAGTCACGTGCCTCCACTAGCATATCTAATGCAATGTAAATGAACATTTAGCCAGATGTATGCAGCCTTGAGATTGGTCTGGTTTAACTGGTTAACAGCTGATCACATTTTTTGCGCTACCATTATAATAGCTGTGGTCTGGTCTGCTTTTACTCATCAGCCAGAATCCTAACAGAAGGCCTTATGTCTGAAGCAGTTTGATGTGCTTTTTTATCTCCACATTGTCAAGATGGGGTGAACTAGGAGACAACTTCCTTCAACCCTTCACAATAAGAGCCTTAGTCATACAATATGCTGCACTGAACTTCAGCTAGCACATTTGAAGCTAAATTAAACATTTTCAGGTATCGTCTCAGCTTGCAAACACACAGTCTTAATGTTGAGCCATTTGTGTTCAAGTTACAGTGTGTAATTTGTTCATGATGATTTATTAAAGGGCATTTGTTAAATTTGTTAGGTATGTTAATCACTGCTAAAAACACTAGAAATGATCTTAGCACTCTGTGCATCATGATGCCCTGTAGGCAAATTTTTTAAATTTAATTTAGTTGGTATAAATTTCCTCCAACAGTGAAAACATCAAATCTCAGGTGTGTTGGGCCTGTTTTTATTCGCTGGAATAATATCACTATCTTAGAAGATCTATATGATCTTATTTTAATTTAGAAGTTACTCAGTGGTTAAAATATTGTTATTAATATTATTTAATTTTCATGTAGTTATATTTTTATTGTTTTTACTCTTACTGAGTATCTTACTAAGTATCTGTTTATGCGAAAATGTACATCTTTGTATACCTTTAGCTGTATACCTATGATCACCTATGTATAGTACCTACAATGCTGTGAAAAGGGATTTTGCCATCTTAGGATCCTTCTACTTTTGCTTTTTTGTCACTCTTAAGTAATTTTTTTCAGTTCCATTTCATTGGCCACGCCCAGACTGGACTACTGTTAGACCTGTAGAAATATGAAACTGGCTAAAAAGAATTTGTCTGACTGCATGAAGTAGGAAAAACAGATCGGAAAAAGTGACGGATCATGGCCTGATCTAAAGAAGTTCAAGAAAAATGAGAAACAAAGTTAGTGACTTTTATCAGTCCCAAAATGATTACAAAGCTATTTCTAAGGCTCCAGGACACCAACTATCTACATATTACTTCCCAGAAGTGGCTGGCCTACCTATTTTTGATACCTCGACAACTTATCAAGGAGATCTGAAAGGAACCCAGAGCAACATTTAAAGCACCGCAGACCTGACCTCAGTCAAGGTCAGTGTTCATGATTCAGAAATAGGAAAGAGAATGACATAACAAAAAAGAACACAAAGTGCATATCACCTTTGCCAAAAAAAAAAACATGATTATTTTTGACAAAATATTTTATGGGAGACAAAATTATTCTGTTGCATCAGGTAACGAACACAACATTTCATAAAAAATGCATCATTGATACAGATAGTGACAGTCAAACCAAGTGGTGGGATTATGATGATCTGGGGCAGCTTTGCTGCTTGTGGACCTGTAGAACGTCCTGCAATGTGTGTGTGCATACTATATATGGGCACTGCAAGTCGGTGCATAAGGGAGTGAGAAAGCTAGGGTACTTCATTGTACTGCCAAATTGTAATGAACAGTCCAATAATAATATTAACTGGACAATATTTTCTTCTTACTATCTGTTTGCAGCATTAACCATGGGTAATTCATTGTAAACGTCTTTGTGGTCAGTGTTGTTTTTATTTTTATATAATTTTGTGCATACAAACAACCATCTGTAAATGGCTTTTAAAGCCTGAGACATGCTGACTTGTACCAACTTGCTCAGTGATGCATTAGAGCGAACATGTGTTAAAACCAGAAGCCTGAGTCACTGTCATTGAGCTTGGGATGTGTGAGAAATCTTTTCTGCCACTTCCCCCCACTGTGTGCACAGATGTATATCTTACTGGCAGTTACTGCCCAGTCTGAACATTTTGAGCTTATTGCTGCATAGCAGCTTTAATGAAATAAAGTTAATCACTGTCCTCAGACAAGCAGGAGTGTTATATGCATTCCTTCATGTCTGCTACCTCTTGGATTAAATGGACATACCTAAATTTGGCAAGCTTTTGGATACGACAGATTTGCTCTACGGCTGTATCAGATCACTCTGCCACTCAAACGTCCTCTCGGGGAAACAAAGATCCCTGTTAGCCTATTAGACAGCTTACTTGAACCGGCTCCAGCTGTAGTCAGCAGATGACTGGCAGGGTGCTCATTAGGTCTGCGAGCTTTGCCTCATGGCTGCAGCAACAACTACGGCAACCACAACCTCAGCTCTGCCTCGTAGATTTGAGCAGTCAGTGACCTTTGCTGTCTTCACCTTTGTCTAGTTTTACACCCGCCACAAAGTTTCCTTATTCTGTGTCCTTCTGTGTGCACTTTAAAGTTACAATCACTTGTCTTTCTTGGTCCAGTCACTAGCATCTGGTGTTTTTATGGGGAAATAAAGGGGGGGTTGATATCTAACCTGAAAGCTGAATAGTTAACCTTGCTCAGTGATAGATAAACGCCATAATGTTTGAACATTAACACTGTTTAGAGATCTGGGATCGGGTCTGAGGTTCTTAGTGGATCACCAGTTCGCTCTCTTACTGTTAATTTTTCAGCTGTGCTCATTTAGCGCTATAAGAAGAGTTCAAATATCTAATGGGATGTGTCATTGATAGGTTAACTTCATCATAGCCTTCTAGGCGTTTGTCTGTCTGTAAAACAGTGAATCTGTTGTTGTTAACACAAATGCTTTCAGTGTCTAAAACTGGGAGTAGGAGGGAAAAGAAAAGAATTTAATGAAAGGTAGCATTGTTTACGCCGTGAAACAGCTTTCCCTTATTCTTCAAACCCTTTCCCTTTCCACTTTCCAAGTGTCTGTAAAATAAAATCCATGTCTCAGAGCTTAAGGACATAATTTTAGGGTTGGAAAAAGATTCAAATTAGACCTACTGTAGAAAAAGTGTGTTCATATATAAATCAGTTTAAAAACCAAAGCCAACATTGGAGCCTGTGTATGGTTTTATCTGCAGCGCTTGTTTGTGGGGGAAGAGTATTCCTAAATTTATTATAAGAACTCTCCCTCAAGACATAACACTAACCATGCTATACCCTAACATTGGCTGAGTTTATTTACTTTAGATAATTTAAATAATCACAAACTCATATGCTAGAAACATTAGTTACTTACCAGCCATGAGTATAATATCTTGTATTCAGTTTTAAAGAAGTAACCTGCTATTTAACTGTTGAAAGACTCTCAACAGCTAATTTATTAAGTACGCATGTTTAATTGGTTGCTCTCAAATAACAAATAACAAATCAACCAATCACGTGGCACAATCTCAAAGCCTTTAGGCAACTGGAAGTAGTGATAATGAATTGGGAAGAAAGTGGACTATAGTTTCTTTGAAAACATGGTGGCATGGTTGTTTGTTGCAGACAGGCTGGTCTGAGTATTTCAGAAACTGCAGATGTTCTAGGATATTCATGCACAGCCATCTCCCAGGTTTATATCTCCAGTAAGTGATTTGTGTGGATACGCAAAATGTGCTGTTGATGACAGGAGAATGGGCAGACTGGTTTAAAATAATAGAAAAACAGCAGTACCTTTTAAAGAACCACTTACTACAACTAAGTTACACAAAACACTATTTCTGAATGCACAACATGTCAAACCTTTTGAGTAGATGGGCTACAACAACAGGGGACCAAACCGGGCCCCCCTTCTGTCAGCTCTGTCCACGAAACTGAGGCTACAGTTTACACAAAGTCACCAATAGACTGGAAAAAACTATTTTTAGCTGCAACATGAAAATATGGATACATCCCGCTTTATATCAACATCTTAGACTGGTGGTGCTGTAATGTTGTGAAGGATACTTTGGAACACTTTGCGCCCCTTTAGTATCAACTGAGCATCATTTAAGCAGTACAGCCTACATGGGTGTTGTTGCCATGTCCATCCCTTTATGACCACGGTAGATCAGTCTTCTGATGGCTACTTCCAGAAGAAAAATAAACCACAAAACTCAGATCATCTCCTAAACAATGGGTTCACCGTACTCCAATGGCCTTCACAGTCAACAGATCTTACTCCATAGAGCACCTTTGAGATGTGGTGGAACTGGAGATTCACCGAATGGATGTACAGCAGCAAGATCTGCACACTGTGTGATGCTGTGATGTCAGTATTGACCAAAATCCCAGAACCTTTTTGACGCCTTGTTTAGTCTACTCCATTAAGCATCAAGGCAGTCTGAAGGTAAAAGGAGATCCAACCTGGTATAAGCACGGTGTACCTAATAAAATGGCCGGTGTAAAATAGATCCCCAACAATGGTATTTATTTTTACCGACATTAAGTATTAATACACATTAAATTTTAACACAATTCGTAAAATAGAAAATGTTGTGCAAATCATGCTTCACTGAACATAAATTAACCTTTTGCCCACAAGCAACAGATTCTGCCTGAATGAGTCAAAGCGAAGGGAAGTGGTCCTTGTTCTGCCTTCTGTTTGTCTGTAGCTTTCTAAAGCTATATGTAGCCTGTTTTAATAACTCTTTTTAACAATCCCTGGTATTTTCCTCAGGGCCAACATGACTTTCTATGGCCAAACATGTATTGTGTACATGTATACTTCAAAGAGAAATGTGCAAATAGATCAAAAAGATGCTTTTTTTTCAGTTCACTCAAATGTCAGAATACTGAATACAATGCTTGCAGCTGCACAGGCTTTTGCTTTTGCTGCACTTAAACTTCCCTGGGGGTATTATACTGAGCTTCTTGGTTAGTCTTGATGTGTTGTAAGCATAAAGCACTTCGTCTAACATTCAGGTTTCCTGTATGTCTTTGTAAATGCAGCACATTTTGGATTATCCAGTTATTATTTTTCTGAATAGATAAATGCACTTGTTGACAGAGTGCAAACCCAGCAGGAGCAGAGCTTTACTTTGGCATGTTCCTTCAATAGAGGCTTGTTTTCAGAGTAGAGGAGTGGTCTACTGCTTCAGGCTACAGTCACCAAAGTATGTCCTTGTTCAGGCATGAGAGTTCATTGTGTTAGCTGTCAGAACACAAAGTCCCCTCTGAGTCTGTCTAAAAATATTTCATTCCACCTCTGCCCCAAACAACACAGCAAGGGGCATAAATATAGAGAAGCGCCATGAGGCTGGCTGAGCATATTCACAGTAGAAAAACAAAAAGTAAAGCAAACTTCTCAACTATTGGAGAGGGGTAAAAACACAATATACCGTAAATTTCGGACCATAAGCCGCTACTTTTTTCCCACACTTTGAACACTGCGGCCTATATAACGCTGTGGCTAATGCATGTTTTTTTTTTCATGCCGCCAAAAACATTTTGCCTGGTAACAGTGGACCAATCAAATTGATGAGTAGTTCAAAGAGGTCCAACGAACTTGTGCGATAAATCAAGAGCACTTTCACAATTCAATTACCGGTATTGTAAATCAGATATTTATATTCACCCTCATCAACATGGAAAATCACCAACGGGTTTCGAAAGGCTGGACTGCTGCGTGATTAAGGGGACCAGGTGCGCTCAAGTGAGAGCGTCAACGAAGAGGCTGAAGTGAGTGACGAGATCCTGAGGCTGTTCAATTCGGACACTGAAGAACAGGACTTTGATGGTTTCAGTGCGCAGGAAGAAGATGAAGAAGGCGATCAATGACTTTTGACCTGGTACGCTGAAGTCTAAATCAGTTAGGAGATATTGGAATGTTGTTCGTGCACTGTTAAGTAAAAAAGCATAAGCTTAAGCAACGTAATTTGTGTGCTACTGATATTTAAAGGTAGCCGTGTTACAGGCACTGTTTGAAAAAAAGTATTTGCAATATGCATTTGTTTATATTATCATACGGATTAAATTAAAAGCTAAAAATCCTCACGTGTAATATCTTTCTGTGTAAATATCTCATATTACAAAGTGGGACACACCCACGGCTTATAATCCGGTGCTGCTTGTACAATTACAGAATTGTTTTTTTTTCTGAAATTAGAGCATGCGGCATATAATCAGGTGCGCTCTGTAGTCCGGAATTTACGGTAGTAAAGCCGTAAAAATAAAATTACTTTAAGGTGTTTTATGCAAAAGTGTGAAGTTTTAACAAAATAAAAAATTATATTCAGAAGGAAAATGCTAAATTCTTACTGTAAACTAATTTACATGAATGTTATTTTTATATTATAATCCATAACTTCTTTGTGCTTGCATGCAATTGTGAAGTGTTCATGTATCCATAGTGTGTGTTCATGTCTTGTTCCTGTATGGTTGTGTGCACAGAAGTGCCCAACCCATGGCCCTGCAGAGGCCCATGAGTGGACCACATGCCAGCTCACGACACCAGAAAGAATGCACCGACTGTTATGATAATAAACTAAATTGCAGTAGTGGATGTTTCTGCAACAATTATTCAAACATTGTGGGTGACCTACTGGGTGTGACCATCTGAAGACATGACAAAGAGAGAGTGCCCATATATAGTTAAAATTACAGCTCATCAAACTGCAGAAACACGTATCTAAGGCAATGAGAAGACAATAGACTGACTGTGGAGGAAACTTGACGAGTGGCAGCAGATGTGGACCAACATGTGAAACAGTTTAAAGTACGCTGCACTGTAAGAACTATGTTTTACTTTACACAACATTTCGTTTACATCAGTGTATAGTGTTGTATCATGAAGTTCTTCACATGCATTCATAAAAGTTTTACGTGGACAGAATAAAGAAAACTAGCAGCTGCGTTCAGTGTTTTTAGGTTGAAAATAATCTATCTCATGTCCAGAAATTGACTCCAAATAGCTTTTTAATGACTTTGTAACTCTTCCCACATTGATGGGCAGCACGATTTTCTTTCTCATGATTTATCTGATGACTTTATGTTAACAAACCCCTATGTACACCAGAGCAGCAAATTCAAAACTCCTGCTTTTATGCAGCTCTTCACTTTTAAATATGATCAGGTAATCAAATGCATTCAATTGGCAGCACTTCGCTGCTACTTTTGTTCCTTAATCCTGTGGAAGCAGCAAGGTCATTGATCTGGTAACACACACCTTCTTGCTCCAGTCCAGCAAACCACCAAAATATCAGCCTGTATATTGATGTTGTCATTGTACTAAAGTTAAGCTACATTAAAATATATTAATGTTCATAAACCAGTTGGCCTGAAACCTTGTCTAAATCAGACTGATTAATGTTTCTTTCCCAAGGAGCTATCTCTGTTACACACTAGAAGAAGAATTAGGAGGTCTTCATACTTTCCTAAGAATTCAGGATTAATTTACAAACCAACATAACCTATTTTAATTAAAAACATAAAATTGAACAAGGGTTAATTGCCATCCAAATCAAGCATTACATTTATTTCACATCAACCAGTGTCCGCTCTCTTCTGATTAACAAAACAAAAGAAGCAAAACAAACATGAACAAGTAACAAAAAAACGACACAAATTCTACGTTACACAATGTGTAGATTAATAATGTGAAAACGAGCACTGAAAACTTTAAATTAAACTAATTAAAAGTCTAAGAGTTACTAGAACCCACTAATTTAGCCTGCACCAGACAGCAGCTATATAGCAAGAATAGAGCGGCTTACTTGAGGTC
The DNA here is from genome assembly GCA_036173005.1 of Crenichthys baileyi. NCBI lineage: Eukaryota > Metazoa > Chordata > Actinopteri > Cyprinodontiformes > Goodeidae > Crenichthys > Crenichthys baileyi. Next base: position 226,248 of record JAHHUM010002633.1, read on the forward strand.
TGAATTGGGTTGTTTCATCTCTCAAGAAGCTAGATTAAGTCTCTGGAGACATTTGCAGCATTCAACTCTCAGGTCGAATGACTGTTGAGTCTCGACACAAACAGTTGTTCAATTAGCTCTTTGTTGCTCTGTGGGAGGCAAGTGTTGCTGCCCCTTCTGGCACAGGTCATTGAATGTCTGGCTGGTCCCTTATTTTGTCCCAGTGGACGCAAATAGGTAATACATAGGGCAAACCTCCCTAAATAAAGTGGTTAAGCGGACACTTGTCTCCAGCTTGTGCAGAGCCTTTCAAGACTCTTCCATAATAGAAGGCAGAAAGCTTGACAAACAATAATCATTACTGAAATTTACAGTTAGTAATGAATTTTCAATTAGCTCGATAAGATTATTAATCAGTTTACTTGCCACACCCTGGGCTCATTGTTTCCACATGCCTGCAGAATCAAAATTGCTTATATAGAACATGAATGATCTAAAAATTCCAAAACAAATGAAAGAACAGATGATAGGTAAAGTCATTGACATACAGTATATTAATCAAGAAAAAGATACAAAGCAATTTCCAAGGATAAACTACAGTGAGAGCCATTATCCACAATAGAGAAAACATAGAACAGCGGTGAACCTTCCCAGGAGTGGCTGTCCTACCGAAATTACTCTAAGAGTGCATGAATGACTCATTCTGGAGGTCATAAAATAACCCAGAGCAACATCTAAACCACCGCAGGCCTCACTTGCTTAAGTTCAGTGTTCATGATTAGACAACAATAAAGAGATTCTGTGCAGTAGTTGCAACCAAGATGAAAACCATTGCAGACCAAAATGAATTCACCTCACATTTGAAAAAAAAAGTCTCAATAATACCTAAGACTTTAGAAAAAAGGTTCTGTGGATGGATGACATATGCCAATAATTGGTAATAAATGCAATAAATGATAATTGGTTAAATGATGCGTTTGATAAGCACCTTTATTATATGAAAACAGTCTTTTACTTTAATATTTCATACACTGATGGGTTTTAACCTTATCTTTAGTGGTAGTCTTGTAAAGAAATGTTTCACACCGAACAGTTTTTGCTGTTTGTTAATACGTTAACCCTTTAGATATAAATATCTTTATCACGACTGATATTGAACATGTGAACATGTCTTCACCACCTAGTTTTTAAACCTACTTTGAAAATCAGAATTATCTGCTGATTGACGTCATTGATTCTTTATATAATTTTTCAAGTAATTTTTTTTGTTCATAGTTTCAGATCCTGTGGATTTTTATTTTATTTTATTAATTCTGAAGTGTGTTTTTTTTCTGAAATTTAAGTTGCCAAAGAAGCATGATTTATCACACTTGCTCCAAAACCCTCTTTCTCTCTGGGCAGAAAAGAAGGAGAGCACCCGCCTTTTCCTCGAGGTTAGGGTCAGCCACTTTCACAGCAGGCAACAGGAAGCCGGAGGGACTGCCGTCTCTAAGCGCCTAATGAGCCTCTAATTGATATCCAGCTGAAAAACCCTGCAGAGTGTTAATGCCACTTCCAAGGAAACTATATTACGTCCTCTCTTCATTGAGCTAACAAGCCCCAGAATGCCCGGAAGCATACATTTTTAACACGAAGCCACAGTTGTGACACAGCAGTTGGTTTTTGAAATATTTTTCTGTGGGCTCAAGACAGATAACAAACAATTACACATCGATGCACAATCAGTACTTCTCCTTATGGGTTTATTTTCTTGTTAGGCCAGCCGAAAAAATAACACTGACCTTAGACTTAGAGTACTGCGGTCTTCCTTTTTAAGACGCTGTTATCACGGCTGTGTTTGGGATTCACATGTAAAGAAACAGAAACTCCTTTCACTTGGGGCTCCGCTTCTATTTGCAAATTTGAAAAACTAAGTAATATTTTAGCCTTTTCTTAGACAAAACTTCTGTAATAACATGGAATTTAAGAAAGGGGCTAATCCTAGGAAATGGTTTAAACCAGCTTCCCTACTGTATCCCATTCTCCATGCTTTGAAGGCTTCAGGCCTCCTGCCAGGACAACTCTGGGTGTGTTGCCCTAAATGTTTCTTTCATGTCCACAATAAAGCTGAAAGTTGCAGCTGCTGTAAAGTGCTTTCAGACTTTATATTTTGAGTGTATTCTGGAAATTGTCGTGTGTTGTTTGTTTAAACTTGATCCCCGTTAATTAGGTGCTTCACTCAAAAATGTACCTGACACTATAAGCAGAGGGACCTGCCAAGCTTCGTCTCTATTTCGTTTTTTTATGGTCAGGAAGCACATTGGTGGGATGGCTTTCAGTCGGCAGTAGTGGCGTTATGGAGATACATGTGGTGTATTGCAGCCATTGCTTGCATGCCAAGCTCCTCTAAGATTCGAATTAGTGTTTCAGTGTTAGCTGCGTGTGTATATCTATGGTTTTTCTGTACTGATTTTTATTTTAATCTTCTCCAAGATCTATACTACTATAAGCACCAGCTAGATTTAGTAGTTCTAGTGTAAACTGGTCTTCAAAGAAAATATTTTAAGGTGGTGGTGTAGGGACAGATCCAGTTGACTCCGTCAACACAATAGAGCCACAGGTTATGCAGAGAAATGTAAACTGCAGGAATGGTATGGCAGAAAGTTTAGTGGTAGTTTAGTGGCCGTTTGAAGGATCACCTTCAAATCTTATCATGTAGAGGACTTTGTTTAAATTTTAAAATACTCATTTATATTTCAAAAGTAAAGGGCATGTGAAGCATCTCACCAAGACCTCAAATTAATCTGATTTCTCTATTTGTAACCATTTATATCTAGCACTTTGTTTGATATGTATACCACAACGACGGGGGTTTCCTGATTGTTTTTGTAATGTAGGGGAAGGGCTAAGTGGGAGATAATTGCTTGGGGAAGTTATTCATACAATGCAGTATTATGAGTGTTACGCCAGTAAAAAAAATAACATTAACATAATAACATTAAACAGTATATTAGAAGTAAAATATAGTAATGTCATTGGTCTGTTCACATAAAAGTTTTGACTTCTAATTAAAGGCCAAGGCTATGCTCCAGTCCTGTTGGTAGGGGTAACTCTAAGTTTTGAGGCTATTATTTTATTCAATCAGAGTGTGAGCATGAGCTTCTTATAATCAACAGGGATCAAGAGCCAAGTTTGCCCCAATTGATCTTCTTAATAAGACAAGTTAATCAGTTCTTTTTTTTACTCAAGATACATCTATTGGGTTTCACAAACATGCTTGAGATCACACTTGTAATTGTTACAGGGTTGACTTTCAAATTACAGGAAATAAACAGAAAATCTTTTGAACAGATAGACCGTGTGATTCCAATCAAACAAAAGAAAACATAAAAAAGGAAAAAAGAAAGAAACCCCCCCCCTCCAAAAAAGCTAAAACATTACCTCACCCTCCCTAAATAATCACTGCCAAAGTTATGTTGTCGCTTCACCACACTAAGGGCCTGCCTAGAGAATTATAACATGCTGTTGCTCTCCTAAAAATTTTTAACTACCCAAAAGCTGAAAATGCCCTCAAGAAAGGACCCCGTGAACTGTCAAAAGCATCAAAAGATGGTTGAAATGAGTATCTGATTTTTTTCAAGTTTTAGACGAGACATGATATCTTGCAACCATTGTGAGTGAGATGGTGGAGAGGCATCCTTCCATTTGAGCAGGATTGCATGATGCACTAAAAGTAAGGTAAAGGCTATAGACTGTTTTTTAACAGTGCCTAAAATATTCATGCTCTCTAGGACCCCCAAAAGACCTGCTATTGGGTTTGCTTCCAGTTTGACACTGAATACTGTAGATATTGTGCCAAATACTTCTTTCCAGTAGTTACTGAAGTGTGAACATGAAAACAGTGGCTAACAGTAGGGTAAATAGAAGACAGTATAGCCGTAGAAGTATGGGCCCGATGTACCACCTTAAACTGGATTAACTGAGCACAAAGTGAAGATGAATTAACCAGAGCTGAGGCCTAGGTGTCCTCAGAAATAGGAAGGCCTATATCTTTTTCCCAAGCCATCTTAATTTTATCCACCAGGGTTTTTTTAAGATCCACCATGATATTAAACAATTTAGAGATAAGATCTTTCTTTGATTGGTTAAGTGACATAATTTTGGGGAATGTTTCCCTATCTGTGGTAATACAGAAAGTCGTGTTTGAAGATGGTGAAAAAAATCTGAATTGAAAAGGTCAAATTTGTCTTTCAATTGTATGAATGATGCCATGCTATCATCTACAAGTAAATCCCTAAAAGGTATGAGACCACTTCTGCGCCATTGCTGAAAGCCTGGATCCGTAACAGAAGGTTTAAAGAGGTGATTTGTGGCAATAGGACTCCAAACAGAAAAACTGCAAAGGCTCAGAGTGTGATCATGTGATGCTCATAATCCACAGGGATTACTCACAAAGCAAAGTTTGGGTCAATTGATCTTTTTAATAAGACAAGTTAATCGATTCTTAAACACAGTCTGGAGCTATAAAACAGTGTGCCTCCTATATTATTCAGGAGACATTTTGAACTCGACGGGTAATTTACTGCTCTTCTCTTCCATGTAAAAAATATATGAATTGACTAGTTGACAGTAAAGGTTCTGTTTGGTTCAGTGTTACCTGTTGAGAATATTTTTGTTATGATTATTTTAATTTCATTTTACACAGCATCTTTTTCTAGACCTGTTAATAATAGATTCTGCTAGGACCTCCAATGGGAGGATAAATTGTTCTTGTCTTTAATGGCTTTACATCCAGCCATCTTCCCAAAAAGCATTTTTGCCCCTTATCTTGGCAAAGACGCCCAATCACATGTGATGGGGAGTGTTCTTGAATATCAGTTTTCAAGTTTGCTACAGATTCTTGATTGAACATAGGTCTTATAATTGATTAGGCCATTTTAACACATGAATATGCTTTGATCTAAACCCTTCCTTTCTAGCTCTGGCTGGATGTTTAGGGTGGCTGTGCTTCTGAAAGCTGAACGTTCATCCCAGTCTGAAGTCTTTCGTAACCTCTATCAGGTTTTCTTTCAGGATTACGATGTATTTAGCATCATCCATCCTCCCATTACTCTGACCAGCTTTCCTGTCCCACAGTACTTCCACCACCATGTCTCACATAGGGAGCTTGTATTCAGGGTCATGTGAAGCATTAGCTTTTAGCATATAGGCCAAAAGTTCAATTCTGATCTCATCTGACCAGAGCACCATCCTTCACATGTTTGATTAGTATTCAGCCTCCTTTATTCTGATATCCCTTAAAAATCCATTGCAGTTTCCTTTAAAAGTCACCTAATTAGTAAAATCTACCTGTGTGTAATTTTATCTCAGTTCCATTTTACAGTTCATGTGTAACCTTGTGTTGACCCATCACATGAAATCCCATGAAGATACTCTAGGTTAAAATAGATTTACACAAATTTTGACACTCTTTTCTTTACTGTGTATCTACCTTTTGGAAAGGGTTGACCTATACTAAAAAAATATGAAAGCATGGAAAAAATATATGAATAGTTGAATTTTAATAAAATATTTACCTGTAAAATTGGTATTGGGTCCTAAAAGCCTGCAGTTTAGCTTAACACCATTTTATGTAAGTTACTTGTTATTCTCCTGGGTGTATTCTCTTCTGTTTTTGTTTTAAATGTATTTGGATCTCCATGTTCTGAATTTGTAGACTTTTGGCATATATAAACTATGGTCAGGAGAGAACAACCATATGTTCTGAGCATTTCAGCCAAGTATCTGTCTGTTACATTAAACAAAACAGTAGGTTTTTCATGGTGTGAAGTTTTAGATTTGCAAAAAGGCATTTGTAATGCATGAAAATGTAAACATTCATGGTCCTCCAGAGGGAGATGAGCAGCATAGGCTAAATACTGTACTTATGGTAACACTGAAATAGGAGAAATTAAAGTATTGGGCTCATCGTTTTTTTTGTATCTTGATTCTGGCCTTTTCACTTATTAACTTGTACACACAGTGGACAAATAAGAATTATGCATGCTGCCAGATTATTAAGACTGTAGAGTTTTATAGGATTAGATTTCTCTGGGTGTTATTTATATTATGTGTGCCAGAGGTTTTCAGCTAAATAAGATAAATTGAAGCCAACATGAATAAAATACCCCTGGGAAGTGTGCTGCTCCTTGTTCTTCTCTAATTATAATCTGAGCAGAAATCTGTCTCTTCGATGTGAAACCTCTGGATTCCAATGGCAAGAAAAGTCTCTCTGACCCATGTTTCGTTTTCTCTGAACCTTTCGTCTAATTTAAATTTTGATTTAAATATTAGGGCATTTAGGACAGAGCCTTATATAATAATCCATAATGTATAAATATTTAATTTGAGAAAATCCCGAATTAAAAATGAATCAGCCAAAATATTAGGATGTCACAGATACAGTATATTCTGAATGACTGCATTTTCCTTAAAGCCCTCTTGATGATTGACGAAGCTATAATTTTCTCATTATTTCTGTATTTAATTTAATTTAATTTATTTCATTTAGACTTCCAGTGGCTGAGTTAACCTAAGTAAGGTGTTTGCAGCTTGGTTTAAATGTGCAAGGTCTTCCCTACGGAGAGCAATGTGGCAGCTATAATTAGAAAATGGTAAACAAATTATCCAGTGAATCCTTGATTATTGTGTTGGTGCTCTTTTTCTAAAAAAAAAAATTACATTCTGTTTTCAAAATCAACATCTTACATTCTATGATTATAGCAGGAGTAAAACCTGAGGAGTTAGCAGCAGGAAAACTTGAAAAACTTTGCCTTCTGAAGATTGAATAAATTGTTAAATTACACTTGAATTTTATTTTAATTCAGGAATGACTTTTTTTTTAAGAAACACGTACCGTGTACATCTGTACATTTGGTTGCACAGGAACAACAGCAACTTTAATCATTTTATTGCCAGAGTTTATTTACAGTTACCTAAAAAATAACTAAATTGTGTTTTTTCAGTCAAGCAAATATTTTGCATAATTGGGGATAAAAGTATTTAAATACATTTTTCAGTCTCAAGTATGAAGACTAAACAGGGCTTTGAATTTCTGTAAAATCCATTCTGGTTCATCATTACAGTATGTCCTGCCTCATTGGTTGCTTACACTCTGACCACTAGGTGGCAGCAAATTGTTTCCATTACCATCCTTGGTATGTATAAAATATGCATCAAAAGGACCCCAGCTGCATTCAGACTGGAAGTAGTTTGAGGTGGTCCTGTGTCAATAGTCTAAAAGGAGTTTAAGATTTAAGGAGTTGCCTGATTCCTTGAAATACTGCAGTTTTCTGTGATCCACTGTAACTGGACCAGATCTATGTAAAAAATATTTAGATTTGTAAAATATGCTGGAAGACATTTAATCTTTCCTTCCACTTTATAATTTTTAACTGTGTGCGTTTTTCCCCTTGTTTTAAGCATAGTCTACAAAGAAGTAATGGGTAGGGATGGCCATTTATGGTATTGTTTATCATTATTATAAAACATTTTTTATTATAAGAATTTAGCATTATCGTGTCAACAATAAATCCACAATAATGATGTTTGAAACCTTCAAAAACTGCCAGTATTTTTGGGATTGTTATTTTTACTATTTTCTCCGCTGTTGGTTTCCTTGAGAGCATCAATAAATATCAGTGAATTAAAAAATATAATTAAATGCAGTTTATGTAACTGGTGTCCTGATGAAGTCTATGTTGAAAGTGTATCTTTTTAGGAGCAGTATCTGCATTTGTGGGGCTATGATTGCTATCACATGCAGTCACAGCCATACGCTTGCTTAAAAAGACTGCAAAGAAGTTTTAAATAGTCTTTTATCATCCCTTTTATCATTATCACAATAGTACCACAAAATATTGTGATACAATATTAAGTCCGTTTTGCCCATCCCTAGTCAGGGGTTTCCTTAAGCCTGCTTTATCCGTTCCATAACCAGTTTTGAGGTGTGTTTCTTACATCTGATGCAGCAGGTCACCTTCAGATGAAAGAAAGTTGATCAAGATAATCATGAACAGCACAGGAACTGCCAAGGCTCAAGTCTCCTATTAACTGGAAACTGCTTAACCTGGGTGCACTGTGTACAGTGCAGTAAATTTAACACCAGCAGCATGAAACGGTCTTGACCAAAGCCCTTGATCCAAAATCCGACTTTTCATGTTTGACTTGACTCAAGTTGAGGCTTTGAAATGTAAGAACTCAGTACCAACCATAAAGTATAGTGGCGGTAGCATCATGGTGTTGGGGTATTTTGCTGCCGCTGGTACGTTTGCATCGCTCAAATTGAGGGTAATAATAATGACAAAGGAATACCAGCAAATTTTTCTACTCCATTTAAATTAAAGAGCTAGACGGTGGAACCCTAGAAACAGACTGGTTTTCAAACTGGAAAGGTCTCCTAAATAGATCTTAAAATGTTTTTTTGGAATAACTAGCCAGCTAACTTTGAGCTTCTGGGATAGCCTGACCTCAATTATACTAGACCATGCTTCAAACCTTGGTTCTATGCCAAGAAACTGACCACTTTAAATCTAATTTACCATTTCTGTCAAGAGGAGTGGTCAAATTTCCAACTAGAATTATGTCAGAAACATGTTTTTATTTATTATTTTGACCCTGTGTGGTTTAGAGAATATCCGCAGTAAATGAAAACATGTGCATCCAATTTTTTTAATAGCTTATTGAAGATGTATCTTGTTTTATTTTTTCACCCTGAAAAACAGTTTAAATGCTTCATTAAAAACTCAATGGGAACATTTGTGGCCATTGAGTGTACGCAAACTTCTATTTGTCATGATGCTATTTAGCTGTTTTGTCTGAAATTTTTAAGTGGGGTAAAAAGGCAGATAGTTAATCCTAATTAGGGCAGCACCTTATATTGCAAATGTATTGTCGTCGAAGTATCATTGGACACAATGTCAATTTTGCAAATAATGGCTTTACTGGAATTAATATTAGGTAATAACACAAGTACAGTGCAGTCATGTTCAGAACTATATTTGTGATGAATAAAACTGTTATAAGGCATTAGACTGCAAGATAAGAAACTGCATTTTCAGGCATCAAACCTGGTAATAAAATGTGAATAAGTTATGAAAGGGTGTGATGCTAAATATTTTATTGTTTTAACAATGACTTTTAAAAACCATAGCATATTTTTAAACCAGAAATGGGTCCATTCCTAATTACCCCTTTATTGTTATTATACACTTATATACTTTTTTGGGGGGTCAGTCAAACATGCATTATTCCAGCTTTACATCTTCAAAGTTTCTGTTCATTTAGCTTTTATCACATGACTTGACTACATCTGCCACACAGATATTTGAGCTCTACTCTTTCCTGCCCATAACTGGCCTTCTAATGGCATAATGATACATTTAGTCAGAATGCTTGGAAGCTCAACATCACAACTATGAAAGCAGCATTTCATTTTAGATCCTCCCACTGAAGAATAAAACAACTGTCCCAGTCTGTGCTGTGACAAGAACTCCTTGTTGACCCACATGCATTTTTTCGGCATTGCCAGCCACTGTTTGTAGTCTCTTTTTGGAGAATGGATCAACAACACGCTCCCACTCCATAGACTCGCAGTTTTTTCCTTATTGACAATTTTACTTCAGCTTAAAGTTTTGTTTCATGTTATTGCCTTTGTAGTGAACTGTGGAGCGTCTCTTCTGGAGTAGGATTTCAGTTCAGCCCTGTCAAATGTAGCGCTTCACTGCTCCCAAAGCCGCATTTGTTGTCTACTCAAGGTGAGTCCTCTCTTAGGTTTCCTTGTACTTGAAATTTACACCAACTGCAGCGCTTCTCAGAGCTCAGGTTTTCTATAGTAGAATCCTAGAAAACATATAAGCAGCCCAACTGTTTAGTGTTGTTTAGCAAACTTTCTTTTCTAAAACATTTCATGTTTAACTTCAGAAATAAATAAGGAAAGACTAACAAATGGCTCACGTTTTTACGGTATTTGCACAAAAATTAGAAAAAAAAATTCATAACGAAATAATCAAATGTATTTAAATCAGTAAAGCAACATTTATATCTGCTGCTGTAAAAATATTAACCCATCATGATTATTACAGTTATAATATTGTTATCTATAAAACTGAAGTAGTTGTGTTTACCCATAATGACCAACGTTAGATTTGAGGTCAGTGCTGAAAAGGTGTGTGCAAGCAAAGCTGCCTACAAACCCGATTCAGTTCTGGATGAATGGGCCAAAATTCCAGCAGACCACTGTGGAAAGCTTATAGAAGGACACCCAAAACATCTGACCCAAGTCATACAGTTGAAAAGGGAATTTTACCAAATACTCAGAAATATCTGTAAATATTGTTGAATTTGATTAAATTAAAACAAAATCTCTAAGAAAATGTTATATTTCCTCATCTGTTCATCTGATTTTTTTTTTTTTTTAGAATAGGAATAACAAGACTGCTTAAGCCAAGTTTCCCTTTTTTATTGGAGATTTCACTGTATTTTTGGTGGAGATGATGTCATCTCGTCATCAAGCTGTCAGTCAGTCAGTGTTGTTTCTTAGAGGCCTGATGGATGCGTCAGCTTGGGGCTGTTTCAATTACTCCTCGTCTAGCCAGCCATGAAATGGTTGTTTAGATCTAAAATTGATCCAAAGTCAGAATAAAGTCTTTTAATGTTGCCAAAGACGATGTAACAATGATACAACAATGAGCCAGTTGAATGAGGAGGAAATTCTGCAGCTTCAATACAAGCATTTAACCCTAATGCCACATGCATCATATTGATACAAGTATCCTCATCAACTAAGTTAGCTCCTTCTGGGGTAAATAAATCGCAATAAAAAATATTTTGCCCGAATATTTGACAGATTTCTTTCTGGTTTATCTAGTTTATCATGCTTAAATGTTTCAGATCATCAAACTAGTTTTCATATCTGACAAAAATAACATGAGTAAATACAACACACAGTATTCAAAGGACCTAATACATGGTTGTTCCTATTTTGGTAGCAACAACTGTCATCAGGCATTAGCGTTAAATGTCAAGTGTTTTACACCACTGTGGAGGGATTTTTGGCCCTCTTGTCTTTGAAGAATTACTTTATTCACCCACACTGGAGGGTTTCTGAGTATGAAAGGCCTGTTATTTTTGTCCTGTTTAAAAGTGCACTTGCTGGTGAACTTTAAATAATTTTCCTGGCGTACAACTCATGTGCACTTGACCTTAAGGTCACAAACTGGTGCCAGGAAATTTTCCTTTATGAGATTGACCATAACAGCATCACAACAATGTTGACTGTCAGTTCTTTTTCTGATACTTCCCTCCAGTCCCCAAATGGTGTGGCTCTTCACGTCTCATCTTGATTATGATTCAAAAGGCTAGGTTGGTTTGGATGTCCTTTTTACCTTAATAAATTCATTCATTTGAAAACTAAATTTTGTATTTAATCGGGTTACCTATTTTTGATGATCTGAAACATTTATGTGCGAGAAGAAAACAAAAACAGAGGTAATCTTTAAGGAGTGAGTACTCTTTCACTGCTCTGTATGTTATTAAACATATTTTACACATTCATTTTTACATTCTGTAGAAAAATAGAAAAGGCATTAAAAAAATAACAATTAAATGCCCTGAAACACTTAACCTATCAATTATGATGCAAGCAAAATTATATGAAATATTTTGTCCCATAAAACCATCCAACGACCAGTTAAGTTTGAAAATCTAAATTTTCTTACAATTATTAATTGCTTTAAAGTGTTAGTGTTGTGTCGTCTTGGCACGTCGTGTCTAAAATGTGTTTGGTTTGTAAACTGAGCCTCAGGAGACATTTTTGTCAGCTGTTACGAGGAGTGTGGCTCCCAGGCTGCAGAGAGGTATGCAGGGTTACATCCTTGCTTCCTCACGTGCACACATCTGTGGCCTTTAAGATGCAAGCTGGCAAATGGAGTGGAAGAGTAGCCCCATTAAACCCCGGCTCTCCTCTGAGAGGCAGGCCAGGGGCTCCGAACGTTGCTCTCTCGTTGGGCAGCAGAAAGTGCTGACGCAATTTTTTTTGTCTGGCTAAAATGCCTTCTGACCGCATGACACTGGCTCTTTTCTTCCTCTGAGATTCCCCCAGCCGTTAAAGCCGAGGCTACACAAAGGAGACGCAGTATGCGACCGCTTTTTAGGAGGTGGCATAAATTATACTTGTGCCATTAAAACCGCTGCAAAGGTCTGCATTGCTCACATTTTTAGATGGTGAGCAAAGAATTTCTTTGTCTCCAGTGTTGTGTTTAAGCTTTTTTAATTTTATTATTCAGCACAGTTAAGATATTCCGGGAAACAATGATTTATTTCTTTTTTTTGGTGTAGAAAGGCTTCTAAAATAAATCATGCTCTTTGACATCTGTTCAGATGCACAAATCCTGTAATTTATAAAGCTCTCTGGTCTGAGAGAAAGCTCCCTCAGCCCTTTTGCTTGCAGTGCAGATCTGTCAGTTTGTGACGACCTGGAATGGTGGCTCCTGTGCTGGTCAGTGGTGCAGAGAAGCAGAAATATTACATTGTCTCCAGGGCGCTAAAGTATTGGCTTTAACTGCTGTAAGGTTGCATCAAACTTGACTCACGTTCTGGTGTTTTTCTAGATAGTTTCCCTCACAGAGGAGACTTTATGTCTTTAAGCCTCTGGATATTGTTACAGTCAAGCAGTTGCATTTATGCATTTCCTTTAATAGTATCAGTCATGCATCGGCCAACCAGGTGCTGCAGGCTTTAAATCTCTGCTCAGTACTTTAGGGAATAATGCTGATGAGAACGATCTGTGTTGTCAAAGCTGCTGGGGGAGACGGTTGTTCCCTAGTGGGGTGTGTGGGTGGGTGAGCTGCAGTCCACGGCTACTCAAAGGGAGCAGTGTTAAATCCGACACACTGAAACCCACAAACGCCAACTCTGACAGCCAGTTGTGACAAAAAACAATTTAGGTGGCATGATAAATCCTGTTAGAGCTGTGAGGGAGTTGCCCTCTCTTTGGCTTAACCTTGTTTCTTTGATTTTTTTCTAAGCCCTCCTTGTGGTTGGGCTGGGCTTTGAGAGAACCCGTAGATGAGGCAAGAGTTTTTTTTCCAAGTATCTCAGATATTTAAAGAATACTGTGCTGGCTGAATGGATGGATTTTCAAACGTAATAATTCAGTAAAACTGACAAGTCTAAAATAAAAAATAAATAATACAGGTTTCTTCTGTTTTACTTTTAACATTTTTTCTCATTATCTAAAACATTTAAGCTTGACATATACCAGATAAAAATAACCTGATCCATCTATGTTTCATCATGCAGGCTATCTAGTACAAACAGAAGTTCTAGGCAGTAATTTCAATAAGCAGTGTTAAACAAAAAACAAACATTGGCAATAAAGCTTTTATTTTTAGAAAAGGTTGAAATTAACTACAGATCTCTTCTCGTGTAATACATTTTGAAATCTATTTTTGGAAAAAAAGATGCAGATTATAGTTGGATTTTTCTTTTGAAATTGCTTCTTGAGCTCTATACCTCCTCTAAAATATGTCTTTAATTCTGAAAATGTTTAACTTAAATTTTTTTTCATTCAGTAACAACATCCGCATGAAAGACTGTTGTTACAGTGATCTGCTAAAGCGAAGTGTGGAGCATTTACTGATTGGACAAAAGCTAATATTTTAGTTAAGAATCAGCGGATTTAGGTCCCAAACCGATTCTGCTTTTTCTATGTGATCGTATGGTATTAAAAACTTTAATGGGAGAATTACTTGTTGAACCTCTTAAAAGCTGTTAAATTCAACAGGACAAGCATTTCTAGGCAGACAAAAGTACCACATGTACACTACTGGTGTAAAATTTTGAGATAAACAAATACAGTTTCTGTAACTGTGCAAAGCTTTTATTTAAATATTAAAATATAAAACACTCAGACAATTTGCTTGACTAAAAAAGTAAGGTTCTGCTCCTACGGACCTGGACTTGTTTCTGGTCTGGCTGATCCTGGCTTAAGTCACAGATGTCATCTTACAATGTAATGATTAAAGTGGCAAGCTACTTAGGGATTATTTTATTGTCTGTGGGCTGCTTAATCCGGCACAAACACAGTGGAAAGGGATGCAGGGTGAATAGTATGAATTTACTGGGTAACCTCAGCTGCCCTTGGTGGCCTTTTGCCAGAAAAGGAGTGTATCATGTTTAGCCCAGAGACAAACTACATAGTGCGCCTTATTGCTTGTGCTGCTGGTTTGACAAGGACGGATATGCAGTGTTTAGTGACTTGTATGTTTTTAGCTACAAGCTGGCCCTAATTGTCATGCAGCTCATTAAAGCATGTTAGGCTGACGTCTTCGAAGCTGGACGCATTGAATAACTCATAGTCATATGCTCGGGATGAATGTAGATGGGGAAACATTGCTAGCTGCTTTTTATTTTTTATATTAATGAGGATTGTCTTGTTTGTGTTTGGCTTCTCGTTTCATTTTTTTTTTCAGCTTGAATCCAAACGGCAGCACATAGCACACACCATGTGTCACTTTGTTTCACAACTATACAATTACTGATGCATTAAGGGAGGGCATATCACCATTTTTAGAGAAATGTTTGATTAGTTCTTCACAGCAACCACACTGGAGGCTTCAACAGATGACACTGTAATTGTAACCTGACTGAACCCCACTACAGGAACCCATAAAGATGATATTTAAGATTTACTCTTGATGATTTTGGCTTACAGCTAATGAAACCCTAAATTCAGTTTCTCAGTAATTTAGACTGTTGTATACCAAGTGCGCCACTTTGCCTTCCGGCATCATCGGACATTTTGTACCCCAGGATAGTCTGTTACTCCAACTCCCACCATGCATCGCGGCTGATAAGAAGGGGGCGTCGCAGCTCTGATGTCACAGTTGACTATATAGTGATCTGAGGCCTCTCTAATCCTCGCTTTCACGCTGGAAACCGGACCAGGATCTGAGGTCCATCATTCTGGAGAAGAAAATCCCAAGTGGACTTTCATTAATTCTCCCCCGTTGGCCAACGAGAAGAAAAATTCATGAAAGAAGTATCTGGAATAGCAAGGCCAGAAACTTCACTTTACCGATCGAAGACGTGAATTCAACACGTGACAAAAACCCTGCGG
Source organism: Crenichthys baileyi (assembly GCA_036173005.1). NCBI lineage: Eukaryota > Metazoa > Chordata > Actinopteri > Cyprinodontiformes > Goodeidae > Crenichthys > Crenichthys baileyi. The sequence goes on from JAHHUM010002633.1 coordinate 241,363, forward strand.
AGGGTTCAAAGAATTGCCATCCTTGTTTTTGTTCCAGTCGACTGTTGACGGTCCGTCATATTGCTCCTTTTTGCCAAAGGAGCTCCTGAAGGAGACAACACCAAGTAATTCCGTTCTGTTTTTTAATTTCTATTATAATAGCTTGGGCAGGATAGAGTAGGATTTTAGTGGCGATTTAGAATCGCCACTTCTAGTCCAATGTGTTTGAAGTGTATGTGCATGCCATGTGTTATTGAATTTTTGATTATTGCTGGACTTTGAAGCCGACGAGCTTCGCAAGTTGTGTTTTACTGTGTGAAAACCTAAGCGCAGGTGCACTGTAAAATTGAACTGCTATAGAACCTCATGGTGAAATCCCTTTCCTTTGTTTTCAACCTTTGGGTTTTTTTCCCACTGGTTTGCCGCCGAAAAAAGTTTTATGACGCTTTGTGGTTTCACTGAGCTCCAATTTGGGGGGGTTTTATGTCTGTAGTCTGGGGAGGCCGCCCCCAAAGTTTGCTCAGTACCATTTTTTCTATTGTTTTGCCATAACTGCTGATTTGACTTTCATACACCCCAAATGTTTTTTTTTTAGGAAACCCTTTTTTTAGAATGTTTTCTTTGATTAGGTGAAAAATTTTTGAATGGAATAGCGGGGTGTATCAGGGCTGTTGATTTAAAATTTCACGTAGATAAAGAGAAAGCGTTTGTGTTAAATTTTAGCAGGAGTGATTGTCTGCAAAATAAGGTCAAAGCCCCCCGTTCGGTGAAAAGGTTGATTAAAAACAGTGACATCTAGTAATATCAATTTTTACTGAAAAATTTAAAAATTGTAATATCAAAGGCCCTTGAGCCCAAGTTAAAACCCGAGGTATTTTTGATTTCGATTCGTAAGTAATGATTTTTGGTTAAGAAAACTAATGTTTCTCAAAATTATGATTGTAAATTATAATTCTTGATAAATATTAATTAATCAATAATCATAATTCTTACAACTCCCTGTTTAGAAGTGTCTTAAAACAAAAGGGAAACACTTGAATTTTTTTAACGTGGGTGTCTTGAAGCTCTCACTCCAGCTACACCCCCCCCCTTATTTTGGAATCTCCCCAGGACTCTTGAAAATTGTTTGCTTTAAACCCAAAAATATCAGGGATGCAGCTATTCCTGTCCCTTTTGCGGTTTCCACCAGAGTTTTTGCATCCACTTAGCTTTCCATTAATATGCTTGCATACATAGAGCTGTATGCATGCATCTACTTCTTTTACCTTTTTGTGGTGAAAGAACTAGATACACCTTGCCAAGTGAAACATGAACAAACGGCACCAAACGGCAAAAAAATGTTACAATTTCATAGACAATTTTAATGTAATTGCATCTAACATTAATACCAAATTTTATATTTTACAGATTATTTATTATTTTATTATTTATTCCACCCTGCACAAAAACTGTTCAGAGTTTTACCTTCAGGCCGTCGCTACAGAGCACTGTTTACTAAAACCAGCTGCCACAGAGATGGTTTCTTCCCCCAGGCTGTTTCTCTGATGAACATTTAATAGAGTACCAAACAACTGCATACTGAAGTTGCAATTCCACCTCGTATATGTCTATATTGTATATATGTATTAAGGACATAAAGATGCAGAATATATCTTATAACGCAAAAAAAAACAACCCAGAGAGCAAAGTGTACGGGAGTCAAATTCCTTGTTTGTTGTATGTACGAACTTGGCAATAAAGCTGATTCTGATTCTGATTATTTAGATGTATAGGCTTTAATTGAGATAGGGTGAGGAGCTCGGCCGTTCAGGAGGGGCTCGGAGTAGAGCCGCTGCTCCTCCACATCGAGAGGAGCCAGTTGAGGTGGCTCAGGCATCTATACCGGATGCCTCCTGGACGCCTTCCTCGGGAGGTGTTCCAGGCACGTCCCACCGGGAGGAGGCCCAGGGGACGGCCCAGAACACGCTGGAGGGACTATGTCTCTCGGCCGGCCTGGGAACGCCTTGGGCTCCCCCCGGAGGAGCTGGAGGAGGTGTCTGGGGAGAGGGACCTCTGGGTGTCTCTCCTGAGTCTGCCGCCCCCGCGACCCGGTCCCGGATAAGCGGAAGACGACGAGTACGAGTACGAGGCTTTAATTGACAGTCCTTTTAAGGTCATGGTTACCCATGTTGCTTATTCACGTTTTTCTATCCCATGTTTTTTTTCCCACTCAGCTTTCTATACATATGCCTGGATCTAACTCTCTTTATGCAAGCATACAACATTTTTCTCTCGTAAAGAAAAAAGGATTCAGGCTCATCTTAATTAGGACTTAAATCAGTTGATTTTCTTTCAGTAATTCAAGTGAAAAATTGAAGCTGATATATTCTATATAGTACAGATTAAATAGATGTGGTGGCTTCAGTGTAACATTGCTCAAAGCTGCAGTTATCCCTGTTGCTTGTAGATAGATTTCTACCACAAGTTTTCCTTCTACTCAATTTTCTTTTCATTTGCTCGCATACAGAACTGTAAACAGTCAGCTTCTTTTGCAGTGACCTTTTGTGGCTTGCCCTGCTTGTGGAAGGTTTTAAAGTCTGTCTGTTGGACAACTGTCAGCAGTCTTTTCTGATTTTGTATGCCATAATAAAACATTTTTGGTTTAAAAATCCCTCTTTAGTTATAATATTCTGATTTTATGAGAAAGGAAATTTTGGGGTTTCATTTGCTGTAAGCCATAATCATTGAGTCTGTGTGTAATAAATCAATATATCTGTCTAACAAAATAATTTGTTGAGGTGGATTTATAAATATGCAAAAATCCTCCAAATTCATCATTATTCTGTCAGAACTGGGCTTGCTTTTTCTTTTGTTTGAAAACGTTCTCTGTTTATAAATGGTAAATTTTCCTTTCCCGAACTGACTGTAATTTGTTGCTTTGTGTTTGGATACAGTACAACAAAACCACAGGAGCTCATGGTCATATCTTGCAAATGGGGCATTGTTGAACTCTGTGGAAAGAACTAAGTCTCAGGGGAAAAATATATATTTTCATTACCAGCACAGTAATTTAAAAACTCTGCAAACTTTCTTGTCATATGAAATTCGGCCAGCTCAGTCGTGGTTTATCCTCACCGTAGCATTTAGCAGAATTAATGTTTTTCACGATTGCCAGTATGATTCAAATTATTTCAGCATTCAAGAGAAGCATAAAAACTTATCTGAGTTTGTGAGGGAACTCCTTTGGGACTGTGTTTGCACAGGTTTGTGAAAAACCTCCTCCCCCCTCGTTTCTGTAAGCCATCGTCGACAGCTGGACCCAACTAACAGCTGCTGCCCTTCCCCCAGAATCTAAAACCTGAAAAACAACAACAGAAAGCCTGTCAGTTTTGGGCTTTGTAGCTGGGCAAATTGTCTTGTAACTGCACTGTAAATCTCTGTATGGACAAAGCTGACTTTTTATTTAGGTGTATGAGACACTGAAAACATGCCACCCACCTAGACAGCAGACATGCATGTGCCTGCCACTACCAATTATTATGTGCAGACATGCCTGTTAGGGGTCCACAATGCTGTTTTTGGCAACGTGCCTTCATAGAGTTCAGACTGTCAAATTACTACACAGGTTTATGTTATAGTACTATTTTGCCTTTTGGATGCATTGTCACATTTATTTTGTCTATCCAGTTATTAAATATTTAATTAACAGTTATAAAATCTTGTTTTTTAAAGTGATGAACTGATGAATATGAATTTGAATTATTGATCATGTTTATTCAGTTCCGTTTTTTTATATTGTGGCATTGCAAATGTAATCTCAAGGTCCTTAACAAAACAAACACGTCCAAGTCATATCAAAGTTCAAGTAATAAAATCATGTTTAGAGCTTACATTTAAAAACATACATGTTATCCTCGTCGTAATGCAATGCAGTCAAAATCAGCTTATAATGCCCGCTGGCAAAAGTTATGTGTCTAGGAAACCCAGCCAAATTGTTCCAGTAATTTATTTAGAGCAATCACTTATTCAGGAAAAGCATGTGGCACCAGCGGACAGATGTTAGATACAGTTGTATAGTAGCGGTGCTACGATTGCAGTTTCTTGGCTGATCACTGATTACCGATCTTGCCTGACCTGCCGATTCCACTTTTGGCCAATACCGATTTTTTTTTTTTTTATAACTGACACTGTCAGGTATTATAAGGTCACATTACACCTTCAAACTTCCAATCTTATTTTATTCAAAAACACTGAACAATACCCGTTAAACAGTACAAACTTTTTTAACTGCACATAAGGCAGTTTTGTCAAATATAAATTAAACTTTTGGAGCACTGCAGTTCCTTTATTCTTTCATTTTTCAAATCTCATCAGAAACAAAACTTGCACAATAGGTAAGACAAGTAGATAAAATTGGTGGATAAGGTCGGTTGATAAGATTGGTTTCTCATGTAAGTTTATATTTTAAACTATAATTTTGATACTCTAATTTTATATTTGAGATAAATTGGATTTAAAATTCTATAATGGAGGGGTCATGTTTAACAATACAGTACCTTTGTATTTTATGCAAATACATATTTATGTGGGCTGCATGGTGGCGCAGTTGGTAGCACTGTTACCTTGTAGCAAAAAGGGTCCGACTCCCGGCCGGGGGTCTTTCTGCATGGAGTTTGCATGTTCTCCCCGTGCATGTGTGGGTTCTCTCTGGATACTCTGGCTTCCTCCCACAGTCCAAAAACATGACTGTTGGGTAAATTGGTCTCTCTACATTGCCCTTAGGTGTGAATGAGTGTGTGCATGGTTGTTTGTCCTGTGTGTCTCTGTGTTGCCCTGCGATGGGCTGGTGGCTGGTCCAGGGTGTACCATGCCTCCCGCCATAGACTGCTGAAGATAGGGACCAGCTTCCCCGCGACCCACTATGGAAGAAGCGGTAGAAAATGACTGACTGACTGATATATTTATGTATAATTACCTTATACATAAATTTTGTAATTAAATAAATGCATGCATATTAAAACTTGTATAATTTAGATTTTAGCGTATTGCTTTTTAGAATTGTATTTTATAACTATGATTATACATGGTTATTTCATAATTATGATTATGTTATTTAAAAAATAAAAATTGTTATATAAGTTTATTTGATAATGTTGTATATTCCCTCCGGGGGCCCTGTCCCTTATCTCGATCTCAGTTTTTGCATGCTTTAGACAGGGGCCACCACTACAGTAGTTCAGATAATTATTTTAAAAAGAAGATATCTTTATTTTAGAAGACATTAATGTTGATCCTTCTTGCAGAACATTGATTGGTCAGTTGGTTATCAAATAAAGATCAGTGTCTCGTAAAATGAAACCACTCAAATTGCTTTCTTTAAAAAGTAAAAATATCAAGGGTCCTTTGATGTGGATTTTATTTCATTTCCAACTTTCTTTGAAACTAGATTCCCAATGTGGTTATGGTATAGAAATAAACTGGAGACACATTACTCTCATCAAACTGCCATCAGAGGTTAGTTGCTTAGCTAACATGCTAATTAGGTCTCTGTTTCTCTTGGTCTTGTCTCCGTTTTCAATCAGACGTCAGTCTTGTCTGACAGATGGGCCGAACTGGGAGAGCAGGTAATTTAAGATGTTTACTCTGCATCCTACACTTCCCTTCCCACTCTACCCAGATCTGGGTTCTGAGCTGCAAACAGAAATCCTCAGGGTATCATTGCCCTTTCCAGGCACACTAATTTGTTTACTTTTTGTTTCATTGTGTAGATGGCTCTGTAGAGTCTGGTTTACAAAAATAAAACTATTTTTATATAATGCACGCTGGAGAACACACAGCATGGGCTGTATTAAAAATGACTGGAATGGATTAATCTTTTTTAAAGGATGTTAATATGTTTCGCACGCATACAGCCTAATATCACAGTTAATGATGATCAAAGGTCTAGCTGAAACTGGAATTAGATCAAATGCTGCTATTACTGCGACAGTATTAATGGAATTAGTGATATAAAAAATATAACTACACCTTTTATAACAGTTTGCTGTGTTTGCACACGTATGTGCAAACAGAAAAAGGATGACGGCTTGTTTGTTTTTTGTAATTAGAGGAAAGGTGGCTCTCTGGAAATAGGTTGGGAAGAACTGCCTGAGAAGATTCAGATACTTACCTTAATGCTGAGATTTCCAAATTGCTGCCACAATTTCCAAAACCATATTTACACACATTATGAAAAAGCAAACTTGAAGTGTTCTTTAGCAACTTCTTGACAAAAGGCTGTTAGCCATATTTGATTTACTGCCTTCAATAAACAAAACATTACATAAACATTGAATAGCATTTTATACTGCATAAAAAACAAAGAAAAAAATATTTAGGAACAAAGAAACAGCCTTATATGAATTTTAAAACACAATAAGAATAATGGTCTATGCTCTCACTTTTAACTTAATAAAAGCTGTGGGGCTAAGTTGCATTCTAGTTTTGTAAGGTGTAAATTAGGCTAATGCTTTAGTTTGTTTTCGAAATTGTACAGGATTTCAGCTGCATGATTTCAGTTGGTGAGTACTTCAGCGTGCAGACTGTTTTATGGAGCTTTCCTGTTGTACGACATAAAAAGGTAGTTTCTTCTTTGTCTTGCTCTTTTTATTCCCTAAAAAAGACGTAAACTGACAGCAACAAATTATTATAACTTTTTATTTTACTTCAGTGATGCTTTCAGATTTAGTTTTGCCATCTAAACTGATGTGATGACCTCTTCAGGTGAATTAATGAATTGTTCTTTTTTCTTTCTAATTTTTCAGAAAGACACAGCCTTGCTCCTATGCTTTGTTTTAATATATTTTTTATATATCCTGTTCTCTTACTGACTGACCAGTTGCCAACAAACTTAATTAGCTTTGAGATTTTCCAGGATGTTTTTTTCTCTCCTTATCTTTACATTTAATTAAAATTAGTTATTATGATTTTCAAATTCCATTTTATTTGCAAAGCTTGGCAATCTTCTGGATGGTCGCATTAAACTCTGATTGCATAAGAATGAAACTGAATTAATGGTAGTACTTTTAATTTCTGGAACGTGTCAATGCATTTCTTCCACTCTTGACTCATTTGCATGCTAGAAGCTTGCTTCTTCTGTACGAGCTGTCTGTAGACAAGATGAGAGGAAATTATAAAGGGTTGTTGCTAATTCACAGTGGACAAAGAAGTTCTAGGATGAATCTAAACGTGTTGGTGGAACAATACATAATTCATCAGGAAACAGAGTCATTTCCCATCTCAGTTGACGTGCGTCTGCTTCATTGAAAGCAGGTTGGTGTGCATGCCAGTGTAATGTGCAGCCTTATTTCCCCTGACGTGAACAAAACAGAGACTGTTGCCGACAATCACTTTTGACGATTTAACCTGTTTTGTGAGTGATGTAAGTGGGTGAGTCTAGTTGTTGACAGAAACTGTATTTTTCTGCACCAAATGTCATCTTAAGCACCATTCAACATACCTACAGTCTCTTTCAATTTCCCTCCTCCTGAGTGCTTGGATGGAGGAACGTCATTGATCTGATCTATTCTTGTCGTGTGCCTTGAAACCATATCTGGAAATTAAAACTTGACATTCTGTCTTCATTGACTCTTTCATGGCCTTCTACATGCACCCAGTTTGTACACTTTTCTGACAGTAAAAATCAAGGACTTTTTAAGCATTTTCAAGGTAAATTTTCAAACGTTTGCAGCACCAAACTTTGGTGCAGACTTTTGTCTTTGTGGGCCTTCTTTTATTGAGCTTTATAACCACGGCACATAGTGTTCCCTTTGTGAAGGGAGACTATTAACAATCTAAAATACTGTGCAACTGATTAAAATTCTGCAAGTTATAGTAATAATATGAAATGGACATGTCGGCAGAAGGAGCCCAAATGACGTCAGAGACACAGCATGACCGAACATTGCCAAGCCACAACTACTTTTTCCGTAATTAAACCATTAGCTAATCACATTTAATAGCGTTTTCAATAAACATTTTTTGTTTTTGCACATTTTAAAGTACTGTACATGACATAAAACCCTAGCTCGATCTATCCTTTAAACAATCAATTTGCAGTTTACCTGCAATGTTGCAAGATAGCTTAAATTTAAGTTTCCCTCCCACTACTATGACTTACCGCTGGAGAGCGCTGACTCTCTCATCGCCAAAAGCTGTAGGTCCTTCTTGCATATGTTGCAGAAAGCTACTTGAGGATTTATTCCTCGCTTTAACCATGTTTTGTATTTAGCATTTTGAGTCAACGGTCATTAAAATGGCAACCGCCTGGCATGCTGTTTTCTCCCGCTTCCCAGAGACCTGCGTGACTAGCAAAACACAGCTACGTGCTCAAAGTAGGTCTGCTTCATAGCTATGGTTGAGGACGCCGCCGGTGAAGTGGCTAGTCTTTTCATCAGGTGATGTCTACTGCTCCCATGGTGGTGTTTCAAAAAGGACCAAACCCACTCTGAGCGGCAGCGAGGCTTTCTGAGATTTCATTAAAGGCGAAATGATCGCTGTCTATTTGTGCCTTTTAACATAAAAATAATCTAACTGAGGTTTTTAATCAAACTGTAACAGTGCTCGTTATTACAAAACTGTGTAGTTAGAATATCAAGCACCTTTAAGGACTTTATACAGAAATCAAGCACTTTCCCAACCTTGAAAACAGCTTTTTAAAGTTTTAACATTTTCAAGGATTTCAAGCACCTGAACGAAACCTGATGCATTAAGGGCCATCTCAGTTGTTTTTAATAAAAAATAAAAAAAACAGTGGATAGTTTTACTTTAATAATATCTTCTTCCACTTTTAACTGATTGACACACCTCGCCAGGGCTTCTCAACTTAATGATCAAAGGTCCAAATCTGATTTTTGGGTCAGGTCAAAGGTCTGCAACAACTAGTGATGAGGAAATTCCTTCTATAAAATTTGAATGCAACTTCAAATATCTTTAGTTCCAAGTTGTCTTCTGGACTGTAAGTTCTCTAAATTTTGGCTGTAAAGTATAATTAGCGTTCTTATTTTATTAGTGATTTTAACTTAAGTTTGATTTACTTACTTTTCATGATTAAAAAACTTAAGTTTTCTTCTTCGTACACAGGCATACAAAAATAAAGACTCGGAAGAGCTAAGGTAAAACTTCTACCCAGACATTTACAAAGTAATCTAGAGCAATCTAAACAATGGCACTGTCTGCCTTCAACGAACTGATTAAACTGAGGTCCTTATCAAATTTTAATTTTTTTCTCTCTGAGTCCAGTGCAGAGATTTTAGTTCATACTTTTATTACTTGTAGAATAGGTTATTGTAATGCTCTGCTTTCTGGTCTATCTAAAAGAACTTTAGCTCCATCACAGCTACTTCAGAACTCTGCTGCAAGAATGCTGAAATGGACCAAAAAGTCAAACTGAATTTTTAAAAACTGATTTTAAGGGGCTCTTGCTGGTATTTAAAACTCTTGTGGTGGCAGATTAGAGTTTAAATGTTTTTAAAAGCAAACTGAAGACGCATATATTCAGTCTGGCTTTTAGTTGAAGTTTATAGCTACATATATCGCTTATAGTTTATTTGATTTCTAGAAACTTTTATATTATCTATTAATATTTTCAAATTTTAGTTGCTTTTAAGTTATTAATCATGGTAAGTACAGTTATAATTTTTGAGAATATATTTTTTTACTGTTCTAGATGTTATTATTTATGTACTATGTATAGTTTAACTATAGTGCTTTTATAATATTTTTTTAAGCATTTAAACTTTCTAGTTATACAATATACATATATGTCGAGGTTGCTTGGCTCCTTTCTAATCTAATCTACTCAATTGCATATCCACATTTCCTGAATCTGTACTGGAATTGATTTATTTCTCTCACTTTTAATTCCTCATTGTTTTATTACCAATAATTACTTGTTTGTTTGTCTGATCGATTTGATCATTTTAATCCTTTTATTGTGTCTCTAGTGGTAAAATGTCTGTCTTTCTGTTTTTAACCCTCAGGATTGACTTCGCTTTAAATATCTGAACAACATTTCACCTTAAACATGTTTAGTGCATCACACATCTTGGTCTGCTGGAGATCTTTGCACAAGATGTTTCCTGAGATGTTATGCTAATGTTAGCGTGCTTCCTCTCGGTTATGATATGATTGCTTGATAATTTTGCTCAGAAAGTGTTTGTTTTGGAGTTTCCAGTTATTTTTGTAAAAACAAAAAATTCAAAAAGAGTTGTTTGCCTCCTTCAAAAGTTAAGCCCTTTGCTTTGAATGTTGTAATAATTAATAACTAGTGTTTCAGCAGCGCTGTGATCACGTTGTTCCCAGAGGGTTGTTGGTCTGATGGAGAGCTGAGCGTATCACACAGGGTGACATTGCGTGCCAGCGATAAAGAGAGGCTTCTTTTTCCTGCTCTTTTACTGTGAATACCTGCGTAAAGAGTACACAGACATGTAGAATGATAAAAATCCATGGTTTGTAAGATCAAATGCAAAAATTATCGAATGTTATGATACTCCTCCTTTTTAGTTGTCAAGTCCCACGCTTCTGTCCGCAACAGGTCTGGATTGATTTGCCTTTCGATCCAGACCGGAGTCTGAGTTTTAAAAAATACTGGATGATGTCATTTTTTTGCTACTTTTGGACAGAGCAGCAAACATACTCACAAAAGGAAGCAACTCTGCAAGGAACATGATGCAGAAGCATTTTATTAAATATTTCCAAAATGGATTAAATTCCATTCATCAATGCAGAGCTTCCAATATCTGTTCCAATTTGTTAATTATAGTATTATTCAATACAATAACATTGTTTTTTGCACTAACATTTTATGTCTGAAGACAGTTGTAACTCTCTATTCATGAAGTAAATCACTAAGTCCCCTCATGGCTTTCCTCCTCTTCAGAAACTGCTCTAAGCCTATCAACCACTCTGCAGCAGTTCATACACAATTGCCTCAGGCAAAAGAGTTTAACGCTCTTATCTGGCTCTGCTTGCTTGGAGATACTAAGCAACTACAAGACCTCATCATCAGACCTGAAGTGACATGTAGCTCGGAATATTTTCCGCCAGCCAGTACAATGGCAATGATGATAAATTATTAATCATTGGTAAGTTTGTAGTGCAGTGCTTCCCTTTACATTACTGGATCAACCAATTTGGGTTATATGGATGAGATAAACTCCATTGTTTCCATTTGGGCTAATCAACTGAGACCTTGCATATATAAATAATTGTGTGTGTGTGTGTGTGTGTGTGTATATATACAGTATATGTGTATACACGTATATACACTATACAGTTTTTGTGGGTTTGTTTTTTATTTTAAAACAATTTATAATTTTTCTTTCACATCAGATATGCACTGCTTTGTGTTGCTGTAGCCTGTAGCTGTAGGTTTAAATAAAGTACATTGAAGTTTGGGGTTAAATGTGACTAATGTTCAGGATGTATGAATACTTTTGCAAAGATCTACAATATAGTTTTTTAGACATAATCTATTGATAATTCAATTGATAAATATTATGTGGAATTCACAAAATTAAAATAAAAAATCTGTGCTGTGGTTATGTGGGAACCATCAAATGTCAAACATTGATGTCAAAAAAATCTTTTTGTATTCTGCATGATGTTCCTCTTACAAACCCCAGGGGGTACTTGCATGGGTTGAGCTTTTCCCCAAAGCTTTGCACAGCTAGCCTGCTACCATACGGCATATAAATTAACAGAAATGCTAATTTATTTGCTTTTGTCTCATGGAGAGTGATTCCTTTATTTACCTGATAAGTCAAATGTCAGAAGAATATACTAATCGAATGTATATGTAAGCCATGAATAGCAGCTGAATTTGGAATGAAGGGAGAAAAGTTGGTGTAAAACCTCCAGGAATTTAATTTCAACATTAACCCAGTACAGAGACTCCAGCTGATTGTAAATCCCTCTTGCCAAAGTTGATTAATGCTGTTTGCAGCCTTCTAATGTTGAGACTCTACTTGCCCTTTTAAGCTGTGTGTCATCAAACTGATTTTGCTGCTGGAACCTCACTGTATTCACTTAAAACTGATAAAGAGGCTGGTTGTGAACAGATTTATGTGAAACATGATCGACATATCAAGGTTACGTATCAAATTAAAAAATAAAATTACATTATATAAACAAATGCTTAGTGAAATCATAGGTATTAGATTATTTGTTGCAGTTCAGTCCACTGCATTAATGTGTTGCAGCAGCTCTTTTAAATGACCAGCAGGTGTAGCTCTTTGAATGAAGAGGCAGCACACTGAGAGGGAGTTGGTGGAGGAGAAGCAAGAGCAGTCAGGGGGATTGATTAAACCATCTCGTTCAGCCATCCGTCTCTCCATGGGGACGCTGCATTTAAGTCCGTGTTTGACCTTTTTCAGGGCATTGTGTAGCTATTTTTGTTGATAAAGCTTAAAGGCGGCTGCATGTTAACGCTCCAGTTTCTATGCATTTTAATGCAGTGTTGAAATTATATATTTACTGCCTCACCAATGGATTCTGGTTTTGATTTTTGTCACTTTCAGATAATCAAACAATCTGTAATATTTTAACATATGGTACAATAGAACATCAGTTTTAAAATGATGATTTCATTCATTTCAAGGGGGAAAAAGCTGTCAAAACCACTCTAACCCTATTTGAAAATATAATTGCCCCATTTTTAATCATGTTAACTATAATTGACCAAATGATTTTGGTCCTTTTTGACTAGTAACACCCAGACCCGATTACTACAAGGTGTGCACAATGAAGAAATCACTTAAATAGAACTTGTCTGACAACATGAAGTAGGCCAAACATTCTCTAAAAGCAACTCATCGTTAAATTCAAGAACACATGAGAAAGACAGTCCAAGACATCTATCAGTCTGGAAAAGGTTACAAAGCAAGTTCTAAGGCTTTGGGACTCCAGCAAACCACAGTGAGAGACATTATCCTCAAAAAAAAAAGAAAACCTGGAACAGTGATAAACCTCCTCAGGGGTGACATGCCTACCAAGATTACTCCACGGCTGTACAATATAAGCGACTCATCCAGGAGGAGAATGATATCTAAAGCAATGCAGGCTTCAATTGTCCTAGTTAAGGTAAGTGTTAATGAATTAACAATTCAATTCAATTCAGTTTTATTTATATAGCGCCAGTTCACAACACATGTTGTCTCAAGGCACTTCACAAAAGTCCGGAACATACATTTCAATTAATCTAATCATTGAACAGTGCAGTCAGATTCAGTTATTTATTCAAATTGGATAAAAAGTTTTTCTGTCTAAGGAAACCCAGCAGATCGCATCCAGTCAGTGACTAGCAGCATTCACTCCTCCCGGATGAGCATGTAGAGACAGTGGACAGTCACTGGCGTTGACTTTGCAGCAATCCCTCATACTGAGCATGCATGTAGCGACAGTGGAGAGGAAAAACTCCCTTTTAACAGGAAGAAACCTCTAGCAGAACCAGGCTCAGTGTGAGCGGCCATCTGCCACGACCGACTGGGGGTTAGAGAGAACAGAGCAGAGACACAAAGAGAACAAAGAAGCACTGATCCAGGAGTACTTTCTATGGGAAGGAAAAGTAAATGTTAATGGATGTAGCTCCTTTAGTCGTTTCATCTAGAAAGAAAGAACAGATAAACTCTGAGCCAGTTTTCAAGGTTAGAGTCTGAAAAAGAGCAGATAGAGTTAGTCACAATAAAAGCTCAGCCAGTAGCCATGTCTAGGGGAGAGAAAGGGTTAAACACTAAAAGACAGGGCCATGTGGATCATCGGTAGAGGGTGAGCATTAAGTTGTTGCCAGCAGAAGCTCGGACGATTCCCCTCTCCAGAAAGGTGTCACAGGTAGACACACAGCCAGGCCAGGTGTAGCTTTTAGGAAGAGAAAAGAGAGAACAAAGTTAAAAGCTCAAATAACAGCAAATAATGCAAAATTGGAGAGTAGTGTGAGAATGTAGCGAAGAGGGTGAGAGTGGTCATTATGTCCTCCAGCAGCCTAAGCCTATAGCAGCATAACTACACAGATAGTTTCAGTTCAGATTATTTAGTTAGACGGCGCTTATTTACAACAATGTCGTCTCAAGGCCCCCCACAAAGGGTCCGGAATGGCGCAGGGCCGCCGGGGAGGCCAGACCAAACCACCGGGTGCCAGAGCCCGGCCACCCCAGAACGGGCCACGTGTAGGGGCACTAAGTAAAATAATAAACTGATAAAGTTTATCCATCTAGAGCCCACTGATGGCCATTGTTATACTAAAAACCACAAGGATTGGGATACCTCTCTCTGTCAGACTGATTATAACCATTGGAAAAGAGAAGGGTCATACAGGTAGCAGAAATGGAGGGTGTGTTTGCACCTCAACCATAACTGAGCCGGTTTAGGCTAATACCTGACTCCCCCTTACTCCATCCAACAAGGAGAGAGGAAGGCTCCCTCCCTGATAAACTAAGACACTCTAACTATAAGCTTTATCAAAAAGGAAAGTTTTAAGCCTAGCCTTAAAAGTAGACAGGGTGTCCGCCTCACGGACTAAAACTGGGAGCTGGTTCCACAGGAGAGAACCCTGATAACTAAAGGATCTGCCTCCCATTCTACTTCTAGAGACTCTAGGAACTACCAGTAAACCTGCAGTCTTGACAACGAAGTGCCCTGTTAGGAACATATGGAACAATCAGATCTCTGATGTATGATGGAGCTACAAAAAGAAAGAGACTGGGCAAAAATGGCCTCCATGAGAGAGTTTCAACGCCAAACCTACTGCAAACTAAAAAGAAAACAAAGGAACATCTCACATTTACCAGAAAACAGTTTAACTTTTTGGAAGGTGTGTCTTGTTACATCTGGTGTAAAACCAACAGCATTTCAGAAAAAGAACATCTTATGTACAGTCAAACATGGTGGGGTAATGTGATGGTCTGTGACTGCTTTGCTGCTTCTGGACACTGCTTGATTTGCTGTAATTGATAAAACTACAAATTCTTCTGCCAGAAAGTCCACCTTGGAGTGGGTCATAAAAAACAAATAAGGTTTTTAGTGGCATACTCAAAGTCTAGACTTAAATCTGGCTGAGATGTTGTGGCATGAACTTTAAAGACGCTGCTCATGTTTGAAAACCTACCAATATAGTTTAAGTAAATCAATTCTGGAAAGAGGAGTTGGCCAGAATATCTCCATGTTGATGTAAAAGACTTATTGTCATTTATCAAAAATGCTTGGTGGCTGTTGTTGCTGCCAAGGCCGGGACGGCAAGCTATTACGTCTAGGGGGCAGTTAGCTCTCCACATAGAGCCAGGTTGGTTTAGATAGCTTTGTTTTTTTACCACAATAAATGAGATCATTATTTGAAAACCTGCTTTTTGTCTTTACTTGGGTTATCTTTGTCAGACATTCAAATTTATTTGTTGATCTGAAACATTAAAATGTGACCCAAAAAAAGAAAAAACAGGAGCAATCTATAAGTGGGTGAATACTTTTTCACAGCCCTCTATAAGTTTCCTAACATCCCCACTCATGAAATTCTTAGCAGCTATTTTGTTCTTTCTTAGAGCTGCTCCATAGGAAGACTCTGCAGGTCTTGAATTTCTCAGTGCAGTTTGCACACAATTCTGCATTTGTGTTGTTCACAGGAGGCTGAAAGTGACACATCCATAACCTAAAATCAGAGTTTTGTTGTCATTTTGGTGTCTGCAGGGGCAAATGCTTTTTCATAAATCACTTACGAACGATGCCGTCTGCTTTTAAACGGATTACAAGAGAACATGGTACAGAACCTAAAAAAAAAGCTGTGGTTAGGCGGCTCTGAGAGAACGAATATGTTCTGTGATTTATTTCTGCACTTCGTCTGGCTGGGGAAATTTTCTTCACCTATCTACATGGCTAGCAGCATTTGATTGCATTATTCAGTCTTACCCAGACATACTTTTAAGAAAACTGTGAAGAATAAATGGCCACAAGTTACATTCACCTTCATTTTGCTCTCCCTGATTCTAATAACGGTTGAACCACTATTTTGTTTGCTTCCTCTGGCTGGATTTGAGAGATAGGGCAAGAGAGGCCTTGGTTGGTTCAAACTGGGCAGAGTCTTTCTAATAAAACTGTGTAGGAGGACTTTTTATGGCCTACAGGGACATGCTACAGCCCAAAACACACGACAATTCACTCTGTGGGTCATGTTTGTGTATTAGTACAACTCACCTTGGCTTGTGAGTTCTATCTCATTAACTCCTATCCAGTTGCTGTAAGCATGTGGCTTTGCTGAAACGAAGTGAAGCTATTTTTATAGTTTCATCTCGATAATTTAGAATATCATCAAATGTAATTTATTTTAGTAATTCACATGAAAAATGTAACTGGTGTATATATAGATTCATTACACATGGAATATTTTAAATGTTTTTTTTAGTTAAATTTAAGTATTATGGCACACAGCTAATTTCTCTAAAACTGTTAATTTTACATAAGACCAATTAAACTGATTTTTCTATATTGCAATTTTAATTTTAATTATAGTAATAATAAAATGATATTTTATACAGACATATGGGCCTGCTGAAAGTGTGTCCATATATTGTACTGTGGACTCAGACTTTTAGACTTTAGCCTTTATTGTCCCCAAGGGGAAATTTTTTTCCACAGACCAGCCCATGGACTGCCATTACCAGCAGGCAGAACAATACAGTACAGGGCACCAAATGACATTACTACCCAGTATATACAATCAATAGATGGTCAAGGGTCCATTTGCATTACTGACGTGCGGTATGGATGTAATCAGCCTTTGACTCTGCTCAGTTGTCATGAAATCATTTGCTCTGGTGTCCCTCATCTTCCTTTTCACTGTACTCTGTAGGTTGTGTATTGGGTTTAGGTCAGTCTAGTTTGCTAGCCTATCAAGCACAGCAACAACATGGTCATTAAGCAGGTATTGGTACTTCTGGCAGTGTAAGTTGATGCAAAGTCCTGCTAGCTAATGAAATCAGCATCTCTGTAAACCTTTACAGCAGATGGAACCATGAAGAGATTTTAAAACTTGCTGGAAGACGGCTGTGCTAACCTTGGACTTTGCAGAACACAGTTGACCAACAGCAGTAGCTAACATGGCGTCTCAAATCATCACTGACTGTGGAAACCTCATACTGGACCCTTGAACATTTTAGTTTATATTTCTCTTCACTCTTCCTCCACATGTTGGGATCAAATTAAATACTACATTTGCTTTCATCTCAAAAGAGGGTTTTGCATTCCACTTTTGCCTTCCAACCAACCTTCCACTAATATGCTTAAATAGAGATCTCTGTGAAAAGCCAGCTTCTATATCAATTAGTTTTTGTAGCTTACCCACACTGAGCAGGGTGTCAATGACTGTCTGCTGGACAACTGTCAATACAACAGTCTTCCCCATGACTGTATATTCAGTGTAATGGTCATAACATAATATTTTAATAATGTTTTAAGAATGTATTTTCATTGGTCTTTTGTTATATTGTCATTTTATTATTATTATCTTTGGAGAAAAGAGTTTTGGTTTTTCATTAACCATAAGCCATAATAATCAAAACAAACAGATTGAGGCTGAGGCTCAACTGGCAACAATGGAACCATTTATAAATATATGAAAGTGTGGTTAAAAGCCACTGGAAGCCATCTAATCAACTGGTTGCTGCAGATCCTAAAGATAGTCTAGAAAGATGAGGAGGTCTCACAGTTTAATTTTACCCACAAGAGGTTTGATAGTTGTCTCACCTGTGACTGATTACAGCCATGTTTGGTCCATTGTGATATAGATATCATCACCTTCCCCTCAGCAGCACCACAGAATTGGAGGACATAAATTCAGATTAATAAATAATCCACTGCAGGGCAGGAGTGAAACTTTGTAAGTAGCAACCCTGAGTGGTTTCTGCATTGCCTCGTGCAGCTCTGACAGTGAGAGCCGGGCCCTGACACTTCCCGTTATTGATATCAGCGTGATTTATGGAGCCCTGTTCCCGTGGCCATCCTCAAACTGGAGTCTGTGATTTATCCCTGCCTGATGATGGGGAGTGTCTACTTCTGGGAAGATAAGGGATGTAGGATTAGACTGAATTTAGTTTTTTTTTCCTTTTTTTAAGAGTGGGTGTGTATTTCTTGACTTCATCAATGCACTGTGGTTGGAAGGTTTTGCTTCAATGAACAGTTCACTGTTTATTTCCCCTCCATGAACTAAAGAAATTATTGGACTCTGGGTGACTGTCTCAACGAGACTGCTGTTGTGAAATAAATAGTCAGGAATCGACTCCTCTCTTCCATTTTTCTTATTTGATTAAGGTTTGACATTCATATTTCCTTGTCAGGCTGACAGATTGCGCTGTAATGACCTGGAGAAACGTGCATCCCTTAGGGCCTGCAACAGTAATCTTCCAGTTTGTCAATGCTTCATTTATCTTGAGTTTCTCATTGTCTTTGATGGGCGACACCTAATTACATATTTTTAAACAGATTTTTATTCCATCTTTAAGAAGAGCTTAGTCATTGCTCTGTATTTACCCTAAAATTCCGTATTTATGTGCCCAACCTATGCCTGAGAAAGAATTCAATTTAAACCCTTTAAAGTCTTTTGTGTCTGTTGTGGCCTCTGCTTTAATGTTAATCACAGTAAGAGGCCTCCTCTGGGAAACATGTGTCCCCCTCTAATCGTATCATTGAGTCTGTGTGGTTTCCTCTCAGAGGAGTTTCAATTCAAAGGCAGAAGGGTAACATGAGATAAATCCCATTTGATGCCCCATGACACTGGCCTTTGCCATCTCTGGCCCCATTAAAGTCTACTTCATTGATTTAAATAAGCCTTGTAATTAATGGAGGGTCACAGCAGATCTCAGGCCAGGCTCAGACTCAGAGGGGGGTGCATGCACCTGCTGCTGGCTGAATTTTTTTATGTTTAAATATTTAAAAGACTGATTAAAATTTAATTTATACATTAAAGGGTGCAGTATGAGAGACTTATGATATCTTATAATCTAGTTAATGTTGGTATACCATGACACGGCTTTTCTTCAAGCTGCAGTAGTATGTGTGAAGCCTCTGATGCCCCAAAAAGCTATATTACACCTAATTTATTCACATTCACCTGAACTTCTCCAAATGTTTTTTTCTGTTGCAATCACAAACTCTCATGCATTTATTGGGATTATAAGTGACCGATCAAAATAAAATGGTCCATAGATGTGAAGGGTTAGGGAGATAACCTGTGAAGACCGAAGAGGTTTGTTAGAGAACATTGGTGAACAAACAGCATCACGAAGCCTAAGGAACACAGGTCAGGGATGAAGATAAGATGGTTAAAGCAAGGTTAAGTTATGAAACAATATCCCAAACTCCGAACATCTCACTGAACACTGTTTAAACCATCAGTTGAAAATGGAAAGAGAATGATAAAACTAGAAACTTATTAAGTCATGGCTATCCATTTAAACTAACAGACCGGGCAAGGAAAGCATTAACAAGTTAAGCAGCTATTAAACCCATAGTATCTCCAGAGGAGCTGCAACTCAGGTGGCAGAATCTGTTGACAGGACAGCTATTAGACCAAAGCGAAACTTTTATGGCCCACAAGCTGAACGCTATGTCTGATACTGAGCACACCATGACCATGGTGGTGGCAGCATCATCCAGTGGGGATGCTTTTCAGAAAAAAACTGATGTTTTGATTATGAGTATTTTTTTTAATATGTAATATTAATACTTCAATATTTTATTAAATAATATTTCGGTCTGTTAAGGGTTGTCCTGTGAATACCAGCCCAATAAGGCAGTGGTTTTAGATCAAAATTGAAAGGGGTGAGCCAAGCTGGGGCATTATTGAACAGCAAAACTCTATACACACCCAGAAAAAAATTCACACAATTTCTTAAAGTACAAGAATTTATTAACAAAAATAAGTCAACTCAAAGTCAAACATATTTCAATCAACAAACTCTTTACTATGCTAAAACAACCCAACTAAACTACCAAACAAAATGAAAGAATAAGGAAGACCAATGGGCTGTGTGCAATATAAATGAGTGAATCAAAGATGGTTGAAAACCAGGACCGAGTGATGCAACATTACCATGCAATATTTATGTTTGAGAACCAAGGATTATCTTGAAGAATCTGGAAATGAAGTTAACTTAGTCCTGGAACTAACTTAGGCAATAATTGGTATACCTTCAAACAACCATTCACAATGCAAGGTCAGATAAAAAATTTTAGGAAAATGCAACAAAATGATTGCTGAATAAAATCAACCTTCTGGAGACCAATTCTCAACGGTGTTTAATTAGGTGCCTTTATTTATTGAAATAATATTTATGGAAACATTATTAAGGAAATATGAAAATAATATTTTAGGAAATATTATTTTGAATAAGAACCAAATCTTTCTGGATAAATGGTTCTTAATGGTGTTTAATTACCGTATTTTCCTCGACTATAGAGCACAGCTCAATATAACCCGCACCCACAAAGTTTTTTAAAAAAAAATGGAAATGTACATATATAAGCCGCACCGGGCTAAAACCCGCTGATATCGACTGAACCGATTACATAGTTTAACTGAACAAAGCTGAACTGATTAGTTTCTGAATGGTGCCTGTAGCATAAAAGTGAAAGTGCTGATCAAACAAATCAGCTCTATTTCCTTCCTGTACTGCCAGATCAATGGCCTTCAACTTAAATGCGGCATCATATGAACTTCTTCGTGTGGTTTCCATGATGAGTGGGTACGGGTTTGAAAAAAAATCTCCCTCGTGCCTGCTGCTTGCATGTGCTAAATGAAAATTAGCGCTTTCTTCTTCTTTGATTTCCAATTTTGAATTCCCACCTGTCTTGTATTTTTCACTTTCTGCAAAAGTGCTCCCTGGCAGGTGAAGAAAAATCCACAGAAAAGCCGCACCTCATTACAAGCCGCGTGGTTCAAAGCATGGGAAAAAAGTAGCAGCTTATAGTCTGGAAAATATGGTAGTTATCGAGTTCAGTAAAATAATATTTAGAGAAATATTATTTCCTAGAGTGAATACTAACAACCTTTTTGGTAAATGATCTTTAACTGACTCAAAGTAGGCAAGCACGTGTTCTTAGCTGTTAGCGGTTGGTGCTAACAAACGAAACTTATAGCTGGTTACCACAATCAAACACATTCCCTTAAAGTACCACTAATAAAAGGGTTGAAATGCATAAGCGTGGACGGCGCGTTATGAGCGATCTTCTGTGTGAATCACCCTTTAAATAAAGTTTGTCTTAACTTTAAAAACACAGAACACATAAACTGAGCCCATGTGCTGAACAGCTAATCTGCTAGCACTAAGGTGGCTGAGTTTTCAACACAACAAAACCAAACGCCATAAAACGAACCTTGTTTAGATTATTTCATTCTAAACTAAACTTCTCTGCCCAAACACTTACTCTTACGTGAACCATGCTGAGGAGAAGTTGTCCAGGGCGACGAAGTTGAGGAAAGCATCTATGGTGAACAAAGAGTTAACTTGCAGCTAACCTCCGGAGCTGTGGGGTGGGGCGGCTCGTTCTGCCGGCCGGCCAAACTGCACGTTACTGCTGTAGCCACGGTAATGCGGTCCCGTTGTCCTTCCATCAGACCGGGAAAAACTGCGCTACTTGGCGTTGTAGAGACAGGGTCTCTGCTGGGAACTCTATGGAAAACAGTTTGCTTCTGTAGACCTCAGAAAGAAAAGTCAAGCCACGCTTGCACCTTAATTACCCCCGTTCATGACTGAATACCGGACTCACAAACAGCAATTCATTCCTACTTAACTCAGTGCATATGATCGCATGATCGTATGACACTCTTGGATCCAGTTTGAAGAGTTATGTCTGTTTGCCAGCAAAGAGACATTAGCGCGCTGTGTCCCTCCGTCCAGTTCAGCTGGGGACCTGCGTGGAAGAGGTCAGTTTGTTGCAAAGCGAGGTTTTTATTCAAACAGTGACGTCACAGGAAGTCCGCTGTTACTCCCATCTAGTTCCTGTTCCTGGCTGTGCTGGAAGTGAATGCGATTTATTTTGAAAGTTCCCGAAAATTTCTTACAGGCCTTTAATGTTGTAACCCATGGCTGGGGTCCCAACACTGATGTACACTGTCACTGTCCATTTAATCTGACTGAACGTGAGCAAAAAATTGAATGGGCAAAAAGTTGTATCTAAATAGATGCCAATTGCAGCGAAAGATGGTTCTACACAGGGGCGGGGTTGTATGATTTTTTTATGATTGTATGATTTTATATTTCACCTATAACATAAAATCCATTTTAAGTTTGTGGTTGGGATGTGAACAAATGTGAAAAATTTAGAGGGAGTGAATCCTTGTTGAAAGCAAAATGTTATGGAGCATGTTTACAGTGCTTTCTCAAGCAAGCCTCCCAAGTTGTTTGATTCATCTTTCATTACAACAAACAAGTGTACTGTTTGTTGTCACATTAGCTGCTGAAAGCTGCTCATGCAAGCCTGGTGAATGTGCCTTTAAGTGGGTTTTAACAAACAGGAGGAGCATTAGGAGCAAGCTGTGGAGGATCCTGAGATGGGCTGCATCCGCTTGGGCACATTTCTGGATCTGTGAGAGCATGCTGCTTCTTGGCTTCCCTTCGCAAAGGTCAGCACACAGGGTCAGAGAGAGTGGGAACGGGAGAGGTGAACGCTTACACTCTCAGATTGAACATTATGTTTGAGCCTCTCTCTTGCTTTCCTGTCCTGTTTAGATTTTAAACATTGATTCCCTCTTCCCAGAAACAGACAACATCTCTTCTCATTTTCTGCTCTGGCAGCTTGTTAACGACAAACTGTCTCTCCTGTTCTGCTCATGGTTAAACATATGGAAACACATTTATTAGGATAGATGCAGTCGTTTTTGTTTTTTTTTCCTCTGTAGCTCTTTCACTGTGAGGAGGAGCTGACGGAGTTACAGTGGGTATTTACTGAGTGAGTCATGGCTTTTTAAGATTTCAAGTTAGTATTATTACAGCTTTAGCCTATGGCCTGCAGGCTATCCAAACCTGTTATAATAGGATTGTTTGCTCCTCATGTTTCATGATGAGCTCAAGTGTTACTGGGTTGATTCTTACACTGCTTTGGCATATATGTGAACAGATCTGACCTGTTGCCTCTTTACTCTCTTTTCATGTCTATCTATAACAGAAAGGCACACTATCCATACCCTTTTTCTAGATAAAGAGTGGGGCTTGCATGTTTCAGCAGTATAACACCATGTCTCATCAACTGAGTAAAATCTGTTCACTGCATCATTCTAAAAATGTACCCAATTCTTTGCTGATTGTGAAGTAGAATGGGTTTAATCGACAAGCTTTGACTACGTTCACACTTCGGATCTTAAATGGTGAATGGCCTGCACTTGTTTAGCACTTTATTTAGTCCGAGGACCCCAAAGCCCTTCACACTACAATCAGTCATTCACCCATTCATACACACATTCACACACTGACAGTGGTAGGCTGCATTGTAGCCACAGCTGCCCTGGCGCAGACTGACCACAGTGAGGCTACCATACAATCGGCAGCACCGCACCCTCTGACCACCATCACCATTCCCAAGGACAGAACCACTGAGAAGGACGGAGCGGGGGTTTAAACCGGCAACCCACCGGTGACGACACAAACCTCTACCACCTACATCCGATTTTTTTGCTGAAATCCAATTTTCTTTTTTACTAGTCGTTCAAACTACTAATTAAATGCGACCGCCATCAGACTTCAATGTGAACGATTCATGTCTCTAAAGTGATTTGCATGCGCAGATGGAGAATTTAGACATCACACAGCACCACACTGTTTACTGAAGTAATAATGGATGTAGGTGTCTCTGTGTTATTATTAAGTTGTTTAGCAATGGGGAGTGGACAAAATTATGACCACATTATAACAAGGCTAATAAAGGTAAGAAAAAGAAAAGAGAGCACAACTATTTAGAATGGCCTTTTCTGAGCAGTGACTGCTACCTCTGTAGAGAAGTCTGCGTAGATGCGTGGTCAGAGCCAGGACCATGACGTAAATGTTGGATAAAATTGGGTTGCATATGGGCAAAGAAGTCGCATTTGAGCCGCCTTTGCCTGCAGTGTATTCTACAAAAAAATCTGAATTTGTACTCCGTCAGTGCTCTGTCACCTTGAACCCGTGGAGCTGATGAGGCTGCCTTTTATCTAACCCTCAGCTCAAAGTGAGGATAACTTATGTCTCTGCATAAAAAAATCTGCTTTCATGATTTCTGCAGTAATGTTTCTTCGCACAGATAAGTGAGTCTAACCAACCCAGTTGAGATGGATTCTTGTGAGCTTTGCTTCAAGTGATGAAGTTATAAAGTTTACAGCTCATTTCAAGAAACTCAGCAGCACACTGCATAATACCAGAAATGCACTATTGGGACTTTTGTGACTGATCGTAGTTTAGTAACAGTGATATGATCCGTTTCTCCAGCTTCCCTCACAGTGGCCGTAATATAAAAATCTTAGTTGGTTTCTAGTCCCTCTAAAGGTCAGTGGGAAACCGTAACTGTGGAGAGAAGTGGCTTTTTGAGAGCTTTTTCATGAATGCTCTCTTTTTCCATTTATTTATTTATTTCTTGTTTGGGTCCACAGCTGGAGCCTAACTGTAGGGGCTTTTCTGAGTAACCCTCACCTAACGGAGAACATCTGCTGCCATGCTTTTTACTGCAAAGGCTCACGTCAAATATCTTTTTAGGCACTGTGGAGGTAGGGGTTGGAGGGAATTACTAAGATAAGCAGAACTGACGGATTAAACATGAGCAAATTTTACTGTCATGATAATTAAGGCTCATGCAATCAATCTCTAATTTAGTTTGCTTAATGACTAAAAATTTAATTTGTTTGTTTTTTTTTGCTGTTTTTTTATTACTAATTCCAAATTTGACATACTGTATTTTATATTCTTTTCAGTTTAGTACAGGGTCTTTTCAGTTTAGTGCAATAGAGTAAATACAACATCTTCTACATTTGGGATTCCTATTAAAGATATGCAAAATTCCTCATATAGCAGTAACCTTATATCATAAAACCCAACAAAAAAGCAAGGAAAAAGAAATCAGAGTGTAGTTATCCACGATTTCTTGGGTCATGGGGGTCTAAAACATGACACAGAAGCCCATTTCTGTTACCCGCTCTTCAAAATGGGAAAGACCTATTCCATATCCATCCGTCCGTCCGTTAATAACACTATTTGGATAAATCTATCATACCAGTCCAGGCAGACATTAAGCCAACCTAGACTTTTTAGATTGTGTGTCAGCAGCACTGACAGCTCTGCTGACATATTTGTCCAGTTTCATGCCGTGAACACATATTACCTAGTTTCAGTTGAGCTTTTTTTGCTCAGCTTACGCGGTAATTAAACAAACGCTTGCATGCTACTATGGGCTTTTGGCATTTTCTCTAGTCACTGGACATTCAGGAGTAATTAGAGAAAACAACTCTTCTGCTCCTTAACATTTACTCCTTTCCCTGCTTGCAGGAACATTAGAAGATTGTGTTGATGCATTACGGGCATGTCCTGCACACTTTCCTTCCATCTCCTGTCTAAGAATCTGTCTTCATCAATAACTACATTTTTCTTTTCCATTATTACCTGCTCAAAGCCAGCTGTTACTGACACATGTGGTTATATTTGTTATATTTATAATGCAGTCAGTTTTGCCAGAACTTTCTTCTATTAATGAGGTTTATAGTTTTACACTCCAGCCTAAGAGGTACTGATGACGCAGAGGTCTATGCATCTATTTGAAAGAAAATAATAAGAAAATATGTTTGGTTAATTTCAAAGTAGGATTTAGACTACGTTTTTATATCTTTGTCTGTCTTCTGCATCTCTTTAGAAGTCATATTTCTATCATTTAGCTTGCATCATCAGCATGCACAGGGAGGGACTTGGTGGGTCATAGTAAAACTGATGGTATAGTTGGTCGCAGGGCAGACTGCTTATTGGTCCTTAGTACAGTAGATCCACATTTTTGTCCTTACTAAACAATCATATCTGAGAGAAATACATTCTTAAAACTAATGAGGCAGGATAAAACGGCTTCAGTCCATCTATCCATCTCTGTTAATTTATTCTAGACTAGGTCAGGGTGAAAATCCTGAAATTCCTCCCCCTAGTTCCTTTTGAGGGATCCCAAGGCATTCCCAGGACAAAAGGAATATATAATTTCTCCAGCATGCTCTGCGTCCACCCTGGTGTCTCCTCGGTATGAAATGTGCCTGAAAAACCTCTAAAGGGGGGCATTCAGGAGGCCTGAACATATGCCTGAACCATCCCAACCAATCTGGTTTAAATTCCAAAAAAATTAAGAAATTCCCACACTGCCTTAGAAAAGTATTAAGTGGTACATTGACTTAATTTATATGGTGCATTTATATTTATATGGACCAACTGTTTTGAGTTGGACTGTCACATAAAATTCAGTTTGTGTTGAAATTTGACAGTAAAGGTAGAGTCGAAGGGAGAATACAGACAGTGTTTTTGGTATCCTATTTCTTAACTTTTTTTCCATACCGAACTCCGTCCTCTTTACAAAACTTTACTTTGTTAACCATATTTTACTGCATTTTAGTTGTGTTTCGTTGTCTGTATTTGTTTTTGCCTTTTCCCTGTCATCTCTATATAGCTATTGAGTAAGTGAGTGAATTTTAATGCTCTTCATCCTTCACCTCATGGTAACACCGACTGCACTGTGTTTACCAAATAAAAATGAAGGCTGGGGGATCTTTCTCCAAGGCATGTTGTAAATCCACTTGTACTTCCTTCTATTCTTCTCTAATTACAAGGAGGCATTTGATCTCACACTTTGATGATAAGATTAAGCATTCATGAATGGGATTTTCCCTGCTTCAGTTTTCTGATACATTAACTTTGTCTGAAGCTTCCCCTCTTCTCTCCTATCTGGAGAATTTAGCTGTGCAGCACTCTCTGATATCGCCGATAATGCTTCTCACTGATGAATTCTATTGTTGGCAGTTGGATCTCCAGACGGACATCCGCTCATAATAAATAGTTCCTTCACAAAGAATAAAATGTATTTTCTTTGCTTTCTCCACCAGGTTTCTTTCTGTAGTTGGACATCCGCTGCTGCAGTCATGTTTAGGAACAGCTTGAAGATGCTGCTGACGGGGGGAAAGGCCAATCGCAAGAGTCGGAGCAGCGGTGAGTGTCTCTTATGATGCCTGCCACAAATAATGATGCATCTCCCTGTTGGCTGCAGGTGGTTTCTCGGTTTACTTTTGGAAGCAGAAACATGAAGCAGAAAAAATTATACATGACTTTCAAAAGTTTTAAACAAATAAAAATCTCCCAAAGCCTGTTTTTAAAAGCTTAGATAAGAGCAGGAAACCCTTCGCTCTGTGTGAATGTGAAAAACGTTGGGGTTGTGCAGGACGAGGAAGTGGTGAAATGGGATGGGATTTCTTTTTTTTTGCGACGTTCTCTCACGTTGTCAGTACTTAATCCAGCTTTTCTCTGGTATTTAAAGAATGTTATACCAAGTCAAGCAGCACTGTGAACAGTTGTTTCAGTGCAGAACATCCGACCTTCATTGTTCAGGCTTTCACAGGTGTTAAAAACTTCAGTTCTGCTTTATTGCATTACTCTTATTTCTTCAGGTAATCCAACAGAATAAAATAGTTTAACAATCCATTTCGGTGTTCTAAAGGCTGTGAAGGTGCGATGGCTAAAAAGGAATTTATTTATTTCTATGTGGAAGTCAGAATGGAAGTACTTTGTTGCATTTTATTTTCCTGCGTCTTGATAGAAAAAATAAAGGGCGACAGATTGACAGGCAGGACAGAGCCAGTTTGATAATTCCATGATTGGCTAAGCATTAGCCACTAACATCATTAAAGTTGGTCTTTGCTTTGGAGCCTTTTATCGGCACTAAACTAAAGTGCTTTTTCTTTGTTTTGGAGAAATCTGAACTGCAGCTGTACATCTCTTGTTAAAAATATAAATTATGTAGAGAGATCAAATCTCTCTACACTGATTGTTAAAACACATCTAAAGATTAATGAAACATTTATTCTAATAGTAAAAGCACTAAACTGCTTTTATTGGAATCAGGACCACCAGAGAATGAGACTAACATTAAGAAATGCAATATATGGGCAAGTTCAAACCTTGATGGGGATATTGTACACTGGTTATAGTGATTACATCTTCAATTCATTTTGTGATTTTGTAAACCCATCCATCCATCCATCCATCCATCCATCCATCCATCCATCCATCCATCATTTGTAAACATAAGTGGTAGACGATGGAGGCGGGGGTTCGGGTAGTTGGTACCTATTTCCAGCAGTCATTGGGAGACAGGGTACATCCTGGACAGGTCGCCAGACCATAATCTGCTAATACTAGTCTCAGACTGTTTTTTACAATTTGGCAGTAAAATAAACACATTTAGCCTAGCCTTGCCACTATACATATATAACTTTTGATAGCATTTTGTTTTCCTACTCAGGTTCTTTCTCTGGGATGTTCAGATGTCAAGGTCCTTCTATAGGCGATAATCTTCATGTAGTTCCGTCAATGACGTTTCTGTTTTTGTGTATTTACTATATGTGTGAAGTAGTGGTGCGTTACTGGAGTACCCTCTGGTGTTTTGCTATCTGTTGCAGTCATCTTGCAGGGAATTTACTCATCCCAGCAGACAGTATCTGTTCCTACAAACTCTATCCTGCTCTGCAACATCTGTATCATGTGTCTCTCTGCCCTGAATACTACGGCCACTTTTTTTGAATGCTTGATTAAATTGCATTTAAAAACAAAATCAAAACTAGAGGTTCAGACACTTTAGATAAGCTGCTCTAATGCTTTCAAGGGCATAACCAGTATGACTTATCAGTGTTTTACAGGCAGGGAGCGCTGCTGCTGCTGCTACTGATTCAATAACGCTTGGCTCAAAGAATGGAGTTTTCCCCCAAACAGTGTTGCTGTACAGCATGCACTGGCTGCTGAAAATTGGTCTTGGTTCAAAAGAGAGATTGTGAGATAAAATGATTGTCTGCTGTATTTGAAGCAGTTTGAAGATGGCTTCAGACTTTAGGAATGCTTCAGCCTGGAGGGGGGAAACCCACCCGCTAATCTGAACATAGCAGTAAAATTGTTTTAGCCACAAGTTACTGAGATAGTGAATGGCTGATTTAAAACTGAGTAACAGAGATAAGCTTTCTTTGATTGAGATGAGGTTAAGTTTTATAAAACTGCAGTTTTATCTTTTTTTTTTTTTTTTCAAAAATTAAGTTGCCTGTTTGATCTTCCTGATGGTTAAGTAAAGCCACTTTTAAATTAATCAGATACCAACAGATGGGAGTTTCTATACTTATACTTCTAAGTGCACTTTCATGGGAAGCAAAATTCAAATTATATCACTCATGAAATTGTTCCTTTTGTCTCTGTATTGCCATATCTGTTATATTTATGGATATGGAGCTGTTATATTTTTGTAATGTTAAGATATTTTTCCACTACCATCATCCTCATCCTCCCATTAGGGGGGTGGAAAAGTGGCACTAGACTTGAAGCAAAGTCAACAGTCTGACACTGCGATTACAGTTATGGCATCAACTGATTACAAAGGACAGGGAGATTTCACATGACTACTGGGCATTTAACATGAAGGAATGAGAACTGCAATTAGAAAGAAAGAAAAAGTCCATGAACCTGTACATCCTCAGTCTGGGAGTTCAAATTATTCTGGATTTTGTCAGTTTAGAGTACTTTAAAGTGTTTTGTTTTATGCATTTTCTTGCTGTCTGAGGTAAAAAAAAATGTAGCTTTATGAAAATTTTCAAAAAGTTTTAAAATACTTGCATAAAAAAGTCAGAAGTTAAAGGAGAACAAAGCGAGACTAAACATAAACTGTTGTGAACAAACAGGGAACAGAGCAGAATCTGATGCATTCTATTCTAAAATACAGAATAAAACATGCGGGTTTTAAGAATCTAAACCAGTTTGCTACTGATGTAATTTTTATGCATAACTACTGAGACATTTCCTTCTTGTTGCATGTATAAAGGTTACTTTAAATGTGTGAAAACTGCATCATCACAGAGAGAAGCTACTTGCTTGGCAGAGCTATTTTGTAGTTGCAGGTTTTCGATTGCATGCAGCTTGAGAATCAGACAGATTATAAAAAACATCTTTGGCAAATAGACTTGTAAAGTTGTCTGCAAAGTTGTATAAACACACAATGTTTAGCACTGTAAAAAGCAAATATTTAAATATTTAGACCTAGAGATGCAGTAGTCAGAGATTTTGTGGCTGATTTCCAATCACCACACTTTTGGCTTTGAATTGGTAAGGCTAATTTTAGCAGATTCTGATTTCTCTTTAAGAATTATCAACAAAAACAGAATATTTTTCCTACTTTCGAGATGCATTGAAAATTCAACCGTCATGACAGTAAAGTTTCTGTAGTCAAATAAAATAATGATTTTCTTTCAAAAACAGCCTAAGAGTTGCAGAGCGGGATGACTGTGCATGGCCGAAAATCTACATATAAAGTAAAATCTCCCAGTTTATGGGACAGAGCTATTTGTATTAAAACCCAATCAAAAATAATATCTTATCTGTTCCTTTAAAAGACTGATTAAAGCTCTCTACCTTTTTTCTTTTGCTTATCCGCACACCTGAATATTTTTTGTTTTTGCCATATAAAGACTTTTTTCTAAAAGCTCAGTTTCACTGTTATGAAGGAGCAGTAAATTTGTGTGATTTCCAAGACTTCCAACATTTCCTAATCCAACATTTTACATGACAGAAACAAACTGACTTTTCAATTGGATACCAAAAAAAGCAGCTTAAAAGATGCCTCCTGAAGTGTCTAAGGAACAGTCTAAGGAAACAGCAGACTTGCCAGCACAGAAAATACAGTTTCCTTTCTAGAACTGTTGCAGATATTTTGCGAACATATCATCACTGCAACATCTATACATCAATATGTGCAATATTTATATTGCAAAGGACTGCTCAAAATGTATTACTGTACTCCAAGAGTCATGAGCTCACACTGGTGTGGGTTTCCAGGATGCTAAAAGTCACAGAGATTATTTTAAAATAGATTGAAGAGAGAAGAGAGCATTGAGAAGGATGTGGATTTATCCAACTATCAATTGAATTTTCCTCAAAGACCTGCTTATAATACATTACAGATGTTATTTATTTTATGCAGCCCTGCTTCTTTTTTCTGTGCTTCCTTTGAATTTCTTTCTAAATGCTTCACCTTTTTTCCACAGTAACAACTTCCACACTGATCATTGTTGCTGACAGTATGAGCTGTTGATTCTTTATCATGTTGCGTTCACTGATCCGAGAGAAACAGCACAGATTAAGTGTAAAACCATCCGATTATGGCTGATTTCCCAGTAAATCTCTATTTAGAAGTGCTACATTGGCTCTAAAAACTGTATTAGTCTGTTTCACAGGCTATTGCAGAGCTTGATGAAAAGCATTATTTATTTTGGCTGGTTTTTTGTAATGGTAACTTGAACTAGGGAAGGTAAAACAGTGGCTTTGATATAGATTTAGGCCAAACTGGGAACATTTATTTCCCTGGGTAATACAAAACAACCTTAAAACAATTTGAATTTAATATGGAGAAAGCTACCACACCTCTGTTTGTATCAGAACTCTCCCAAGTTATTAAACTCCACAGACACCGACATTTTTCGTTAATATCAATTAGTATCTCAGTATCGATTTGTTTATGGACAGTTCCAGTTTCCTGCCGGTTCCAGTAACTCAAAAGTCTGAAGGCAGCAGCTTGACAGGAATCAAACTGCCCCCCTCTAATTACAGGAGTCTAATTGATGGCTCATTCTCCACAGTAGTTGAAAAATCTAATTAGAGATCATCAGATTAGCAAACATGCTTTGAGCTTTGAGGCACAAGCAAGAAGTGACACAGCAGCCGGGGCCTAATGCAGTCTAAATGCGGTTACTGTGCATTTCTAGACAACATGTGAAGCCTGGCTGCATCGACCTCAAGTTCTCGCAATGGTAACAACAGGCTTTGTCTTGTTGCTGCCTTCATGCTCACTGGTTTCAAGTCATTTGTAAAATATTTCTGTTCCATGTGGTCAGTCTTACCTTAATAATTGATTTTCTACATGGCATCATTCAAGATTAAGCACTTTTTGTTCGTCTGTGGTACTCTCTTTCTTTTACTTTTCCACCTGATTATTAACATAAATTCCTACTTAATAAATTAGCCGGTATTATTGGGAGGTTTTTGTATGTTAACTGCAGCTATTTTCTGTGGCTAAACTTGAATATATTTTTTAATCACAGATAATAAGGTTTTGTATTTAATGTGTAATTCTTCTGTAAACTCTAATCTACAATTATTTCCAGATAGGATCATTTTCATATAATTTATAATTAAGCTAATTTCTGCATTAGCTTAGATATTTAAAACTATATCTACAGAGCACTTTATGTATTTCAAAGTTACATAAATGCTGACTTTGCAAAATATTTATTTGCAGATGTATATTTACTCGCTCATATTCAAAGCCAACTATACAATATCCACCATTAAACTTTAGCGACTGGATCATATGCACTTAGATAAATAATTCGTCCCTTTGGAATATTTCTCAGATAGATGTAAAAACCTCCTGTTGGAGGGGC